>BMAC01000632.1:44759-117984 GCA_014905375.1 Phtheirospermum japonicum | reverse complement strand
AAACCATTCCTATTTTTCTAAAAAATTTCAAAGAACACAAACGTTATCCCAACACCCAAAAACTGTCGACAGAATCGCCACCGATCGGCCACCAAACTTTCAGTCACCCCGAGTCGTCGAACCACCACGACCACAGCCTGACTTTCCTACGACAAATCTCCATCCCTGCCACCGTTCCAGACCCAACTGCAGCACCATCTCCGCGTTGCAACGAGCCATAACCGCCATGGCTGCCTTTTTTTCCCAAACCCTGAAATCACCGATCGAAAGCCGGCAAAACCCGCAACCAAAACCTCCACCACCGTCACCAACCCGAACCGCCAAACGTCGTCGCCCATAACAGACCCAAACCCGAAGCCATCTGCTGTCGACACCATCACCCACGAGCCAACCGATCATCACCTGCAAACCCCGCAACCAAAACTCGAGTCGGGGCCGCATCACCATCACCCACGAGCCAACCGATCATCGCCTGCAAACCCCGCAACCAAAACTCGAGTCGGGACCGCATCACCCTTCACAACCGGTCGCGGCCCGAAGTTAAGCCCGAATCGCCGCCGCTGTGGGTTGTCGCCACCACAGATTCCGCCGCCGCCGTCAATTTCTGGAGAAGGCGGAGAAATCGCTCGCCTCCGCCGCTGTATCCCCGCCACGAAGCCCAGCCGCTGGCCGCCGATACCGCCTCTTTCACTGCCGCCTGCCGCCGCATCGTGATGCCTTCACCGGAGAATCGCCGAACCGCTACCGTGGTGGAACCGAAGGGAAGGGTGCAGGTGGCTTCGATTTCTATTTCGGAGAGAAGGAATGGGAAAAGGAAATCACCTGCCGATTGGAGCATCGCCGCCGCTCGGAACCGAAACGGGTCGCCATCGCCGCCTCCGCCGGTGCTGCGCCGTTTTGCCGATTGCTGTCGCCGTTTTCTGGCTTTGGGGAGAAAGGAAGAGGAAATAGGGGAGGACGGACGGGCTGAAGGATTAGGGTTGAAACCCTTTTAATCCAATTTTTTTTCAGAAATTGCAATTTAGCCCCCCAGCTTTCTAAACCACTTCAATTGAACCCCCAAACCTTTAAGCCCCTTTTCAATTTGATCCCAGAAGTTATAACAATGTTCAATTGAGCCTCCAATTTGCCCCGAACTTCAATTTTATCCTTCCAATTCCAAGAACCCGACTAAAACAACACTATTGGCCTTATTTTCCCTAACCGGACATTCGATTTCTATGGTTGACCAACATCTACGAACGACTGACAGTGTGTTGTAGCTATTCATTTATGGTTTGTATGACTTGTGTTTAATGTTGACAAACAAATCCCCACTGAGCGAGTTGAAAGCTCACACCCATTTTTATCAAACTTTTCAGGTTGAGGAGTTGGATGTGGTACGAGGCGGTGGATGCGAAGATGCTATTTTAAATGTTATTTCACTATCTTTTTCTATGAATTGATATCTCAATTTTATGTCAAAATACAAATAAAGATTGAGACTTATGTTTCTATTTAAAACTCTTTGAATAGTCGAGTACTACTATTGTGATTCATTAAGTGAATCTCGTATTTTTAAATAAATATTTATTTTTTATTCACGCTTCCGCTCAATTTATGTTGTGACTGTGATTTATTGAAAACCCATGCCCTTGTTTTTGAAAGTTTTGTTTATGAAAAATCAAATTTTACACTTTTCGAAAATGGGGCGTGACAGTTCGAGTCTTGAAGAAATGGTGAAAGTCAAGATTTGGAGATTATTGTGGGAAGGCTTGATGTTCGTACTCGCCGAGATTGAGTGGGTGAATCTTATTCACATGGTGCCGAAGGAGAGCGGAAAAAGAGAATTGTTGTCCACGAGGGCTACAACGAGTTGGAGGACGTTGATCAATTTTAAGAATTTGAATGCGGCTACCGAGAGAGATAATTTCCCTCCCCTGTTTATTGATTAAAGATTAGACAAGTTAGCCAGCCATTATTCCTATCGTTTCTTAGACGATTTTCTTGTGCATTTCAAAACCACCATCCCACCCGAAGACCTAGCCGAGACGAGTTTCATTTGCCCATTTGGAACGCTTGCTTTTTGGTGAATACTATTTGAGCAATTTAATACGCCGAGAACGTTCCAAAGAGTGGACCCTCCCGAAAAAGAAGATATTGTTTGGTGGATCCTCCCGTTATCTTTCCACCTTGACTAAAAAAAGAGTTCGTCAAGCTAGTGACGTAAAACAAGCGCTTTTTGAGAGGCAACCCAAGTTGTTTCTTTCTTTCTTTCTTCTTAAAATGAAAATCCAAAAACATTCAAAAAATTAAAAATTAAATTTTATTGTTGATTTTGGTTTTGTTTTATTTTTGTTTATGTACATATTTTCTTGTGTTTTTCATTTCGTGTGATTTTCCTTTTATAGGTTTTGTTTTCTGACTCTAACCTTTGGCGATTGGATAAGTGAGTAGCGTTAATGAAGCCGGGAGATCTTAGGCATGCTTGATTTTTTGCTTGGATTGCTTGGATGCCTAGGTGGACCCCACCGAGTTTGACTCAAACTCGCTCGGCTAAGGAAGTTTCTATTTCACCCTCCTTATACTTGAATTTCATTAAAATGCAATGAAAGCATTGCATGGTTTAAGTGTGGGGTGGGTAAGTGGTTAGGATCCGGGTGTCGAAAAGCATGATTTATCTTTCTTAACTCGAGCCTTTGCAAAGTGACGCATTCTTGGCGAAGTGATGCTTACTATGTATGCAATTATATGGTTGAGTCGTATTCGTCTCTTTTTGAGTTTATTACATGTTTAAGCAACTCCACATGCTTGTAAGTTTGAATAGTTTACTTATCGAGTTTTTACATTTTTATATCCTCTTGTGTGAGGAGTTGGATTTTTGTGCTTCGTACAGAACAGCCTATATATATATAATCAACATTTACTCGTGAAAAGATTGCAAATCTCTAAAAGCTCTTTTGATCTTGTTTCCAAAATTCTGTGGAAAATAGTGAGTAGTCTTGTGTGAATTATCGGCTTGCTTGCATTTTTATGGAAATTGCATTGAGGAGGCGTGATTTTGCTTGTACGTGATTGAATTTGAAAATGACCTCGAGGCACATATATCACCCATATTCTGGACATATCCAAATATATAAGCTACATAAAAATCCCAAATGAACCCCCTTGAGCCTTTATCCCGTTTCTAGTTAGCCGAGCTCGATTTTAGCACTTTTATCTTTGTAATTTGTGAGATGAGAGAGTATGTTTTTAGTTGAAGAGAAATGTGTTGGAAATAAATTGTGGGTTTTGGGTTTTGAGTTGCTTATACCTAGAAAAAAATAGATAAAATAAAACTCCAACACAAATCACGAAGAGTGATAAAGTGTGCGTTGAAGTGAAAAGCCTAATTTAAAGGCTAAGTTTAGTAAAAAGGAAGCAATTCGAAAAAGCTTCTAAGTGTTGTAAAAATAAAGTCGGAAAAGTGTGTGAGAACACGAATTCGAATGAAAGTTTGGTGAATTTGGAAGGGTGAAGCGATTATAAGCTTCCGGTTTTAGAAATTAGGATTTTGTGTGTTATTGATCACGTTTGATCGTGTGTTAGCCACTCAATCCAAATATTACATACCTTACCAAAGAGCCAACACTACAACCCAAAATAAAGACCTCTTTCGATATTTGTTTGGTTATTTACAATGGGTAATTTTGAGTTTCCCATTTGTGAAATCTTGACGAGGTGCATGCATTGTCCGACTTGAGCGTATACGAGTCCTATATATTAAACACTTGAGCGAATTGAGCGAACACCCTCAAAATTCCATTTGACAGGAAGTCATCGATTTGGTTTGCATTTGAGAAAGAGTACTACGAGCAATACTTGGAGATAACGAGTCTATGTTGATACTTTCATCATATAAATAAGGATAAGCACAAGGATTTTTCTTTTTACATAATGTCCAATGCATGTACATTCTCGAGTCTTTTCGTTGTTGGAGGACGAACTAACCGATAAGTGTGGGGTAGCTATTTTGCATGTAATTATGGCATTTTTGCTGTGTTTTTAGTTAGAGTTTTGTGTCATTCTTAGTAGTTATTTAGTCATTTATTTAGGTTATTAGGTCATTTTCTTATTTATTTATTTTTGGCTTTAAGAGTATGATGTGTGAGATGTTTGTGCTATTTTAGGGTTTTTAAGTTCGAATTTTTGTTTTGTAGGTGGCTTGAAGGATTGGATTCGCTCGGCGGACATTCCGGTCCGAAAAATGGGAAAATCGAGTCGAAAGCGGCCAGGATCGACTGAAAAGCTGCTCAATCGACTGGTAGTCGATCGAATGAACATGGATCAACTAAAAGAGCTCTGAATTGATTCCTGGACAGTAGCAGACCTCTTGGAAGTAGGGCAGTCGATCGACATGCAGTCGATCGACACCCCAGCAGTTGTTCCACTGCGACGCTGAGGGCTTCAGGAATTTTGGTGTTTTTGAACTTTTTGCCCCTACAAACAACTATATAAAGTCCATATCTTGCACTAATGAAGACAACACCTCTCACCCCCACCCTTTCATGGGTTTGGGGTTAATTTCTCTTTAGTTTTTAGATCTACTTTCTCTCTCTTAGGTTTTTAGATTAATTTTCAAGCTTTGGATCTTAGATTTAATTTCAAGCATTTCCTTGGGTTTATAAGCCTAAGTAGAATTCAAGTACTTTCTTAGATTTTACTTTGTTTCAATTTAATTCAAGCTTTGTTTCCTTTATTAATTCAAGTAAGTTTCCATTTAATTTCCATGCTTGTTCTTTTAATTTCATGCTTTGTTCTTCAATTTCATGCTTGTTCTTCATCTTATGCTTTTTACCTTAGCTATTAGAATTATTGTTTGATCTCGTGAGTCTTCCATGGAATCTAGATGAGTGACACATCTAGGTCATAGATCGATTCCTTGATCGGTTTATTTCAAGTAATTTCATATGTTTCATGCATGTTCTTTATTTTATGATTTTTGTCTTAGCACTTTGATTTCTTGTTAGATCTTGTAAATTAACTTTGGAATCTAGACGAATGACACGTCTAGATCATAGATCCAGTCTCGGATCATTTTTTTTTTTTAGTTTTTCATGTGCTTTATTTTGGATCTTATTTTCTTGCATAGTTTTAGCTTAAATCCTAGATCTACTTCTCGTTGTTTGATATTTTATGTAAAGTTGTAAACTTTGACGTCAACTTTTCATGCTCTTTCCATTGATGCTTTCAATTTGTGCTAATTTTCATTATTTTGGATTTTATGTTCATGCAAGCATGGTTGTACTCTAGGCTACTTTAGTAGTACTTGATGAAACTTTGCTTGTTCTTGCTTATTTTCAGTTTCCCCTTGCAATTTCAATTCGAGGCATACGACGAGGCATCCTACCAACTTGCATTTTCAATTCCTGATGTATTTTAGCTAGTTTAATTGCTTTATTTTCATTTTCCTTTTATTTCTTCAATCTACAAACACATTGACTCTTGCAAACGAATTGATTTTCGATAATACCAAGCCATGAACCCGTTGATATATTCATCACCATGAAAACACTTCTAACAGTCCCCCATTTGAAGTCATCAGTTTTTCACCAATGAAGTTACTAGTTCTTCTACTTAATTGGTCACGGACCCGCCTCTGACTCCATCAAATATGATTTTGTCAGAGGCTGAGTTTGATTAATCTCCTGATTCTAACAATGACGACAGAATTGCTGCTATGCTGTCTGATTTAAAGGTCCAGAAAGCTTCCAGGAAAACTCATGTTGATGTTGTGTCACGAACCTAACACCGCCTGGTGCTGTTGCAGCTTCAGCCTACAGCTCCAGTTTTGATGGTGTTCCCTCTGAAAGTGCACCGATTTATTCACGTCCTTCTGAACTGTCAGATACCTCTGATGAGACTGCCTTTGAGGAGGTTGGAGTTGAACACATTGTCCTAGTTTCCACAATGTTTCTGAGCAAGGAAGCTGAGGAGCTATTTCCCGGATATCATCTCCGAGGAATTATTGATAAGCGCCGAATCCCAGTGGGTATCTTCAAAAAGAAAAACTTGATTGCCTTCTTTGAGAACAAAGGTATGTACTCTACTTTTTCCACTACTATGCCCTTTGTCCTTGATGTTGTGTTGGAGTTCTATGCGAATTTGCTCCCTTCCATCGATGATCCCAAGTCGGTTAATTATGGAAAGGTCTTTATGCGTGGAGGTGTTTATTCTTTTACTCCTGATTTGATTAATGAGGTGTTTGGGACTGAGATGCATTATGGTGATTCGACGGTTGATGACATGAATGAGGTAATTGAGTTTTTGTCTGGTGGTATGCTTAAAGAGTGGCGTGAGCAATTTCCTAGCATGCGCTTATCCTCTTTGTACTCTGTCTTGCACAAAGTACCCATTTTCAACTGGTTTCCTATGAAAAACGCTACGGTTGTCACGCGTCCTCAAGCGTAATTTCTGTTCAAGCTCGGTCAGGGCATAGAATTTAATTTTGTCCAGCACGTGATTGATGTAGTCACTCATTTTGCTACGACTCGAGAAACTTCCTCCTTCTGTTTCCCTTCCCTCATTTCATTCTGCTTGAAGATCAAGGCTTTAGGCCTAATGAGGATGACATTTTCACTGAGGAGGCAGAATGGTTCTCTTTGCATGGTCAGCATAAAACTGGAGCTCGGGTTGTTGATCTTCCGTGGCAGGCCCCCCCTCGATTTGTTGTGGCTTCCGGTGATGGTTCTGATGTTACTAACTCAAGATCTAACACGGTACAATCTTCTACTCCGATGGTGCGAGCCCAGGTAGCTTTACTTAATCGTCAAATTGACCGGTTGAAAGCTCAGGTTGTGCAGTTACAGGCGCTTAGGGACTCGTTTGTGGAGGCCCTTTTGCTTTCTAAACGTAAAGGGGGGGATGGAGATGGAGACGCGACGGATGAGGATGACGATGGTGATGTTGGTGATGAAGATGTTGTTGATGCTGAGAAGAGTGGTGACTCAACTGAGAGCGATGAGGAAGTGGCTCACTTGGCTCGCTTGGCCAAGGGCAAGAGGAAGGCTAGAGATGATGAGCCTTCTCCACATCGCTCATTTCGGACTCGTGGTCATTAATTAATTTCATGAGATTTGAAAACAATGCTTATTTGACTATGGTGTGTATTTATTTAATCTTGTTTATATTTGAATATGAATTATTTATTTAGGGGGGATTTAACATTTAGGGGGAGTTTTTGAACTTTTTGGTGCATCTTTATTATTTGGTCTAGAAAGGTAAAAGGGGGAGATTGTTGGGAATTCTATTCACGATAATTTTTCTTGTATTGTTATTTACCTTTCTGGGACTCAAAATATATTAGCCCACTAGATTTGTTTCCTAGATTGTGATTAGTGTTTTATTTAGTTTCCAAGATAGAGTTTTGGTTTGTTTAACTTGTTTACCAAGTTTAGGACTCTTGAAGCCGTCATCCTAGATTCATATATCTTTGAAGTTGCGTGACGAACGGATAAGATCATCCTTTCTCGGCGACAAGTATTTTAGTATCATAGTGTTGATGTTCTTGTTTTCATATATTACTTTATACTTTGTACTTGATCTTGAACGAATTAAAGTAATATAGTTTTCAGTTTTTTTTACCCAGTTCGTAAAAAAGTTTGCTAACGAACGAAATTTAAATTACTCTGTTCTTTTAGTTTCGATTTATTCCGCTGCTTTTTATTTTTATTATGTTTGATGTTAGTTTGGTGTATTAACACTGGACATAACATCGTTTTACTGATACTTATTTTAATCAACCATAGACCTACGAATTTACAGTGAAGGTAACACATGGTGTGTTTCGTTATTTTAGAACCACGAGAATTAATAATTGATCGGTAAGTACGATTTTTTTATTTTTTTTAGATTTAAAAAATCATAGGGGAGTGAAATCCCTTCGAAGACCCCGAGGGGAATCCACTCCTCTCTATGTTTTTTAATTTTAGAAATATAAGGAAAAAATAGAGAAAAAATATAATTGCGTAAAAATAAAACATATGCTATCATTTTAGGCACATAGGATGATTTTGATCCGGGTTTTACTAGAAAAAGATCAACAAGCATGTACGTATTTACATGTGTCGTGTAATTTGACCAACAATATCCACGATACGATCGATCGACTTGTTCCATTGAAAATGCAAAGTAATGAAGTGTCGTATTATTTGGGAAGGTACCACGAGTTGTGTTTCTTTGTTTTAGAACCACGAGAATTAGTAATTGATCGATAAATATATTTTTTCTATTATTTTCGATTTTTTTTAAATTAAAAAAACAAGGAAAGTGAAATCTCTTCGGAAGATAGGGGAATCCACTTCACCGTTTTTCTAAATTTTAATAAAAATTCGAAATAAAAAAACATAAATGAATTAAAATAAACCATATCCTATCATTTTAAGCACCTGAGATGATTTTGACTTGGGATTTATTAGAAAGTATAATCATGCTTGTACGTATTTAAACATGCCGTGTAATTCAACCAAGTGTATCCTCAATACGATCGATCGACTAGTTCCATTGCAAACACAAATTAACAAAGCGTCGTATTTTTTGTGAAAGTACCACGAGGTGTGTATTGTTGTTTTAGAATCACGAGAATTAGTATCTGATTGGTAAATACAATTTCTCTATTCTTTAAAAAAAAATTATATTTAAAAAAAACAAAGGGGAGAATATCCCTTCATAAAACCCGAGGGGAATCCACTCCCCTCTGTTTTTTTAATTTTAAAATTTTTTGAAAAAAGTAGAGAAAAAGTATAATTTTGTAAACATAAACCATATCCTATCATTATAGGCACGTTGGATGATTTTGACCCGGGTCCTACTAGAAAAATATCAACGAGCATGTACGTATTTACACGTGTCGTGTAATTTGACCAACAATATCCACGGTACGATCGATAGACTTATTCCATTGGAAACGCAAAGTAACGAAATATCGTATTTTTTTGAAGGTACCACAAGGAGTGTTTCGTTGTTTAAGAACCACGAGAATTAGTAATTGATACGTAAATACGCTCTTTCTATTTTTTTCAATTTTTTTAAAATTAAAAAACACATGGAGAGTGAAATATCTTCGGAAGAAAGGGGAATCCACTTCCCCCTTTTTTTAAATTTTAATAAAAAATTGAAAAAAAATATAAATGCATAAAAATAAACTATATCCTATCATTTTAGGCACGTGAGATGATTCTGACCCGGGATTCATTAGAAAATATCACCATGCATGTACGTATTTAAACGTGTCGTGTAATTTAACCAAGTGTATCCACGATACTATCGATCGATTTGTTCCATTGGAAACGCAAATTAACGAAGCGTTGTATTTTTTTGTGAAGGTACCACGAGGTGTGTTTCGTTGTTTTAGAACCACTAGAATTAGTAATTGATTGGTAAATACTACCCTTTAATAAATTTTTATATTTAAAAAATCGAGGGGAGAATCCACTCCCCTCTGTTTTTTTAATTTTTAAAAAAGTCGAAAACAAATAGAGAAAAAAATATAATTCATAAAAATAAACTATATCCTATCATTGTAGGCATATGAGATTATCTTGACCTGGGTTTTACTAAAGAAATATCAACGAGCGTGTAAGTATTTACACGTGTCGTGCAATTCAGCCAACATTATCCACGATACAATCGATCGACCTGTTCCATTGGAAACAACGACGTGTTTCATTGTTTAATAACCACCTGAATTAATAATTGATATATAAATTCGCTTTTCTATTTTTTTTCAAAATTTTTTGTGAAGGTATCACGAGGTGTGGTTTCTTGTTTTAGAACCATGTGAGTTAGTAATTGATAAGTAAATACGCTTGTTCTAATATTTTTTTCAAGTTTTTATTTAAGATTAAAAAAACGAGGGGAGTGAAATCCCTCTAGAAGAAAGCGGTATCCACTTACCTCGTTTTTTTTTATTTTTATAAAAATTCAAATAATAATAGAAAAAACTATAATTGTGTAAAAATAAAACATATCCTATCATTTTAGGCACGTGGTATGATTTTCACCTGGGATTTACTAAAAAAATATCATCATGCCTGTATTTAAATGTGTCGTGTAATTCAACCAAGAGTATCCTTTTAATTCTCAAGCTATTGGATAATTCTCTTCCTTAGGATTTAGATTCAAATTCAAGCTTTAATGTATTTTCATTTCTAGATTTAGATTTACTTTCATGTTTGGCCTTGGGTTTGTAAGCCTAAGAAGAATCTAAATAGTCCTTTGGATTGTTATTTTTGATGCAATTACATTCAAGCTTTGTTTCATTTCTTAATTCAAATCCAGATCGATCAGATATGGAGTCAGCTAACCGGTTTAGCTTATTTTGATGATGATTACGTGGGCCTTGGCACTGATCATTCAGCGCCAACCCCAGATTTGGCTACACAAACACTAACATCGTCCGATGCGGGTACATCCTGACAACACCTAGAAGAAGTAAGTAAATTAATAATTATAAAATTCTACTCATCCTTATTATTAAATTATATTTTTAACCAAAAACACAATTTTAGGCTACATGGAAAGGAGGTTAGGCTGACCAACATATTTTGGGAGATCATGGAGAAGGAGCTTCATCCCGCTGAGTGGCAGTATAAGGCAGTCCCCGAGGAGATTCGCCAATTATGGTGGGACATATTTCAGGTAATTATTATTTTGTGTCTAAATTTATTAATCTTTACTGTAATTTCAGAATCATGTATAAATTGAGTTGTAATTATTATTTTGTTTTGTAGGAGGTTTATTTATTGGGACATGGACCTGCATACTGCACAAGCTATAAAAATGGAATTTTTGTGCACGATGGGGGACATGTATGGGATGCGGTTAATGAGTATAAGCAGTTTTGTGATCAGACTTTCCAGGCGCCAAGGATCATTGACGAGGGGTTCTGGAGGTAAATCATTTTGTTATGTCTTTTTATTAAATTAAAAAAATTATTACAGATAATTTAAATTTCATATATCATACATTTCAACTAGGGTATGGAATGTAGAGTGGGATAAGCCGGAAAACAGGAGGAGATCCGAATAGTGCAGCATTAATATCTTTTTTCCTTATATTTTATATATATATATATATATATATATATATATATATATATATACAATATATTATATTTCTTTCCTGAGAGTAGATTTCATTTTTATAGGTAGTAAATATTATTTGGACTCTAGAGATTTGATCATATTTCATAACTAATGACATTTACTTATTTTATTTTGTATATATCTTTTATCATTTTTATTTTGTAGGTCTCTTATACAAATAGGGTAAGTCAATATAAAGCTAAGGGATTGCTCACAATTGGATACATGCTTTTATAGAGATTAATCGAAGAAGAATTGATTGAGAGAAAATTTTATTTTTGCTGCAGTTTCTGCCTGAATATGAATGCCACCAGCATCCGACATAACATCCTACAGCCAAGTTTATTTTCTTTGGTCTTTTTTAATATTTTCATTTAGATCCAATCTTGTGAGTGAATTTTAGTTTTTGGAAGAGTTATATAGATTTAGATCATATCTACTCTTAAGGAGTTTTTAATGTATCTTTACTTAGTAGATTATGGCCTTTGTAACGCAAGTTTAATAGTAAAGGTTTTTGCCATGTTGGCTCGAATATAAGAATACATTATTCTTATAATCAAAAGTTTATACACGTGTCTTTTAATTTCCGCTACAATTTATTTTATACTCTTTACAGCACACATTTTATTTTAACTAAAATTGTGAATCAAAGTTTGCAATTATTTCAAGTGGTATAAGAGCCGGCATTTAATTTCACTAAATGTCAATCCGCTTTTGCAGATTTATGGATTCACAATTAGGTGGATACATTACTCATCACTCTATTCTTGATGGATCTAACTATGGAACTTGGAAAGTTAAGATGCATGTCTACATTAAATCAATTGATGAACGGGCATGGTCTATAGTACTTCACAAGTGGACACCTTCGCAACTTGTTGATGTGGATGGTAATTAGAGGCCTCAAGATGCTATGGATAGCAAATGATCGTCTTAATAGTATTATGAATTCTAAAGCTCTTTCTGTAATATTTTGTGCAATAGATTCAATCATGTTTAGCATTGTCTCTAACTTTGCTACTGCCAAAGAAGCATGGGATGCCGTACAAAACCATTGTGAGGGGTCCGCGAGTGTTAGACTTACTAAGATCTGTATGATCACAACTAGATTTTAGAATCTACATATGGAAGAGGATGAAAATATCTCTTCATATAGTTTAAAATTACGTGAGATCACTAAGGACTCACAATCCCTTAGAGAACCAATCTCAAATGCTAGATTAATTAGTAATACGTTACGCTCTCCTCCAATTCATTTTGACATCAAAGTCTCTTCTATTGAGAAAGCTCATGATTAGTCAACACTTGGTCTTGATGAACTCATTAGAATTATTCAATCCTTTGAGTTTAATTTTTTTAATCGGTCTTCCCAAACTAAATGAAGGAAGGTCACTTTTTAATCAAATCCTTCCTCTTCTGGCCAAGTTATGCGCACCGAGATAATTGAGATTTCAGCTGAGCTTCACAAATCTAAATTAGGTGATGATACACTGCTCTTATTAAAAAATATTTTGAAAATTTTGTCAAATCTCGACGTCAAAACCAAATTCCAAACAAATACACTTCAAAATTTCCTCAGAAAGTTGCACCATTGAAAAACCAGTAGAGTCCTAGTTTATTGTTAATAAATTTTGATATCAAAACTCTTGAGTCTATTAGGTGTCTTGCATGCTATGGACTTGAGAGATTTTCTAACAAATGTGCCAACACGTTAGTTGGTAATAATTTCAATACTATCCCGAGTGATAATGAGTCTGAGGATGAGTTTGAACTCAATACTGAGGATCATTTCTTCCTTGCTATTTTGAATGAAGATCTTGTTGATACAAGTCATGATTTAATCAAGGATGCAACTACATTACCCATCTCATCCGTAGACGCATCTGGTTTTGGCCAATCGTATATGTGTCTAAATGTTACTGAAAAATCTGTCTCAACCTTGAAGTATGGCAGTGGTAACTTTGTTGATAACGGATTGTTGATGCATATAAGGAACTTTTAAATGAATAGAAAGAGCAAAAAAAAAGGATTGATGTTTTCACGAAAATTCACAAGCGATTTATTCTTAAAATCTTGAACAAAAAACTACTTTTGCTCGTCTAGAAGCTTCTCTTACCAAAATTGAGAAATCTATACATGATAGCTCGCTTGATTTCCTAGATCATTTGAACAAGGTAAGATCAAAGTTTGATGAGTTCCTTTCAATAGGAGTCAAACATGACAAAATTGTCCTTTGTTTTGAAAAACAAGGTTTAAAAAGGGTGTTGATTCTCAAATCTACCCTAATGCAAAATGATCTTTAAACAAAACCAAAACAAAGGAGACGTCAATTTATTTGTCATTATTTTAATACTCATGGACACATTAGGCCTTAATGTCATAAGTGAGAATTTGATCGTGTTAAGAAAATCTCTGAAAAGCATATGCCACCAATGATACCCCCAGTATCTCCTCGCATCTCCAGACGCATGCAGTTTGTTTGGGTTAAGAAATTAGATATCAACTGTAATGTTGTTCCCTCTGTTGTGAAACCAAAACCTCGAGATTCTTGGTACCTTGACAGTGGTTGCTCTCACCACATGACTTGAGAAATAAGTAATTTGCAGGATATTAACTTCGTAGATGGAGGTATAGTTTCCTTTGGTGACGGAGCTCATGGTAAGATAATTTTTATTGGTACTATAAACTTTTGTATATTGCTTAAACTTAAGGATGTTCTTGTAGTCGACAATCTTAAAGAGAATCTCTTATGTATGATTCAATTCTGTGAGAGTGGCTTAACCGTGCAATTTAATAAAAAAAACTCTTGTGTTATTATTGATGCTTCTAACGTATGTGTTCTTGCAGGAATGATATCTAGTGATAATTGTTACAAAATTATTGGTGGACAAGAAAAATGCTATTTTCCAACTAATGCCACTACAGAAGCAATGGCAGATTTTATAGCATTTGAGGTAACATCCGTCCACAGATATCAAATCTTAAATGGTAAGGTTCGAATGTGTTGATGAACTTTTGTTTATGGCAATACCAAATTATTATGTATCCTCTATCGAACCTAAGGATTCTTGCGAAGCTCTACAAGATGAAATTTAGCACTTGGCTATGCAAAATGAGCTTGATAAATTAAACGATTACGATGGTTTGGACCTTTTTCCTCATCCCACTGATAGATATGTGATTGAAACAATGTTCTTTTTCAAAAACAAATTTGATGAGCATGGTAATGTTAATGTAACAAGGATCATTTTCTTATTCAAAACTGTTTTCAATAAAAGGATTCTTTTTGCGATCAATTATCATTGACAACTAGATTTGATAATACTCATTTTATGCTAGCTATAGCTTGTCATCTTGATCTTAAACTTCACCACATTGATGTTAAGAAATCTTTTTTGAATGATAATCTTAGTGAGGATATGTATGTTACTCAACCCCATGGTTTTGAGAATCTCTGTAAGCCTGATCACGTTTTCAAGCTTAAGAAGGCTCTCTATGGTTCGAAAGAAGCTCCTCAATCATGGTTTGAAAAACTCACTAATTTGCTCCTTAATTTTGGTTTTAAAAGGGATGAAGTTGATACAACCATGTTTGTTCAAAAGGTTCATAACAAAATTCTTATTGCACAAGTTTATGAGGATAACATTATTTTTAAATCTTCATATGAAACTCTAAACAAGTTCTTTGTAGATTCCTTAGCCTCCACAATCGAGTTAATCATGGTTGGTGAATTAAGTTGTTTTTTGGGTTTAAAAATCAAGCAATTGCATGATGGCATCTTTATATCTCAAAGTAAGTATGCTCAAAACTTGCTAAAATGTTATAATCTTGAAAGGGATTCTCACTTTAAAACTCATATAGGCTCAAGCTATCTAATTATGGTGATACTAATGGTGTAGATCTCACGTTCTATAGAAGCATGATAAAATATTTGCTTTATTTGACTGTTAATTGTCCTAATATTATGTATAGTGTACCTAATTGCGCATGTTACCAAGATGATCCGAAGGTCACTCATCTAAAAGCCGTGAAACGTATCATTCGTTACATATGTGATACAACTAAGTTAGAGATTTGGTATACAAAGGACATTAATGCGGTTCTTGTTGGTTTTAGTGACTCTGACTGGGCAGGTGATGTCACTGAGAGGAAAACTATAATTGGTGATTTTTTTTGTCTTGGAAATAACTTGGTTTCTTGGTTTAGTCGAAACCAAATTTGTGTTTCTTTGTCTATAGATGAGTCATAATATATAGCTATAGGAAGTTGTTGTTCCCAATTGTTATGGATGAGTCAAATGACTGAGGACTATGGTTTACGCAATGACACTCTTACTCTATTTTGTGATAACTCTAATGCTATTGACATTTCTAGGAGTCTTGTTCTGCATTTCCATACAAAACACATTGATATTCAGCATCACTTTATATTAGATTTGGTTGAGAAAGGCAATACTCGCATGGAGTATGTCAACATTAAAAACCAACTTGTAGACATTTTTACCAAGACATTAGATTATGAGAGGAATTTCTCTTTGAGAAGATCTCTCAATATGTGCTCTATATGAATGTGAGTCTGTATGACGTGGCATTTGCCCTCACATCTGCCTGGGATTGTATATTATGTGAATTTCATTTAATTTCTTTTAAGTTATTAGACATACCTTGCATAGTGTCTCATCTGTTGAAGTTAATGTTCTAAACATGTGTTGGTGAAAGGGATGAATGTTCTCGAAAACCAAGATGTGGGTTTTTTATTGAAGAAACTTGTGTTTCTCTTGGAATCACAAAAATGATATATTATCTAATGCAGGAAGTACTGAGCCATCTTAAAAGAGGTGAAAACTGTGATAATTTAATTAGAAATTCAATCTAATAAAGAAGTCCACGTGTAAAAATCTATGATCAATGCAATCAAATGAAATGTTAATTTTTTTTGCTCGATAAAGAGGAGATACGATCTACTCCCAAACACAATATACCAAATCCTAATGTTAATTCAATTTTTGTGGTTAAGAATCTAATATCCATTGACCTTGCGGACGGATGCCATTCGCATTTGGGACCGCATCTCCAACAGCTGTATCTTTTTATTATTATTTCTTTTTGTGTGAATTTTTCATTTACATATTTTAGTCATAAAACTCCTAGGACATGCATCACTTGGTATGAGTTGGCTTCTTGTTGATTTTTAGTTCGTACGCACGAGATGAGAATATGAAATTCTCCTTCCTTAGATATGGTAATGTTGAATTTTTGTGTGGTGTTATACACAAGAGGGCTGACTTGAAAGGTGAGATCTTGTCAGAATCGAAGATCTTTATGAACTTTGGGAATGTGGGTTCAATTTTTGCTATTATTCCTTAATTTTTTTGGGACTTCCTTACTTGAGAGATTTTTAACCTTGATATTGTTTCCTATTTTAGATTTTCCTTTTAATTGTATATCTAGGATTAACTTTGTGGAATCTTTAACTTCATAGGTTTTATTTTTTCTATATATATATATGTATTGCGTCTGCATTTTACCACACGCACACACTCTTGATTTTCAAATTTTTTGCATTAATTGTGCTCTCATCTCTCTTACTTTTTTCTTGAGTGTGACCCTTGAGTTGATAGCTACCTGCAAGCATGGAGAATATTTTTTCAAATGTCAAGTCACTTTTTACTAGCCCTATCACCAACTCACCTCCCTCACCCTCATCGGATGACTCTTCTCTAAGAAACACCACCGCTCCTAAAATCACCACCATGACTGATAAATTTCTACAAACTCAGTTGACTCCCGTGGTTGATGCTGGCATCAATGCGGTCCCAGATGCACCAGCTGATGTGATGGAATTTGAGGATTCCTTTGCACCCAGTCATCGTCCATTATTGTTCCAGCCACCTCTTCACCATAGACTACACCAATGCCACCTCCTTCCACTAAAGATCAGTTCACCACCCCTTTCGAGTCTTCGGCCTCCTAGACATTGAGTTTTGATTCAGTCAATACCTCATCAATTGATCTAGCCACTACCATGATTCTAGTTGCTAAATAAACTAGACCACATGCTGCTCAATTTCCAGGACATCAAGGGAATGAAGTCGATGTCGAGAACCCACTAAACTATGATCTTATCTAAATCCACTCAATCCAGACTACACATCATCTTCCTACAAATCCAAGCACCTCTGTGGCTATGGACCTAAGTTCTTTGAGTCTCCAGAACCTATCTCTAATGAGTCTAAGAAAGGCAATTTGAGCTCTAAAAAGTAGAAGACCCAAAAGAAGCCAAAGAATAAATTTTCAAAGAAATCAACCAAGGTTTTGAAGACAGGGGGAGATGAAGTTGTAGATGTGATTGCGGATATGATTGTCGATGTTGTTGGCATCCCTACCAACTCTGAATCATCGACTACAGTTGGTAGGTGTGAGTCACCTATTCCTAGGGAGGGCTCCAATTTTGTTTCAGAGACCTCACAATTTTCCGTGGCTAGGCATACTCGTTCCTCCTCCACTCTGGTGTCTAATTCTCTTGATGATGATCTGGTTACCGCTGGTTGTGCTCTTCTACATTTCCGAAAGTGGAAGGGCATTGTTGTTAGACTTTTATGTTCACCGGCCAAGACAATGCCTAAGATCTCAAGTGATGAGAATCTCTCGGTTGTAGATAATTCGAGCTCGCGCACACCCACTGATGAGTTTATAGATAAATATGCTTGAGTGGTCGACTCAGTTCCATTCCTCTAAAATGTCATCATTTTATGGGTTCTTTCACAAAGTTTTTTTCAGCAACTGGATACCTACAAAAAATAACTCCAGAGTCATCGAGCTTCATGCTCGAATCCTCTACCAACTTGGAACGTGGATGCCATTCAATCTTGGCGCCCATGCCTTTGATGCCATAACATTCTTCCCCAAATCCTCTTCATGAAAGTGGGCATTTTTGTTTCCCAAATTCTTCTTCAGAGTGATCATGTCTCAAGGTCTAGTTCCTTGAGTTCCTCTACTCGGATGTCCAGATGTATTTTATGTCACCCTAATACTCCTCAATGCTAAGAACTGGTTGATTGATTCCTGGTGGTTTACTTTGATGATGAGGATAGCTATTCTGATCACGATTTTCTGCTCCTGCCAATCGTGCTTCAGTTTCTTCTTCTACTCTTGATGCTATGACGAACTCCATCCCGGATGCTGCTCCTAATACTACCGCAGATGCCGACCACATCTGCTCGCAATCGTGAACCTGTATAGTCTGCCCAGAGTTTTTTGACTCCAGGGACTCCTTTGATTTTACTTGGTCAACTAGAGTATGTTAATCAGGCTATTGATTATTTTACTACTCTCCATTCCCAACTTCTTGGCCTACTTTCCGATATTGTTATTTCTGGCCAAAAAGAGGGAGATGTAGTTGATGGTTTTGATGCTCAAGATTTTACTTGAATTCTCCAACTCAGGAGACTTTGCCTTGTTCAGGGGGGGTTGATCAACCAGCGGATGTTGCTGTCAATGTCGTAGCGGATGCCACTGGTCATCTTGCATCACACATAGGGAGAGCTGGTCCATCTTCAAGCTTCGCATTACCTACTGGATTTCGTGATGAAGATGATGATGGGATGGATTTTGACTTCAAATTTGCTGCTATGAAGAACCAAAGTGATCCTACTTCTGAGTTTGATGATCTCTTTCCATAAGAGATGTTTTATGTTTCTTTTAATAAACTATGTTTAATGTTTATTATTTTGTTTATCATGTTATCTATTTTTTGGTGGAATGACTATGATTTATTAAGGCTTTTTTTGTTTTCTTTTGCAATTGTTATCTCGGATGTCATAGCATTCTTCTTAACCATCTTATGTTTAATTGGAACAATTTAGGGAGAGTAATGTTTAGTGATTATAAAAGTTTCATACTTGATATTTTCATCATATATGTTTTGCCCAAGAAAGATCAAAAGGAGATATTGTTGAGTCACGTATTTTTCAAATACATGATTTAATAATTAATTCATTTATTTTGTCTTATTTAATAGTTTGACTTTCTTGCCAATATTTAATTGGTTAAGAAAGACTTGATATTTATCATGTTTGATAATTATATATTATTTAGTATTAGATTAGGTTGTAATTCTCTTTCCTACCTAGTTTTTGTATATTAGTATATATATATTATTTAGAAATCTAAGATTTTATATTATTTCCTTATGTTATATATATATTATGTATATTCCTTTCCTTAGAGGAGATTTTATTTTTATAGGTAGTAAATATTATTAGGACTCTATAGATTTGATTTCCTAACTGATGATTTTACTTAAATTATTTTGTATATAATTTTTTTTCTTTTTTTTTTTTGTTGGTCTCTTATACAAGAAAGGTATGCCTATATAAAGCTGAGGGATTTCTCACAATTGGATACATGCTTTCAGAGTGATTAATCGAAGAAAAATAAATTTAGAGAAAATTTTATTCTTGCTGCAGTTTTTACATGAAAACGGATGCAACTGTGAATGCTGCCAACATCTGACATAGCATCATGCAACCAAAATTGTTTTCTTTCATAAATTTTAATGTTTTCATTAAGATCCAATCTTTTGATTTTGAATCTTAGTTTTTTGAAGAGTTATACTGATTTAGATCATATCTACTTTTAAGGAGTTTTTAATTTATCTTTACTTAGTAGATTACGGACTTGGTAATCATTGAAATGCATGTTTTAATAGTAAATACTTCCACACCGTTGGCTTGACTAAAATAAGAAATTATTCTTATAGTCAAAATTTTACACATGTTTCTTTTAACTTCCGTTGTAATTTATTATATACTCTTTAAACACACGTTTTATTTTAACTAGTATTGTGAATTTAGGTCTGCATATCTTTCAATATGGAAATCCAAAACTACTAAGGAAACAAAATCCACATTTAATACAGGTCACCATATGATATAAAAACTCTGTTTAAAATCGTACAAATTCTGCAATATACAACACAAACATGTATAACACCACACGAGATCCAAGTTCCACTAAATATTCCAAATATATAAGAAGTTCACATACATACTTTGCACATGGGAGCAGGATTTCAACAAATAGACAAATATCCCCAAGTGATGCATGTTCTTAAAATTTATGACTAAAATATGATAAAGAAAATATTTCACACACAAAATTGTTATAAAGCTGCTAAACAATATAGTCTCGGATGTGATGACATCCTGGATAACATTCGGACAGTGGATTAATGAATTGAGACTCGTTAACCCAATTAATGACATAGTCATTTTAAATTGCATATGCGAGTAAATAAAATAAGCATCTCATAAGATCACACTGATCATTGATTTAATTTAGAAATTATTCTTCATCCCTTTTAGGTTGGCTAGGACTTTCTTCATAACAAAAGATATTTATATTGAAAGAACTAAGTGAAACGCACATTTCTGCAAAGGATAACCCATAATTATTTTCTAAACTTTCAACCTATTTAGATAACACACTTTGGGAAAGAATATACAGCAGATGGGCACGATGCCTTGGTGTCAATGTCTACTTACCAATTTTTAGTGTTAACATACTCTATGCGAACAATGTCTTTCTCAATCAAATCTCGTACAGTTTGATATTGAAAAATGACGGGGTTTTGTAAAAGTGTTGAACAAGTTTCTTTGATATGACAGTCGCACTTAATGTGTTTCAAAGTGAGTTGTTCCCCTTAACAATTAGGATTAACCACAATAATTTAGAACCAGCACCAAAGATCATATACTCATATTATCTTAACATAGGTGAAAAATTAGCATGTTCATCATATACCAGAAAATCATGTTGTTGCCAAAATAAAGAAACTCTCTTAATTCAAACACTTATTATCATTCAAAATCTTAACAATATATATAAGTTCAAAAGAGAGTGAGGAATGGAGAGATCTTACCAAAGTACATTCCGAATCTGTACAACCTATACTTACCATCTCCTAAGTGCAATCACTGACTCTTTAATAGAAATAATGATAAAAACAACAAAATTTTCATCAGAAACAATTTTAGCTTCAGCAACTTTAGATGTTACTGGTGGTGTTGGAAGATCTACAGAAACATGGGACTTGAGAATGTCAAATTTAGCAAAACGTTGCTAAGAACATCCTCAGCGTGAGAATGGAAAACATCCACAGAAATATATTCAACTTCAACCGTGATAAATGTTGGTCCAAATGTTGGAACATTTAGCATTACACCACGACAAACACTTTCAAGTGTACCGATCTTATACATGTCCAGGCCAGAATCCTCCACATCAATTGATTCAAGCTTTGCGCACCTATTTTTATAAACTATTTTGTCAAAACGTTTAAAGCTTTCCCGCAAGAGAATGGGTTCACTTGTATGTGGGTAAGTTGACTCATGTCAATCTCAGAGGACTGATATTCGGAATTTTCAATGTTTGTTTAATCACAATTTAACACGCGAACTTGTATAAATTGGTTTTTGAAAATTATCCACTACGAATTTTGAAAAGCAAGAATTAATTATCTTAAACTAATTATCTTAACTTAATTAATCAACTAAATCTTAAAACTAAAAAACTAAGAATTATGAATCTAGAGTTTTTGGAAAGCAAATTAATCCTAATCCATTAATTAACTAGCATGGATTGAACTACTACTAGGAATATCAAACATATGAATTCTCAAGAACAAAATTAATTCTAAGATTCTCAAGCAAGTGCATATCATGAATTAAATTATCAAGCCTAATCAATAAATCAATCAAGCATGAACAATATCATCACCAAGCATAAACTAAATTAAAATCGCAGAATTAAAACTATATTAAGCAAGTAATCAAATGTTTCAAACTCAGCGATTCAAAAATCCCAAACGATTCCAAATCCCAAAGCGAAACAATAAATACCTAAGAACATAAATTATCTAAGAATTAATCTAAAAAGCTATTAAAGTTTAGAGAACTTATTGATAACTACGAAGCTATGAATAATCTTCAGTGAATTTGAAGAGAAAGGTTGATGATCTTGATCGAAGAACGAAACTTGAATGAAAATCATCGTCTTGGAGCTTGAGATCTTCAATCTTCAATCTAGTACTTGAAACTATGTTGTAGGGCCTTGAAAATAGGTTCCTCAGCCCTAGGATTATGTTTTTGTAAGTTTTTAAGGTGTGTGGACCGTTCCCAAGTCGGGTTTATGTGTGGTATTTATAGATTTCGCGTTTCTTGGACAGCAAGTCATCTTATATCGGTTTCTGGGCACGCTAACGGTAATACTTAGCGGTAAGGGTTACCGCTAAGTGTACCGCTAACTTCAGTTTCTGTGTCTCTGTTCAGCCTTAGCGGTTAGTGGTAGCGGTATGAATGTAACCATTAAGTTACCGCTAAAACTCTCTGTCCGTCAGTCGATAAGAGGCTGTCGATCGACCGCTGCAAGGGTTTAGCAGTAAGAGTAACCGCTATCCTTACCGTTAACCTATAAAAACTGCTACTTCTTCACTGAATAGCTCATTTTCATCCCTTCGTTCCAATTCTTCAACTCAAGCTCCCTTGGCTACTTAGCTATAAGGTGAAAAACAGAGAATAATCACCTAATTGCATCAATTAAGATCGAAATACGGTAAAATAAATTGGAGATACAAAAATATGAAAATAAGCTTAATCTCCAACTTATAGCAAACACAATAAGAAAAACGAACTAAAACACTAACTAAAATCAAGAGAAATCCGTGCTAATCATGAGTAGAAGTAGAAGATTCACAAAATATGACTAAGTTAGAATAATCTTCCCTGCATTTATTAAAAAGATCGTTAATTGGAGCACTAAAGGTGATCATTTTTGTTGGAATATTACACATACAAGAAGTATATATATTAGAACACTCCAAGAACAACCCCAAATTAATTTCTAAATCAACCTTATTTAGAAATATATTGATCATTAAAAATAAAATAAACACACCTAAAAACATAACACAAGCAGTATTTAGTGCTTCGACATGAAAAATAACTTTGTCAAATAGTTCACACTTAACAAAATATTAATAAAGTTTTTCTTAGTTTGAGAACTTCTTTAAACCAACCTATCAATAGGTGTAGGAAACTCATGAGAAAAACCATTTCTATCAAACAAAGATGAAAAATATTCAAAAAAATGATGACTCAATCGAATTTCAGTGACTCTCAAACCGTACAGTTTAAAAACATTGTTAAATAAGCAATCAAGCAATTCAAAAGTATCTAATTTCTCATCAATAAACATAATCTAAGTGAACTGAAAGAAGTTATTAGCAAGGATAAGACTGTATATCATACCACATAGAGTTTCACATTTAATAGGATTGGCAGCATCTAAGGAAAGATAACACTAGACAAAAAACCCATTCTTCATGTGATTATGTTCACAAGTTAGTTTAACATTAAGACAATCAAAATTGATAATACTGATTGTTTAATTTAATTAAATCTCAAGCATCATAAAATTTAACCAGTTTCTTAATCATTTTCAAATTCACATTCCCAATCTTTTAGTGCCATAAAGAAAGAACGTCGATATTCGAAACACAATAAGTTTGGATGTTATAAAATATGTAAAAATGATCAGCTGCTCTTAAACCTATAAGAGAACAAGTGTTAGAGAAGTTAAACACTTCACAAGAGTTTTCACCAAACTTCACATATTAACCATAATCACAAAGTTGGTTTCTACTGAGATGATTAACCACAAGCCCTTTTGTATGAGAAATATTATGGAGATTGAGTAAACCACTATCAATAAGAATACCTTTACCAACATTGTACCACGAAGACCAAGATACATATAAACTTTATTTTGGTTCGAAAACTCAAAATTAGTCAAATAATCAAAAATCCCATCAAGTATCAAAGAGAAACATTGTAGAACAGACATAAACAAGAAAACTTTTACTCAAGAGAGGTGTAGAAACATGACAACTGAAATTTGAGTTCTTAACCAAAGTGTTTCGAATATTGTTGAAAATGTTACTGGTAGACACCAACATTGTTTTTCCAAAAATGTTTTGAACACAATCAGATTCTAATTTACCAAAATAAATTTTAGTGTGTCTAAAAATAGAACAACAATAAGAAACAAATTGGCATTTTCTTGTTCTTGATTTTTTCTTAAAAGAACGTTTACGATAGTTAATATCGATGAAAACTCGACACATATTTCTTAAATATTCAAGTCTTATAAAAGCAAAACCAATTTTATCATACTTTTTACCCATAAAGAACCTCGTACAATTTCTTTTACCTTTATTTAATAGTTTAAGGGAAACAAGGGAGTTATCAAGATCAGTCTTAACAAAAAATATCACCCTCTATGTGATGTAGCTGATAAAACATCATGGTTTAAACAAATATTAGTGCAGTCAAACAATTCTATATTCAATGCTAGTGGATGTATTCTAAAATCCTCAGCAAGATCCTGAACGTCAGCACAAAAAGAGATGGCCTCTCCCTTAACCAGTATCACCCTCATTATTCTAGGTACCTGTAACTAACATTAGAACATAATCTGAATCAATATCAATGTAGTAAGAAAATTCTAAACTGAATGTTGGTTGAGGTGTGACAACACTAGGAGCAATTCTGAATAGCAACACACGGATCGACAACCTTTCCCTCCAGAATTATTAAAAACCTATTTTTCTCAAAATTAGAGTCAGTCTCTACTTACATAGACTCATAGTTACTTAAACTAGTATTAAAGTTATTTATTGCGAAAGTATTATCCGAATCTAACTTTTCAAATACTTACTTTAAAAAAAAAAAAGCTCATCCGCAAGAGAACGGAGCAGTTGTAAGAGGCAAGTTGACTCGAGTCGAATCTCTAGAAGAATGACAATCAGAGTTTAAGAATGTTTGTTATGACACGAATATTAACTAATCACGCGATAAAATACTTGTAGATCCAGGGTTAACGACCATTAAAAAACATTGAAGCACGAAGAGCTCCAGTTTGGTCATGTTCGTGGCCTCTTTCTTGCACAAAACCACGTGAGCTAGGATTTTGTAGGCGATGTACATTGCGTCATCGCAAATCCTTATACAAGCAAAACAGGTGCAATTTCCCGTATTCCCCCTTGTCACTTCCCCCCAAAAGGAGGCGACGTCGAATTCGTCATCTTTTAGAATCATTTGAATGCCCTCGCTCGGCAACCCAAACACTTATCCAAAAACATGATCGTCCACCCAAATTTTATTGCCACCAAGTCGACACGAGAGTATCTTATCAGTATAGGTGTGCAAGGTCCAAAAGAACTCGAGCACTAGGTTGCAAAAACTTGGTAAATTCATCCGAGCAAATGTTGCGCATCCAAGTTCGTTGATGTGCCGAAGGATGTTGGAGTGGTGCTCCGACCCTTGTTGATCCCGCTCCTAGATGTCATCGAGGAAAATAACCCGATGGGTCGCAAACTCCCAACTACTAACCGTCGTGAAAACCGTACCCTCCTTCTTATCATAAATGGGAAATGGGGCGCTATATTTTCTCGAGATATCTTTTTGTTTGCCCGCCCGAGACATGGTAAAAGAGTATGGGATTGAAAGAGGTTTGAAAGGTAGGTAAATTAGAAGTTCGGGTTTTTTGAGGACTTTTGTCAAACACATGGTGTGCGTGTTTCAAAAGGGAAGAGTTTGAATAAATATTGAACCCAAAGTACCCCAATCTCAACCAATCAACAATACTAAGTCCCAAAGATATGATTTTAGCGAATTACCTTGACAATTGGGCTCGTAACCGGAATTGTGACCCCCTCCCCTTTTGTCAAAGTTTTAGAAAAAATTGAGGAATTGGTGGGAATGGTGAGTGATTCTCCAGAATTAACTGGATGTCTTTGTAGTTTTGTCGGAGAAAGGAGTGAGTCGTCGGAAAAAATCGAAGAGGATTTATTGTGGGTTTGGAAAGAACAAGGAGATAACCGTTGCTTGTGTTTGTAGATTGATTGTGAAAAGTGGGGAAGAAGGAGTGGGGGGCATTTTTAATAGAGGATCTGTGGGTCAAATGTAATCTGGGTGGGTCGAGTTAAAAACCTGGATTTTAAGTCACTTATCAGGTGGTTTTTGGGTCAGCGTCGATGGGCCGTCGATCGATGAGAAGCTTCGATGGGGACAGAGAGCTTGTCAACCATATGTGTCGATCGACAGAGCATTAATGGTAACATAGAGTTTGTCGAGCATTAGCATTGATATATGGAGCATCGAGTCGACGGGGATAGAGAGCTTGTCGGCCATATTCGTCGATCGATGGAGTGTCGATGGGAACAGAGAACTTGTTGAATATTAGAATCGATATACAAAGCCTCGAGTCGATGAGAACATAGACTTCAATTATATGTCGTCGATCACCGCCGGCTGTTGGATTTTATACTAAAACAGTTTGCTTTTTGTATATACCTTATTTACTTGTTTTGAATGAGAATAAATAGTCACTTATATTGCACTAATATTGTTATTTATTTATGCAATATCATCGTTTACTTAATATTGAAGATGATATGGTGTGTGGAATGTACACAGAAGATAATATCATCAGTGCCTTTTTAAGTATAAGAGTGTTCACAACCTAGATAGAAGTAGACAAACCATCGATATAGTTGTGGTATAATTTAGAGTTAGTCTATCTTGACTAATTAATTATATCAGAGTATTTTTGTAATGTATTGAACTGGATCGCAGTGAGATAATTCTGATGAATGACAAACATTAGAATATAGATCTCGGATACTCATGATTCTTAATCCCTATATAATAGTAGACATAATTATTTTAATGCTTATTACTTTGATTTATCAATGGGTGGGATTCTAATTAAAGAATCAATAAGCTCGATAAGTCGGGTATTCACATTACTATAATTAAAGGGTTACCAATTATAGAAGGAATCCGTGTCCTGGTGTGTCGGGTTGATGATGTCCCCTGAGGAGCTCAAGAAGGATTATTATAATAAACCTTGCTGGTGAATTTTTATCCATCGTAATAATAAAGTTTGAGTGGTACTTCTCATGGATAAGAAATTAATTAATTCAGTTGTTCCGCTGCGCAAGAGATTTAATTTCAGTTTTAGCATGTAGTGGGAGATATATACTTTGTATATATCAAAATCGTTTTGTTTGATCAACACGCATCCAAATGAATCCTGGGTTTCCATCAATTGGTCTCAGAGCGAGATTTTGGCTTTGTGTAGTGATCAAATCCTCATGCGTATTTTTCACAAAAAGAAATAAAAAGATTTACATGTTTTATGGTTGGAGATATAGTATTGCATAAGTTGGTTTTGCAAGGTAATTATTCCAACTATCATGGTATGCATGTATGTTTATTTTTTTTAATTTTGGGTCAATTCCCATATAAACCATTAGTGAAATATTTTTTTCCCAAATAGGCCATTGAAATCTCAACTTCCCATTTAATCCAAATATTATATAAGAGTACTAAATTGCCCTTTTGTAACTATTTTATTTTGTTCTTCGAAAATTCAGAACTACTCGTGTAGAATTCAGAACTACTCGTGCAAAATTCAGAACTACTCATGTACATTCAGAAATACTCGTGTAAATTCAGAACTACTCGTTCAGAACTAATTGTTTAAATTCAAAACTAATCGTGTAAAAATCAAAACTACTTGTGTAAATTTCAGAATTACTCATGTAAATTCAGAACTACTCGTGTAAATTTCAGAACTATTCTTCAAAAATTCAAAACTACTCTTGTAAATTCAGAACTTCCCGTGTAAATTTTAAAAAATTACATACTACTTCGCATAATTTTTTGAGAATTAGGTACTACTTTGCATAAATTGCATACTACTTCACAGAATTTTTGAAACAAACTACTTTCCACGATTTTTGGAAAATTATATACTACTTTGCAAAAACTTAATAGGACACTTAAAGGTACTATATGGGAATTACATACTACTTTGGCAAAATCTGGGAAATTACACGCTGCTTAGCAAAATATAATTTTTTTGCAAATCTTAGAAATTCATCAAATTAGAAAATTTTGAGAAATTACATACATAATTTTTGGAATATTACATTCTACATTGCAAATTTTAGAAAATCACGTACCGTCATTTTCCATAATTTGATACTACTTCTAGACTTCATCAAAATCTGGGAAATTACATCAAAGTTTGGGCAGAATTTTTGCGAAATAATCTCTTTATCCTCAAATCAAAAAAAACTAACACCAAATTTACTTACTAATTAGCAATAACAACAGTTTAACCAAAAAAAAAAGGCTTCAATCTTAACACCAAATCAAAATAATTTCATAATATTATCTGTCAATTATTTGTGTATTCTCATCTTTTGTATAATCTGACTCGAATGTTTATTGGTGTGCTATTTTTGTTGTTTTATAAATTTTTGTTTCTTCCTGTGAGTGTATAGCCATGCTTAATGTAATTCAAAATATTGACTTTGCTGTGTATTTGAAATACTTACCCTTAATTTGAGAAGGGTAAATGAAGGCATTGGATAAGAAGCCGCCATGGCTGTTGGGGGACGGATGAAAAATAAAGGTAGAGAATGTGTGTGTACATTTATACACTGTTTTAAAAACCGGATCGGACCGGCCGGTTCAACCGGTTAAACCGGGAACCGGCCATTGACCCGGTCCGATCACACCTATAAAACCGTTTTAGCGGGTAAACCGGCCAAGAACCGGTCAAAACCGGTTAAACCGATGAAAATCGGCAAAAAAAACGGTTGAACCGGTCAAACCGTTTTTTATGTGCAAAATATTGTGTATGATTCAACTAAATTGGCATAATTATATTAATGATCCATGAAACCTAATCAAGCGATATGAAAATAAATAAATTATGTTCGGGCAATTTTATTTTTTTATTTTTATCTCTATTAATAATCTAGACAAATAATTAAGATAGTGATCTATGACTTATATATCACATAACAAAGAATTACATTAATATGTTTAATAGAGTATAAATAAATTAAGCATGTTTATATAATAAATTAATTACTTTTTCTAAATACGAATCAAATTAATATTTATATTAATACATTACATAATTTCATACTATATAATTAAGAATATTATGTTTTTATTAATACGGTTGGACCGGCGGTTGAACCGTGAACCGGTGAGGAGACCGGTTCGTTCACCGGTCCGGTTTTTAAAACATTGCATTTATATATATTAATTGGATTTTTTTAAGGTGTAGGGGTAATTTTGATATTTTATATGTAACTTTTTATTAAATGGAAAGTATTTAGTTTATATGGGAACAAAAAGAATCAAAGAATTAAATGGTAGATGGGTATCATGTTTTGATAGTATACGAGAATTTACCCTTTAATTTTTATGATGCATGGTTGGTTTTGATCGGTTTGATCAAGTTTTTTCCTCCATGAGAAAATCCATGGATAGATTAGATTTAATTTTGTATCAAAATTGTATCTAATATGTTGTTTTGAGTTGTATCCATGGTTTAATTTTAGTTGTAGATTTAGTTGTAGATTTGTTTTTGTTGTAATCTTGTTATGGAGAAGAATCTTCATCCATATGGAAGAGGTACAAAGCAGATGGCAACAAGAAAGAAAATCACTCAAAATAGGAATTTTCAGAAATTCCCGAGAGCAGATTTGTTCGCCAAAACTGGTTCTAGCCCTTTCCTTGCAGAGACCATAACTTTTGACTCGGGATGAACCATGGGGCCCACAACCACTCAAATCGAAGGTCTTTGAGAGATATACGTGGCTGAAGAGGCCGAACAGTCAAAAACAGTTCCATGATAGTAGGAATTTTATATTCTATTTCGTGGTTATGTTTTTTGTTTTGTCTAGCATGCCATAGATGATTTAATTTTGTGCTGAGCATGTCGTTGTTGTTTGAAAAACCTTTTTCAAAATGACTAAGTGGGCAAATGGATTTAATTAAAAGATAAATCAATTATTCCTATTGTTAGTTTATATGTGAAGTAGTTTAATTACAAGTTCACTAGATTAAACTAAAAGAGAATAATAGATTTATTTGAAAATTATATCATCATGGTCTCCATAACTAGTTTGTATGTGAAGTAATTGACATGCGAGTTGGTAATGGGCCAACCACCATAACGGATGTGTCATTTAAAAGTTCACAAGATCAAATTTCTTTATGATAAAAATTAATGATGTGAAGTAATCAACATGAGCGTTGGTAATGGGCCAACCTCCATAACGGATGTTTTATATTACAAGTTCACTAGACATTAATTCAAGAAGTTGTGGTATTCACTTAGATACTGTTAATTAAACAAGTTTCCCAACCAAATGAGTTGTTTAATTAGTTGTAGGACCAGTTAAAAGGGATCCAACTATTAATTTTACTTGTCAAAAGGTTAAGTTGACTAAATGGTAAAATTAAAGGTTTAGAACCTGCTTGAAAAATGCTTGTGTAAACGTCCACACAAACATGGCTTACATATGTGTTTTTTTAGATATTGGAGGATTTATTTATATATTGTTTTGAGGTTTCAATATATTTATTTTATCAAGTATGACTGAATGTATGTTTCCATGTTTTATTCTCAGTTATTCAAAATATCATTTAATCCACTTACTGCGATACTTAAAGACAACAAACTTGAGGGTCCTAATTATATTGACTGGAAATGTCACTTGGACATTGTTCTTACCACTGAAGATTACAAGTTTTCTTTAACTGAGGAAAGGCCTGAAATGCCTACTGAAGAGTCTACTGAAGAGGATAAGAAATATCATAAGCAGTGGATCAAGGCTGATGACATGGCGCGGTGTTACATATTCGCTTCTATGTTAAATGTTCTGCAACATCAGCATCAGTCCATGGATTCTGCTGCGGATATGATGGCTAATCTTGAGGAACTCTTCGGGCATCAAGACTGTGCAGCTAGGCAACATGCCATGAAGAACTTGATGATAACCACTATGGTTGAGGGTACTCCAGTTGGGGATCATGTGCTCAAAATGATGTCCCATCTTAATGAGCTAGAGATCCTTGGAGCCCAGATCGACGGGGAAACCCAGGTCGACATCATTCTTTAGATCCTTGCTAAGGAGTTTTGAACAACTTTGCTTGAACTATAACATGAACAAAAGGGATTATACGTTGGCAGAATTGTTGACAGCACTCAAGTCGGCGGAAGGTCTTTTTAGGCAAAATGGATATGCTTATGTTGCTGAAAAGGCTTCAACTTCTAAACCAAATAAGTTTAAGATGAAGAAGAAACCTCAGCAAAATGCACCAAGCATAGCCACAAAGTCATTGGAGCCACATGCCACATTTAAGAAAATAAAGGGTAAGTGCTTCAAGTGCGGTGGATAAGGACATTGGAATACGGATTGTCCCAAGAAAAAGAATTTTCAAGGTACATCTTATTCACTTGTCATTGAAACATGTTTAGTGGCTTGTTCTACTCATTCTTGGGTAGTAGATACGGGCGCCACTGATCATGTCTGCAGGTCTTTGCAGGGGTTCTTGGAAACAAGAAGACTAAGTGATGGAGAGATTACCATATCCATGGGTAATGCCACAAAAGTGGCAGCTGTTGCAGTTGGAGATTTTCGTTTTATGTTTTAGTAGAGATAGATTTTTAGTATTGAAGAATTATCTCTATGTGCCAAACTTTAGAAAGAATTTGATTTCAGTTTCTAAGTTGTTTTTGACGGATATTCAGTTACTTTTGATATCCAAGTTGCTATTAAGAAAAGTGAAGTTTCATCTATTCTGGCAAATTCGTTGGCAATTTATATACTATTAATCCTACTGATACCACAATGCAACAAACACAAACGTATAACACGTCTTCTAACCTTAAAAAGATAAAAGAATCTTCTCAAGTGAATCAAACATATCTATGGCATCTAAGGCTTGGTCAGATTAACCTTAGTAGTATCCAAATATTGGTAAGTAGTGGTCCGTTGGAGTCTCTCCAAGTCGAACCATTCTCAATCTGCAAATTGCTTGGAAGGTAAAATGACTAAGAGGCCTTTTAAGGCAAAGGGGAATGGTTGCGATGATATATTGGAATTGATTCATTCTGATTAGTGTGGACCAATGTCTATTCAATCCAATGTGGGTTTCAAATATTTCGTTTCTTTCATCGATGATTATTCGAGATATGGATACATTTACTTGTTGCGCCATAAGTCTGAATGCTTTGAGAAATTCAAAGTGTTTAAGGCGGAAGTGGAGAAATGACAAGGTAAAATTATCAAGTCATTGTGGTCTGATCGTGGTTGTGAGTACTTTTCTGGAGAATTCTTGAATTACTTATAAGAAAATGGGATTGTATCCCAGTTGTCTACACCTGGTACTCCCCAACAGAATGGTGTAGCAGAGAGAAGAAATATGACTCTTTTGGAAATGGTTAGATCAATGATGAGTTATTCAGAATTACCAAATTCGTTTTGGGGATTTGCCTTAGAAACAGCGGCGTATATTCTAAACATGCTACATTCTAAATCAGTTCCAGAAACACCCATGGAAATGTGGACTGTTCGAAAGCCCAGTCTAGAACATTTTCGAGTATGGGGATCTCTAGCACATGTGCTGGACAAGGATGCTGAGAAGTTGGCGCCGCATACAGAAGCACGGCTATTTTTAGGATATCCTAAAGGAACAAAAGGTGGTTTATTTTATAGTCCTAGATATCGAAAGATCATTGTTAGCACCAATGCTCTATTTCTAGAATAGGACTATGTGATGAACCACAAGCCCATGAGTAAGATTGTTCTTGAAGAACTAAGGGGACTGGTCAGACCTGAACAGTCCTGACCTGGACAAATGTAAAAGAATATCTCTGGTTGGGATGACCTGAATCGCTATCCTACACCTAAAGGGGAAGGAGATAAGTCAGATCAGGCTTGAAGGGTTTTGTCCTGACCTAGGTTGTGATGACTTAGGAGAGGTCCCTCTTGCCCAACTCAAGGAAAGAGGGATTGAGATGGAAGACAAGCCTTTAGCCTTGAGAGATATTGCCCTGACCTGATCTAATGTCTTAAACCTCAGATGAGGTTCTAAGGAGAGCAGGTCAGGAACTGGGAAAAACGTAAAGCCGGAGCTGTCTCCTTTGGCAGAAGCCTCTTGGTCAGATCAGTCTAAATAACCACCCAAGATTCACGGGTTTCTATTTCCGGGATCTCGGAAAGGTCCCACGTGATGAGCAACTATATATACTCCAGCTTTTGAGCTGGAGGAGGCAGGATTCTCTAAGCATTCTTCAGCTGATTTTTTTCCGATAAAATGCTTGACTGACTTAAGCATCGGAGAGGTTTCCACCGGAAAACCCCCGGTGGTCCTTTCTAACGTGTTTTTGTTGAAGCAGATCGGGAGATTCTCAGGGGAAGGTGCTGGTGTAATTTTCAGGGCGGAACAATTAGCGCCGTCTGTGGGAAGTTACGAACGAGCTAAGACGTGAGAAGAAGATATGGCTTCCAATGGACTCAGACGAAATTTGGTGGCGGAGCCGGGTGGAACGCCAAGCTCTACCGCACCGACGGTTAAGCCAGTAGCGGCGGAACCATCAGCAGCAGCCAGATCGGGCGTAGCGCAACCCCCCGCTGGTGGAACCACGCAAGCCGACGGCGGATTGCTAAACGATTCCTTCCTTAAGCAGTTATTTGATCTCATCCGTAAGGCGGTGGATGTAGTTGTCGACAAAAAATTTGATGAGCTCTCCACACCCCCTTCCAAGGCGGCTCAACCACTGAGATGGAGCCGCCGCGAACAAACCGGTGCATGGTTAGAACTCCACTCCGTGAAGAAGAGGAAAGTTTCTCTACTTCTGAAAGCGAAACATCAAGAAAAACTAATCTGGACCTTACCGAGCAGATACAAAATCTACAGAAAGAGGTCAGAGAAGTCAAAAGAAAGACGGCAGGAATGGGCACCATGTCGGTGCGGAGAGGCACCACGTTTATAGAGGCAGTTATGCGTGATGACTTACCGGCTCCTACCGGTCGATGGGCTTTGAGTACAGCGGGACAACAGACCCGTGGAATCATCTGAGACGATTTGAAGTAGCAGCTACCTTGCACAAATTCTCTGACTTGGTCATGTGCAGGGTCTTTCCGACAACCTTTACGAAGTTAGCCCAACTTTGGTTTAGCCAACTGTCCCCGCGCTCCATAAGCAGTTTCGACGAATTCAGCTCGGCATTCTTGCACCAATTCACCAGTTGCAAGAAATACCAGAAAATGCCACTAGAGTTATTCAGTTTAAAACAAAGAGGAAATGAGGACCTACGTGTATACATCAAAAGGTTCATAGATGCAAAGCTATAAGTGTCATCGGCGTCTGAGGAAATCTTGGTAAATGCCCTATCCCAAGGACTCAAAAGGGGAGAATTTTTTCAGTCGTTGGTTGTAAAACCAGCATTGAAGTTTGGCGAGTTCCTGGAGAGAGCAGAAGAATATATTCACCTGGAAGAAGCCTTGAAGATCAAGGAGAAATGAGAGAAGAAAAGAGACAGATGTGATACAGAGGAGAGCTCATCAATGAAAAAGCCCAGGCCTGATATGGTCTGAGGGCGACCCCGTTTTGATAGGTACAAACCTCTGGCCACACCCCAAGGAGAGATCTTGCAAGCAATTGAGCGGCTCCCTGGCCTCAAGTGGCCTAGAACCTACTCCCAAAATCCAAGGAAAGAAAGATCTGATCGGTTTTGCCGATACCACAATGAGTATGGTCACGATACAGATCAGTGCACCCACCTAAAGGATGAGCTGGAGAGGTTGGTGCAGGCAGGACACCTCAAGAAGTTTGTGCAGATGAGACGGGAGGAGTCCAGATCTGACTTTCGTAGACGAGATCGTCCTCAAGGAAACAAGCGTGAGCCGAAAAGTGGACGTAACACTGGAAGGAGGAATGACCAAACTCAGGAGATACGAGGTGAAATCCAAATGATTACAGGAGGCGAATGGGGCGAGCATTCCAGGAGAACACAATATAATTATGTTCGCGCGGCAAGAGACTTGACAAGGAAGGCAAGTGAGGTAGGCCAATAACGCCAAGCCCAAACATATGTTTTGGGTCAGAAGATGAGAATGGCATTTTGTCCCCTCATATAAATGCCTTGGTTATAACATCTACTATCGCCAACTACACCATAAGACGGATCTTCATGGACATGGGTAGTTCGGCTGATATAATGTTTTATGAGTGCTTTTGACAGTTAGATGTTGATAGGCGAGAAGTTGTATGATAATTAATGATTTAATTCATATGTCTTTATGTGCTTAATATTCGTATATATGTTTATTTCTCGCATATTTGTTATTATGAGTAGTCGAGCACCGATTGTATATTTCTTTCTTATTTTGCAGTATTTGGTGCTATATTAAGTGAATGATGTTTCACAAGGAAGTCGAGAGACGAGGATCAACGAATCGGTAGAAGAAAGCAGGCAAATCAGAAGGATGCATTGATGGCTCGCGTCGATGCTGAGGATGGTTCGCGTCGATCGACGTAATGGCATTGATCATACGCGCGTTGGTCGATGCTCAGTCGACGAGAAGCTGCAGTAGCGTCGATTCAGGGTTCGTCGGTCGACGCCATGTCGACGGAGACTCTCTGTTGCGACGATTGGAGGTGCGTCAGTCGACGCAGGCGGGTGATGCGCGTCGATGCCTATGGCTGGCTCGCGTCGGGCGACGCCCCGTCGACGCCGACGTGGCTGAGTTATTTTAGGAAGAAACTTGCGCGGAAAGAATGAGGAATTCTATATAAACTCGTCCTAAATCCGTCTAAAAAACATATTAACACAATCCTAGGGTTCCAAGGCTTAAAGAGGGGATCCCAAATCACCCAATAACCAAGAGCTTGATGATCCAAGACCAAAAATCGAGGATCTAAGCTTTCTCATCTCTTTTCTATCTTAGAACTATGTTTTATTTCTTTATTTTCCTGTTATTCTATGAACTCCTTGAGTGAGTAGATCGTTTATCTAGTTCTAGGGATGTTGAAACCCTCGTGAAACTATGTTCTAATTAATTTATGCAATATTATCTTTCGTTCTTCATATGCGATTGTTTGTGTTGTTCTATTCTTAATTTATGATTGATTAATTCTTAATTTAGGGATTGGTTATCTATTGCTAGAAATAGGATTGCTTCCCGTGTAATTGTCGTAATTACTATTTCTCTTAAGCATCTAATGATTGCGAATAGTTAGGGACAACACAACATAGGTTGAATAAACTGAGCTTATGTGTTTATTGCCTAGATTAATCTATTTTCCTGATTATTAATGCTGTTGTTGGGTTGAATCTAGAGAGCTTATTCTAGGTTATTCAATAATTAGAATCAATTAAAGAGCTTATTTTAATTGAGTAAACAGTAAGGGCAAATTCGAGTAGCAGAGCTTATTACTACTTAGGGTTTTTAGTCGCATATGATGAATGGATTATGATATTGTGATTGGTTAGATGAGTGGAACGAGGGTGGAAACTGAACTAGAACTAGAGCTTTAATATCATTAAATTTTCCGTTATTTATTTTCTTGCTTGTTTTTAATTATTTGCTTATTTATTTCGTTAGTTAATTTAGTTCACAATTCCTACCCCAATTATTTATAAAATACGAACTATCACAATCTAACCACACTCCTCATGGGATCGACCCTTACTTATCGCTACAGCTAGTTGGTAGAGAAAAGCTGAGAAAAAATAAATATTTAATTTGACGTTTAAAGACGAGCGGTCAGATGTGAACATGGACCTAGAGGAAGTCACAACTTCGCTAGTTGGCTTTACAGGAGGAGCCTTAAAACCATTAGGAGCAGTAAATCTTTTGGTCACACTGGGAGATGGCCTGTATAGACAGACCAGGTCCGTGCATTTTCTGGTGGTAGACGCACCTTCCTCGTAAAATGTCATGCTCGGGCGTCCATCTCTAAGCTTATTTTGAGCGGTCATCTTTGTGTACCATATGAAGCTGAAATTCCCTGCTCAAGATGGGGTAGGGGAGGTCCATGGTGACCAGTACACATCAAGACACACATACGTGGAAAGTATTAGGCGCATTGAGGAGGAAGGGAGACATAAGAGGGAACGGATAGAAGAAGCCAGATCTAATGCAACTCCAAGGGAAGAGAACCTGATGACAGTGGAGGTGGTGCCGGGAGATGGCAGTCGAGTCCTCCGAGTGGGGGCAACTCTTAGTCCTGACGTGTTGGTAGAGATGGTAGATCTACTCAGAAACAGTGTAGACATTTTTGCCTGGTCTCCTCAAGACCTGGTCGGGAGAGACCTAGGAGTAGTAGAACACCACCTCAATATAAGTCCAACAATGAAGCCAATAAAACAAAAGAAACGTAATTTTGGATCGGAGAAAGAGGACATTATAGAAGTAGAAGTAGAGAAGTTGTTGAATGCCGGACACATTCGGGAAATACAATTCCCAGAGTGGCTTTCTAATACGGTGCTGGTACCAAAGACGGAAGAAGACTGGAGAATGTGTATCGATTTCTGAGACCTCGACAAAACTTGCCCTAAAGATCAGGAGAAGACCAGAAGAGGGTCAGTTTTATTACCCCAAAGGGAACTTATTGCTACATGGTCATGCCTTTCGGGATTAAAAATGTGGGTGCCACATACCAGAGGTTGGTGAACAAAATGAATAAAAACCAGCTCAGGCGGAACATGGAAGTTTACGTAGATGATATGCTGGTCAAGAGTGTGAGGGCAGCTTCACATGTGGACGACATGAAAGAAACTTTTGACACCTTGAGAAGATACAGGATGAAGCTCAATCCTAAAAAAAGCATGTTTAGGGTAAGGTCTGGAAAATTCCTGGGTTACATGGTCACGGAGAGGGGAATAGAAGCAAACCCAGAAACGATCACGGCCATTATGGATATGCAGCCCCCGAGGAACGTTAATGAGATGCAATTACTGGATGGAAGAATAGCTGCCATGAGTAGGTTTGTTTCACGGTCAGCCGAGAAGAGCTTGCCGTTTTTCCAAGCTTTAAAGAAAAGAGCCCCATTTCAGTGGGACAAGAAATGCTAGGAGGCATTTCAAAAATTGAAAGAATATTTGGCCAGTATGTCATTACTCACCAAGCCAGTGCAGAGGGAGCCCTTGATTTTATAGTTTTTCGTGGGAACACAAGCGGTTAGCACGATCCTGATTAGGGAGGAGGGCAGAATTGAGAAGCCGATATACTATTGGAGAAAGGTCTTGCATGATGCTAAGCTCCGATATGTAGAGGTCGAGCGGGCCATGTTAGCTCTAGTCGAGGCAGCTCGTAAACTTCGTCCGTATTTCCTGTCACATAGCATAATAGTTAGGACTAACTTGCCCCTGAAAGCATTCATGGATAAACCAGAGGCCTTGGGATGCTTGGTCAAGTGGATAATCGAGCTCAGTGAGTTCGATATTAGTTTTGAGGCACAGACTGCCATTAAGGCCCAGGCATTGGTTGGCTTCTTGCAGGAAATGACCAGCTCTCCCGAGGTGAAAAAAGAATGGATAATATACACTGATGGTTCAGTAGGAAGTTTAGGTTGTGGTGAAGGGATAGTATTGACAGATCCTGAAGGGGTGACCACAGAATACGTGGTACGCATGGATTACCCCTTATCTAATAACGCGGCAGAATACGAAGCATACTCAGAGGAATCTAGATGGCAAAAGGGTTAGGAGCGAATCAAGTATGTGCACGAATAGACTCGCAGCTTGTGTGCAAGAAAATAAGTGGGGAGTCCGAGACAAGGGATGAGCACATGCAGAAATATTTGGCTCAATTTCATGAATTAACAAATGCCATGAGCTCCTTGACAATCAACCAAGTTCCTAGAGATGAAAACAGCCGAGCGGGTTATTTGGCCAAGGTAGCCAGCTCAGCAACAGACTACCAGGAAACAATAATTACTCTCTTAATGGCATACCAGGAATTTGGGGAGGAAAAGGTGCATGTGTTTGAAGAAGAGGTGGATCAGCGCTACCCGATTAAATTATATCTGGAAAAAGGAGAGCTATCGGATAGAAAAAGAGAGGTAACAAAGGTAAGAATCAGAGCCTCTCGTTGCTACCTAATCAGGGGGGAATTGTATAGAAGGGGATTTGGACAGCCTCTTTTGAGATGCCTGAGCCTGAAGGAAGGCGCCCACGTCCTTAGAGTAATCCACTAAGGCTGCTGTGGAAATCATATGGGCGCCAGAACTCTAGAAAGCAAAGTCATGAGAGCTGGCTATTTTTGGCCATTATTGAGAAGAGAAACAGAGGACTTTGTTAGGAAATGTGACAAGTGTCAGAAGATTTCTCCCCTGGTTCACCGGCCGGCAGAAGAGCTCATGACAATGAGCTCTCCCTTCCCCTTTGCCAAAAGGGAGATAGATCTGGTCGGACCTTTCCCTATGGCTCCAGCACAGAAGAAATTTTTTATTATTGCCATTGATTATTTCAGCAAATGGGTAGAGTCCGAAGCCCTTGCAAAAATCACGGAAGAAGTGGTGATGAGTTTTATTTGGAAGCACATAGTATGTCGATATGGCGTCCCCAGGGTCCTGTCTCAAATAATGTCACACAATTCATGGGAGCAAATATCAAGGCCTGGTGTACTAAGATGAAGATAGATGAACACTTCACATTTGTCTATCATCCTCAGGCAAACGGTCAAGTTGAAGTGACGAACCGCATCTTAGTACAGGGGATTAAGGCACGACTAGAGAAGTCGGGGGTAAATAGGTGGAGGAACTTAGTTCAATTTTATGGGATTATCGCACTAATCCCAAGGAAAGCACTGGTGAAACCCCGTTTAGCCTCGTATATTGCATGGACGCTGTAATTCCCGTGGAGATAGGTCTGGAAACTCACCGGATTCAGAACTTCGATGTGAATCAGAATGAATTATTGATTCAGGATGCGCTGGACCTGATCGAGGAAAAAAGAGAGCACACTGCCGTACAAATGGAGCACATGAGGGGACGAGTCCGGGCGACTTATAAAAATTCGATATCAAACTACATTTTCAGGTAGGAGATATGGTTCTACGTAGAGCTGACCTCGGGAGAACCAAGGGAAAACTAGATGCCACTTGGCAAGGGCCGTTTAAAGTCACTAAAGTTTTGGCAGGCGGAGCCTATGAGTTAGAACAAATGAACGGGGTTGTAATACCCCGAGCCTAGAATGTAGAAAATTTAAGAAAATATTATTTGTAAGATTACTACGCAACCTAATTATATAAAAATATATTGATTTCAATTAACACTTTTTTTCCTGACCTGATTGGCTAAGGACGAATGTCCCATTTTCTTGACATGATTGTCAATTGAGCCAGGATTGGCTAAGGGAGGACGCCCCATTTCCCTGACCTGATTGTCAGTAGAGCCAGGATTGGCTAAGGGCAGATGCCCCATTTTCCTGACCTGATTGTTAGTAAAGCCAGGATTGGCTAAGGGCGGACGCCCCATTTTTCCTAACCTGGTTGTCAGTAAAGCTAGGATTGGCTAAGGGCGGATGCCCCATTTCTCTGACCTGATTTTCAGTAGAGCCAGGATTGGATAAGGGCGGATGCCCCATTTTCCTGACTTGATTGGCTAAGGGTGGACGCCCCAATTTTCCTAAACCAATTATTAGAACAGACGATATTGGATAAAAGGCTACCCCGAGGAGCCAGATCTAACTATCAACAAGGATCTTTTGCCCAGAAAAAAATCATTCACTAAAAACCAAGGCCTGGGTTACATGAAGGGAAAATACTTACGCCAATTTCTACATAAAAACCTAGCGAGTTTAATTAAAATTTCAAGAAATAGAAAAATGAAAATGCTCATGAAAACAACAGAAATATGGGAAATACATCAGGAACAGAAATTAAAATCAGCCATAGGAAGAAGAAGCCCTCTTTTCGGAGGTCAAAATCCGGCCAGTGCGCCACAGTTCGCTCTCAGTTTCATGGAGGTGCTGAAGATACCTATCCTCCTGCCCACAAACAACATGAGCCTCGCCAGCGGCGATGGTCAGTCGGCATACTTATTCGACCAAATCGGCCTTTTCTTCCTCCAGTTGGCGGTTGATCTGGCGGAGCTCAGCCCATTCATGCTTGTAATAACGTTTTTTCTAGCTTTTCCTTTCCAGGAGCCAGCATAATTGGGAAATTTTATCCCGAAGAGTAGAGATTTTGTTGGAAAGTTTGAATTTCTCAGCAAAAAAGCGAGAGATTTTTTCTCTTTACAATGTCAATCTCTTCAAGCAAAGAGGAAGAAGCCATAATGAAAATGAAATGTGTAAAGGAAAACACGTATATAAAGAAAAGGGAAGCACGTGATCAAGAGAATAATAGTACTAGGGTTACCTAAAATCAAGAAACGACGAGCATTGTTTAAACACATACAAATTGTTTCACAAGGCAAATCAGTCAAAAAATAGATCATAAGATAAGAGTACAAAATAAGCCAGCCTATCCTACAACACAATAATCTCCAGCATCCAGCTCTCCTGCTAGTTGCTCCACAGCATCCTCATCAGGAAGGTTACTAGGAGACACGCCACTCGGTAACTCACCAGACCCGCGAAGGTGGGGGAGGGAGTAGAGGTAGGCAAGGCGAAAGTCACATCTTGGTCTGGTCGAGTAGATGACTCTGGAGCCAGAGTACGAAAGAGCTTAAGAACATGCTGGGCAAATTCATGAACTCCAAGGTGGTGGAGGCGATCCCCTTCGGCAGAGTAGGAGAAGATGGTAGACTCAGGGTTCCCCTGAATTGTTTGACTCCAATCATAAGGGATTTAGGGGTTCTCCTTGTACCATTTCTCACAAGCATCTAGGCCGAGCTTGAAGTATACCAGAATTTCGGGCACAAGGAGTCTGTAGAGATCTATCGATTCGAGGAAAGCTTGTTTAGTAACCTCCCTCATCATCTGGATGAGCCGAAGCCCCTCCTCTGAATTAAGGAACTCAGTTATCCCCTCTGCTCGACCCCTAACTAGGGATACCTGGACCTGGTTCGCCTCCTCCACGCGGGCCTCTTTTTCTCCTTCCTGGGCGGTTGACAACTCCGCCTTGATCTTCTTCAACTCGGATCCCCTCTCCTTACATAGTGCCATCAACCTTTTCTCCCTTTCCTTCAGAATATTGTGCTCCCTGATCAGGTCAGCATTCATCAATGAGCCCCTAGCACGGGAAACCAGAATCGACCTTTTCACTGCGGCCTAATAAGGCATAATTAGATCGGTAAAGATAAAAATGATAGTGGCCTGAAACATAAGCAAGAGGAAATAAAGATTACCCTGGCCTCGTCCTGACACAGAGATTCAATTAACTCTGGGTCAGACCATTTCTCCAAGGTTTTCTGGTCAGATGTTGGGCATTGGCCTTGAATAAAATAGATGGCCACTGATCCAGAGCAGTTTAGAACCGAGGTTCTTGTGATGAGGGTAGCATTAGGATTGACCACCTTCACCCCTGGTGTGGCCGCCTCCTTTCCCGACCTGGTCCGTTTCCTGGAAAGGCAAACTTGCTCGTCCCCTGAATCAGGGTCAATCGTTAGGTCCACTTCAGAGCAATTGGATGACCAAGCAGAGCCCGCGCACGTTTGGAGGCATCCCACTCGACTTGGATTGGAACGGGAAAGCAAGGGAACACAGCGCGAACAAGGAGCGACAGCCGGCGGACGTTTAAAGCGGAAATGAGAAAACCGTGCCGGGAGCAGCCGTACTAGTCGATTGACTGGCTTTCAGTCGATCGACTGACTATTCAGTTGATTGACTGGACCTCTCCAGATCGACTGCTCGGCAGTGAGTTTGCCAAATTTTGAGGAAGCAGTTGATCGACTGGAACTCAGTCGATTGACTGGCTGTCGATAGACTGGTTCTCAGTCGATCGACTGCAATGCAGGAATTTCTGAGATTTTGACCTGTTTTTACGATTTTGCCCCTGCGTTTTTATATTTATAGGACCAGCTCTCTCCAACCTTATCCAACTCCTCCTTGGTAGAATTTGGGGCTTGCTCCATTTCCTCCAAGCCTTTACTCTTGCATTTCAAAACCCTAGCTCATAAATCCCTAGTTTAGTGTAGTTTAGTTTAGCTTAAGTAGTTAGTTTAGTTAGGTTTAGTTGTTCTTAGCAAGTGTGGGAGAGGGTGACACCTCCTTCATTTGTTGTTCTTGTTTTGTTGAAGTTTTTATTGTATTTTGAAGATTGTAAGCTAGACTTTGAAGCACTTGTTTGGAGCAAAAAATTGGTAGTAATCTTTCCCCTTAATGTTTTGTGTTATTATTGTGTTGTTGTGATTTCTCTTGTGTTGGTTATTGAATCTTAGCTTATGTTTTATTTCATGGCATTTCAACTTCTCTAGTGTAGGTTTAATTGCTTTGTGTTGTTTTTCATCTTCTTGTTTAGCAAAAACTCCATTGAAGACCTCTTGAAGCTTTTTGCCCAATTTGTCCAAACAAACATTTGGTTTTTGAAAGGCTTATGGGTCTTTCCTCTTTGAGCAATTTGACTTTTACCCTTTTAATGCTTTTGACTTGTTTTCAATTTCAAGCTTTTAATTTTCCTCCTTTTTCCTCTTTCAATTTGCAAGCCTTCTTAGTTTAGTAAATTTTAATGGTTTAACCAATGTCATTAATTAATTACTTTCAAGCAAGCTTTAATTTGTATTTGATGCAACTAGTTTAGAAATTACGGGTTTAGGGTTTAAGTTCGTTTAGAACCATTAATCGGAATTTGTTGAGAATTGGGATTGACGACCCCAATACTTGATCGACATTTGGGATTGACAACCCCGAATCGTGGATTAAGTGCTCGACAAAAACCGATTGATCGTGGAGACGAACCGAACACCCTAAACCCAATCATTTTTAATTAAAGTCTCCTTTTAAACTCAAGCTTTAGCATAAAACTCAAACCAAACCAATGACTTAATACTTTCTTAGTGTAGATTAGGTTAATTTAAATTAACAAGAGATTAATTAAGCACACCAACCGCCGATTATATCGATCCTTGAGAGACACGACTCGGGAAAGCTTACCGCTCTACAATCGACTCCGTACTATTGCGGAGATGATTTCTTAGAGTGCTATGAAATCTTCGATCAGGTATAAGTGGAAGAAACTGTACTATTTATTTAGTAGTATACTTAAAAGAAAATGCTTTGAGTATAAAGTTGGAGATTGTTTTGTTTTATACTAAAACAGTTTGCTTTTTGTATATACCTTATTTCCTTATTTTTAATGAGAATAAGCGGTCACTTATATTGCATTAATCTTGTTATTTATTTATGCAATATCGTCATTTACTTAATATTGAAGATGATATGGTGTGTGGAATGCACACAGAAGATAATATCGTCGGTGCCTTTTTAAGTATAAGAGTGATCACAACCTAGATGGAAGTAGACGAACTATCGGTATAGTTGTGGTATAATTCGGAGTTAGTCTATCTTGACTAATTAATTATACCAGTATATTTTTGTAATGTATTGAACTGGATCGCAGTGAGATAATTTTGATGGACTGACAGACATTAGAATATAGATCTCGGATACTCATTATTCTTAGTCCCTATATAATAGTAGTCATAATTATTGTATCTTCTTCTTTTATGCTTTTCCTGTTATAAATATATAATAGTTGTTTTATGAGCTTGAGAATGGGTTCTAATTTTCTAAATGTGTAGATTGCCTATAGGATACTCTTGACGGTACCTATTACAGTTGCTTCCATAGAAAGAAGTTTTTCAAAGTTGAAGTCTATCTTCGATCAATCATGTCACATGAGAAACTTAATGGATTGTTATAGGATACTCTTGACGGTACCTATTACAGTTGCTTCCATAGAAAGAAGCTTTTCAAAGTTGAAGTCTATCTTCGATCAATCATGTCACATGAGAAACTTAATGGATTGATAATGGTGTTTATTGAAAATCACTTGTTAGAAAAATATTAATTGTATTTTATTTTAAGAAAATTTTAGTATAGCAATGAGCATTTTTTGTGTAATAAGAAACTAAAACATGATGAAGAGTGTGAGTGAAAGACCTTCAAATAAATTCTTTTCTAAGGCCACCAAATAAAAGGATCGACCCTGCCATAATGCTACGAAATGAATACCCCATGTTATTGGAGATGTAAACAGCAGTGCGGGAGATGGAAATAGTTTAGGTTGTGAGAGGAGTCACCTGATTTTTGGTCTCAACTGTGCTTTTTGTTTTTCTTTTGTAACTGGAGCTCGGTTCTTTTATTTTTTTCTTGAGATGAGGACACAATTGATTGTTGAGGGGGACGTAGGATTTCACACATGTGAAAGATGGAGTGAGTGCATTGTGCATTGTGTACACGAGTGCACCATATAACATCTCTCTTTCGTAAGACCTTATTTATTATAACTTCTTTCATTATTATTTTATATTTTTCTTGTTTTTATGGATATTTTTAATCATATTTATATTAATAAATTAATCTTCAATCAATTATTTCAGTCATCAGCTTTTAGCTGCTGAAATCACCTAAATCAAGCATGCTCAAAATTGGTTTATGGGAGTGTGATAATTCACAGAACGATTTACATGAAATTGCGAAGAATTTAAATTTGGTATGATACGAAAGTATATAAGACGAACATTTTCATATTTATGTAACAAAAGAGTTTGATTTATCAAGAAAAAGGTCGGACCGCTTCGAATAACAATCAACCTGCACAAAAATTCAAGTCGGACAGCCTCGTTGTACACCCTCTGATGTTTAAGTCAGTAACCTTATCAATTTGATAAAACGAGAGTTTAAAAAGTAGGAATAATTCAACTTAGCAAATATATGAGTCCTGTGTCATCTTTAAATTAGTGTTAGAGACGTAAGCCCAAACTAGGGTCTCAATACCCATCGTATATTAGGATTCTCGCTCTCTTAAGTTACCATAATAACCATATTTTTGTATTAATCTGGAACTTTCTACCATGTTATTCACCTATCGGGGCCCCATAACCATATTTAATCATACAACCATAGTATTATTTTACCATATAACCATATATGTTGGGACCTAGAACCTTCTACTACATTTACCTTATCGACCAACCAGGCCCAGTCCTTCTCTACGTGACATGTTCCAAATAATAAAATCCCAACATCTTGTTAGGGAGGTGTGCCACTTTTATTTTTAACAAAGCCACCAAATCTAATTTCTTGATTTTTTTCTATTATGGTAACATAACATTCTTGGATCGAGCACGATGGGTTTGAGGAGGACTCTATCTCTAGTGAAACCGGTATTGACTGCGGCCCCACAGAGGTGTTTTGTATGATACGGATGATGGGCCGATAGTGTTGAAAAACCCGCCGAGGGGGATGTTGAATAACTAGAGGTTTATGAGATTCGAGAGCAGACTTGGTAGGTTTCTGGAAAGTTTGTGGAACAAGAAGTCGACAATGTCAAGGTAAGAGAGGTTTGAGAGGAAACTGGGACTGGAACCCATTATTTTGTTGTGTGCGAGATACCTTCCAACTCAACTAACATTATCAGAATGAAATTTGTAAGAAATTGCATTAATCAAGCAAATTTTGATATTTTTCATAATAATCGAATCATGGTGTAGGTCCTTTGACGAACAGTAAGCACGTAAAGAGATATGTAAACTTTAGCACATTTAAATTTATTATAGATTGAGAGAGAGAGAGAGATCACAAGCTCGTATACTTAATTTCATATCCCTTGCAGGTGTAGTAAACAACTTTTGACATTTTCTCAAATTATCATCTTGAAAATAACAAGATGGCAAGATATGTGCATAGCTAACAACTCGTATGACCTTAAAAATATAAGAAACTTAATTGCAGCCTAAGTAGAACTAACTGTAAGGCCAAATTCAAGTAGCTTCAAAATACTTAAGTAATATAATTAACAATGTAGAATATATTCACTACATTGACCAAGCTTTTGATATCAAATAGCCATATAATAAGTTCATGGACAAATTACAGAAAATTGAATGAACATCCTGTAAAAACCAAAACAATAAAAGAGAATCAAGATATATAGCTAAAATCAAGACATCATGTAGCATTTTCAAAATGAATCCAAGTCGGGATTTGGGCGCGGGTTTGGGCTTCGTCCCGGCATCCGTGTAATTGTCATTCCTAGTTCTTGCTAATTTTCGAGTATTGTTTTAATGTTGGCACTCAAAATTTATATACATGTTTAATGTTTGAACTTTTTTCAAAAATATTAACAAAATGATCGATAATTTCATTCACACCCAAAATTTTATAAAATAGGGATATTCTCATATATTTAAATAGTGGTGCCAATATCCACCCCAAAACTAATTGGGCAATAAAATCGCTTCTGGTTTCTGGTTGAAAATAAAAATTACGCATACAACAAAATATTTATCGGGCAGTGAAATCGCAACTGGTTTTTATCGCAAACTCACAATATTAATCTTTTTTTTTTTATTTATTGTGTTATCTAGAAAAGTAAAAATGTCTTTATTTCCAGAGAAGTCTGATATCTGGCCTTAGCCCCAAAAAATTGTGTTCAGGTTTTGCTAGGAAATTTGGGGACTGATCCAATTAATTAATAGATATAAGCAGTTATTTATTTAATGGGCTCAAAGTAGTGATACAATAAGGTATGGGTATAGGCATGTGCTTCTTGGCGAGCTTATAATGGTTTCGAAAGTAGCCAAGGAATTGTTAAACTAAAACTACTTGCTTACATCTCAATGTCAAATCTATATTCTGATGTCTCTTGGCATCAGTCCTGGCTCAATACCCACAAGCTAATGTTAATATTACTTGATCAATTCATAACTCTAAGATGCATTATCTCAAGGATTTAAACTGCTACATCTCACTTATACAGAATGAAAGATTTTTTTATAATTTCTGAACTAGTATATAAATTAGGGAAAAATACAAACTCGGTATATAGCTGAAAAACATATACTGTTTGCTACATTACATTGCATCACACCAAATCCCTACTTTCCACGAGGTTTTGTAACACAGCTTCTTTTGCTTAATCTAGAACTCTTAACACTTCTCAAAAGACAGAAATTATAGCAAACGTGTCCAACATCCCACAAACACTGAATAGAAAATTGAACAAGGAAGCTCATGCCAAGCAAGCATATTTCTTCATTTAATAAAATAAACGAGCAAAAAGAAAGCAAGAAAAATAAATAAATTAAAACCAAACAGTTCCGATTAAACTGACTTTGGTACATACTAGTATTTGATTCACGTACACAGGCACAGTTGGAAAACTTATCCCCCTCTCAATACTACTCTTACTCACATGACCCATAACACTTGCCAATCACGACGACTATTAAACATTATAGCACAACAAGCATATAGAGATTAGCGAGGGGAAGATATAGGTGCCTCGGGTGCGTCAGCGAGATTCAGTTGCTCCTACCATATATACAACTTTACACACTAGACAGAAATTAACCTTTATTACCAGTCACAGACCGAATTAACCAAATTTATCTTTTCTCGAATGACCTCACCTTATCTAGCAACTCTTGAATGGTATTTGATGCTTCCTGGGGAAAAGGAAAAGATGCTTCCATAAGGTGAGTTGCATGAACAAAATAATTAAAAAAAAATAGACTGATGAGCAGAAAGAAGAAGGTGAACCTTTAATTTCTTTCTCAGAGTTTCTTCCTCGATGTCACGGCGCTGCCTCTCTTCTGAAAATATATCAATTAAACTCTCCTGCTCTTTACTTTGCTCCACCAATTTCCGTGTTACCTCTTTCAGCTGGTCAAGTTACAAACGTATCAGCTAAAATAGGACACTTGAAGTTATAACCAACAAGAAATGCTGCATAGTTAATGTGGCTGGAGGACAACAAAAAGGTTGCTGTGTAAAAGTTTCACAAGTTACAGTTATCATCCAAAGTTTTGCTGAATCAGCCAGTTTAAACTAGACCAATTAGATCTATCAAGTAGAACTAACAAAACATATATAGATTTATACTATTCGAGCACCTATTCACTCATATTACTTTTATAGTATAAAGAGGGTAACATTAAGTTTTACTTCTCACCTATACTCAACTCAATATATAGAAAAAAGAAAACAAAACAGGAAGGGGAAAAAAAAGCAAGGATTCTTTTAATTTCAACAAAGAACTAGTCAAGAAAAGAGCTGTATTAGTAGTATTATTAATTTTACTGCTTAAACTGTTACAAGTTTCGCCGGTAGGCACAAAAAGAACTATATCTTCTTTCATTTATTGTCAAACTACAGAGGGAATGCTAAAATTCAAGGAGTCACGTAGTATATTCATACATTGAACATAGGTATCTTAGAGATCTCAACCAGAAAAGATGGTTATGAGCAACACAATATCACATTTCTCACAAGCAAAATGGTACTGAATCATTACCTGAGCTTCGAGAGACTTGGATCTTTCTTTTTCCTTCTGTAAATCATGCAACAATTCACCAAGAATTTCTTCTTCTTTCCTTTTCAATCTGTGAGGTCAGCAACATAGAAATATTTGGTGAGGTAACAAAACAGCCAACAGATATATTCATAATCCAGATAGAAGAGGTACCTTTCTCTCAACTTGAGGTTCTCTTCTTTCAACTGAGCTAAAGCATGTGAACTGGAACTTGATGGTGAGAACTCATTATTATTATAACCGATCTCCTGTTTCACATGCAACAACCATCATATACTAACAATTAAGAAAATCATATCATGGACAATAAGCATGACAGATTACCAGGAGCTTATGCTTATATGCTTTCGTAGAGAATAAATTATACGTAAGAATGGAAACCAATCCCCACAAAACAGTCCACAAAGATACATAAAAAAAAAGTAGAAACCAACCCCATAGGTTACCATCATTCTTCCAACCCCCTTGCCCCCACCACCCGTAATAGAAATGACTATTCACCCTTGAAAATTTCATGATGCAGCATTCAATATTGATGATATAATGGTGAACTTTAACATTTTCAGAGCAAGTTGATGGACAACAAGCAGGTAACTTGAGCCTTCAAGAAAGACACAAGGAAATTCCAAGTGTCTCCGGAGGAAATTCTGTTTGCATACAGCTGCATGTCATAGCTGTGAAGTCATGAATATCACATGGATAACAACAGATCAACATATACCACGACAACAAGTATGAACTCTATTACAATGAAATACCCAAAACAAGCATCATCTAAGTAGACACCGTGTAACATTTTATGACTAAAGAGCACTTGCTAGTTATTATATTGTTGGGGTGTCATAATCAAAGATAACTCCCCAACACTTGTCAGTTGTCACAAGTACCCCATTGGTAACAACAGAGCAAAATAAACCACGACGACAAAAATATGAACCCACTTACAATGAAAATACCCAAAACACGCATGATCTAGGAATCTAGGTTGCCAATCATCTAATATTTCATGACTAAAGACCACTTTCTAATTATTATATATTGGGGTGTCATGATCAAAGATACCTCCTAATCACTTTTTCACCTGATTTTTCATAGCACAAAAAAGATGGTTTGATAACTTAACCCCACCGCATTATAAGACTACAAATACAGGCGAGTCTCAGATAACCTAGCTTCTTCTTCTTCTTCTTTTTTTTTTTTTTTTTGAAAATTTGTAAATAATATATATATATATATATATATATATTAAAAGGAGAGAAAACGGACAGAGCACTGACCACAAAAGCCGCTAAGTTGGCTAAGAAGGGGCCTCCTTAAAACATTTCGGAGTAAAACCCACCCTTGTGGGAAAAACCCCTGAAAGGAAAAGGAGTACCCTTAATGTCCAAGCTTAATATGCCTCTTGTTGTTGCATTAAAAATGGGCTAAATGTTAAATTCACCAGACACAATCAGGGAAGTTTTAGTGCAAACAACTTTTGAAATTCAACAATGTAATTTCATTTGCTCATCAAGAGAATCAACTCAACACATTTGATAAGCCAATAAAGAATCCTAACTAAAGGATGTCGAAATGGGAGGACAAGTTTTCCAATGTTGATTTTTAACTGTTAGAAAGCCAACATTCAGATGTGAAAAACAGATCTTCCAGATACGATGTAAAACTTAACTTCTATCAACACTGGAAACACTTTCTGCACATGAAAATAAACAATCGATACAAGGACCCATATAAGAAATTGCTACGCTCATTAAATAAAAAGATTTCTTTAAATGTAAGCAGTTGAAGGCCATCTGCATTTTTTGCATACAATAATAAAAAACTTAAAACACATCTGTAGGTCATAAAGATTTTGCAGAATTCATATTCATGTCGAAAGCAATACCCAAGAAAATTCACCTGTGAGTTTGAATTTCTGGTTGTTCGAGCAGGCGAGTCATTTTGTGCAGCTTCACTACTACTCAACCCTGATGACTTCGGCAGTCCATCTTTCCCATAAATAATCTTCGCAGATGAACCATTGGTCTTCTTTGTTGGAGTTTGATTTTGCCTACCATTGTTGCGTACATCCTCTTCAGAAGATGAGGATTCCTCAGCATAACTTGGTCGATTCCTACGTTTTCTGGCATCCCCCTTCCCGTTCAAATGCCCATAATTATTGCCCTTGTCCGCAAACTTGGTCCGTGTATTGACATTTGAAGCAATACTTTTCTTCTTTAATGGACTTTGAGCAAACGAATCAGGTGAAGTCTCTGGAAAAATAAACACTCATCAGCCAGATCCTCAACTAAAATATAGCAGATGTGCTGTTGAGTTGAAGTTCATTTTCTCATCTTTTGTTCTTTCAAAAAAAAATAATAAATCATTCTTTAGGACAAGAAACATTTCTGTTACCTCTTTCATGAGCTTTTTTAGACCGGGGAGCATAGCCAATTTTGTGACAGTTAGTGTACCTGACAAAAGCAAATGAGAGCAAACAATAAAAATTTACCTGAAAAATAAAAGCAAAGCAAAAGCAAACAGAAATCAATTCAGACACCCAACAAATGAAAATAAAATTTAAAAAAAAAAAAAAAAAACACAAACAAACAAACAAACCAATATGTCTTCTGCATTTGTATTAATTTCGTCTCAAGTCTTGCAAGAACTGTAGTTCGCTCAAAACCTTGCTTATCATGTGCTGGTTCGACAAAGTTTGCTTCAAGCACACCTTTGATGGGAAAACATACAGCAGTAAGCAACTTAACCAATATAATAAACTTAGTCATTTGTTAAAACAATACCTATAACCCCACGACCATCGCTACCAGGAGGATGCCAAACTCTCCAAAATGGCTGGACATACAAAAATGATAAACATGAGTAACGCATTCTAATACAGACCACTACACAGAAAAGGAGATGTCAAAAAATCCAAATTTTAATATAGAAAATTACAAAAGACATTACAGATATATTGGTACCAAACAACTTGAAATGTTGCAGAAGTTGGGGTAAAATAAAACTTAATTGCGAACATGAAGATGGCAGCATAATTTTGTCTGATATTTTTCTTTCATTGATAATACATGTATCAAAACAATCTCAAATCAAAAACTATCCATGAATCTCAAAAGCCAATGACCAGCTTAGCTCCCTGCACCAACGTACAAATAAGCCATGTTCATTGCTATTGACATACAAACTTGTATACAGCACAATGTGATCAACGACGACAGAGGCAGTGACCTTCATGAGCTCAAATTAGAGAAAAAGAAAAGGAGAAAACACCAAACCACAAATCTTATTAGGTGCCAATTTTCATGATATACATTAGTACATAAATCAATCTATATCTATAACTATAATACTATTAGAAGTAAGAATAGCTATGCAGGTTTTCTGGAAATGTGAACCAAACAATAGTTTAATATTGTTTGTCTTATTTATTTATTAAAAAAAAATCTCATTAAAATCATCAATCCATTGTGATATCTTATTGTTTCTTATTATGATCTCAATTGGTTGACATTCAAAAAGTATGAACAATAACAGTAAATAATTGTTGTCAATAACAAAGAACTTTTATGTACTTATTTCGACTTAAATAATTTGAAATGCAATAAGAATATCGCAATATATTGCAACAAAGTCGATTCATATTCAATTATACATCAATATTTAACTCATTAATTACTTACTTTTATTTTATAAAAAGCCTGAAGTAAGAGAACAACGCCTTACCTCTAAATACTTTAATCAATCAACTTCTTATGATCAATTTATATTTCACCCATTGATGTAATACGTTGATTTAAATGTTCTGTTCATTTAGATAAACTCATATAGATAATGAGATCGTAATTAATTCTATCATCTTGATTTTGAAAGAAATGTATAATGTTGTTTGCTCCAAAATGCATCAAAAGAATCATAAAAACTCATACACTGAGTAAAAGAAAAAAAAATATGAAAGAAAGAAAAAAGGACCCTCTAATCTAAACATTTATTCAAACAACTCTTAAACTATACACACATATGTATACAAATATATAAGTTTGATAAACTCACATAAAAAAATACGCATGGCCTTAACATCTCGGGCTAGAAACATAATTTGAAAATATAATTACCTTGATAAGCCGGTTTTTGTGATAGACATTGAAGCCCTGAACATCAATGTGAGCCTCTGCATCCTTTACAAACCCAACAGTAACAACTGCAACAATCTATGAAAAACATAGAAATCAGTCAGCGAAGTTGCATAAGCAGAAACGAGATAAAACTTAAACCAAATTCCATGATGAAGTAAATTACATTCGAGTCCTTTGGAATCCCATCAGCACCTGGCTGAGGACGATATGTAACTTCCTGTGACATCATCATATCGTTCACAATATTATGATGTTCAACATCTTCACCACGCAGAATAATTCGAAAGCTAGGAGGAACCCTGAGGTACAAAATAGCTGCATAACTCTGCAATTTCAACAGGAAATTTAGTCAAAAGAAAATTTATTTCTGCTTGTTGTAAATATGTAGGTACAAAATGCCTCTAAAACAAATAATGGAGTTTTTAGATTAAGAGGAAGAGTCACATGAAGGAACAGGGAAGGTAAGACACAGGCTACACATTTTTCTAATTTTAATCTATAGTAAATCCTAAATGAGCACTAGTAGGCTTGCTACACAAGGGCGAAGCTTCCATCTTCGAGACCCTTTAAGCAGCCGCACTTGCCACCGCTCTCAAAGCTATTTCTGAAACCCTATAATGATTCTAGGACCATAAAGACCAATAAGCTAGCTAGAACATTCAGGTGCACACTCTCAGCACAGATGTTTTCTACTCGATAGATCTTCCGTTTCAAACATCGATGGACACAAACAAGTCAGACAAATCAATGACTGCGTGGAGTTGATCTTGAAGGCGCATATGTTTCACCATAATCCACCATCGATGGACAAAAATCGTAACCATAAAGTTCTTGCATATGCAAATAAATGAAAGAGTGACATATCCTTTGTGGGGCTGAAGATTTATATTTCTACTGTGTGTTTGTACCTTACACACCACAATAGATCAGATCCTATTTAGGATAGGAGCATCATAATTCTGGTATCTACATCAAATGTTAACTTGTGAGACGAAGACAAGGTTTAAAACCTTAGCATGTCAGGTTTATAATTGTATGCTTCAAGCATCAATCACATGGGCAGGCAAAAGTTGAAAAACTAGTTGCCAACAATTGGTGTCCATATATCAATGCAGAATCACAAGTCATTGACTACTTTTTTTCACTTCGAGCAAGAACTGACCAATATTTCTTGTTTAAACTTTAACAACTTTTCCTTGCTAATAATTCTTTAGAACCTTTTTTAAGTTGAGCACTCTGAATCAAACACCTGGCATTTTTATATCATGTCAAACAAAAGTTTATTTAAGCATTGTATATGCCATCAATCAATATAAGAAGCTATGGAATCCATCCTCCAATGCGAAAGCGCAAGGTCACAACCCTCATGTGTGATGTAATAACACCCTTATCTCACTATGTTAGATATAATAAATAACTTCTCCATAAAGCTTTACATGGAAATGCTTCATTTGCTTATTCATGGTAACATATCCATCTGTGGTATTAATACTAAAACTACAAACTCTCAATTTGGCACCAGCCATAAACTAGTACACTAGTTGGGAAGACTTTTTAAATTATTTGGCCGGTTAAAAAAAATTGTAAACCAAGAACTCTATATGCCAAAAGATGCATACGCAACATTAATAAAACTCAAAAGGCACAAGGATACTTATGAGAAATGACTAAGAAATATGAGCACAACAAAGGATTCTATTAGGAATAAGATACAGAACTAAATACTTTTATTTATTTTTAACTTGGGCAGAGGAGATCAAAACGAAACTCAATGCACAAGAGCATAATAGCTGCAGCCTTTACCCTCAATGAATGACGGTAGGTAAGAAAGTGCTTGGAGTTGGGATGTTTCTTTGCCATATCTATGTTCTTCTGATCTCTGTTGACGCCTCTAATTTGAATATCCTAGAAATATAATGAAAAGTAAGAAATTATATCATAAAATAAGAAGTATCCACAAACATAAACTGCAAGTGTGGCTTACATGTGGATCAGTATCAAAATCCAGTTCTAGCAGGCCCTGGTCGTCCTCCCAAAGATTGTATATAATTATTCGAGTACCCCGATCTTGCATCTGATTAAACTATACAGTAGCAAGTTACGAGATTAGCAAACAGGTGGGTAATCAAATGTATTAACAACTTAGTTGTACAGAGGTAGTAATCAAACCAAACACATCAGAGGGAGGGAGACATCATAACTCTCTCCCTCCACCTCCACCAAAGTGGACACGAGTAGGTAAGGTTGGGATTTCAAAAAATTTATAAACTATATGCACATGAAGTTAAACCAGCATATTTAGCTCAGAGTCTCTTTGCATATTATGTTCTGAGGAAAAAATAATTGCTTGGTCTGAATGGGTATGTGGTAGATACCAAGCGAGATGCCATGTTTGCCTAGGCACACAAAAACCCGTGACAACTTTTGAGCCCAGCTCACAATCTAGGTGCGGCTTGACAGAAATCAGACCCTTGAGGTTTGATGTGTAGTTTAAATTCACTGTCCATCTAGGCTAAGGTTTCAAAGGACTATCACAGCCTTGAGTAGAACCCAAATATACTCATCCTTGGTCACTAATCCCCAACAATTCATCGATTCCTACCCCGTAGTCCAGTCAAGAGGCTGCCTATGCTGGCAATGGCCGTCACTCCTTGGGTTTCAATTACAATTTTCAAAATGTTACATAGAATATGAAGCGAGATTTTTGAGTGAACTCCAGGCCATGGCCAATTGTTCAGGAGTAAGAAACCCAAAACTATTACTCAAAGGTCTCTTTTGAAACACACCCACTAACTTCAAAGCATGATACTTGTCCGAAATGCAGAGATCAGTGGCAGTGGTTGTTCATGGGTAAACATTATGACCAACCTTGGGTGTTACCCGGTTCGAATTGGCAAATAGATCTGGGGGTTGAAGGAAGAAAAGACACAAGTGAAGGGGGAGGGTGGCAGTGGCATTGATAAAGAAGAGGGAGAAAAGGGAGTAGGTGGAGAAGGTGGTGAGCATCAATGAAGGTTTCACAGTGAGGAGGGAATAGCAATAATGCCAAATTATTTGTTCTAATCCATTATCCATCCCAGAACTAATCATGGCAACCAAACACTTCATTGTTATACATTAGCCCTTATGGGCTGACTTTTGTCCATCAATGAATAAATCATACACAATCCCTTAACTTTAAGAAAACAAGGCCTAAGAGAGCCAATCGCAATACCTTTGTTTAAACTATCTTGAGCTAGTATCTCAAATCATATTTCCTCAACTAAGTGAAGAACATAAGAGAAACTGAAACACCCCAATTTGCTCACTTTTATCATGAAAGCATTCATATCAACTGCTTTAACAATTTTTGAAGTCAGATGCATTTTCTATTTGACATTTTCCGAGTACAAATGCTACCATAATTTACCAAAACACAAAACAATACGAATATGTAGTCCCGTTATCATGTCATACAGGGAAACAAAGAAAATTGCAGTATACACAATGATTATACTACAAGAAGCATGGAAACAAAAAAGAGGAATGATCCTGCACTGACACTTGGACACTGATGACATAGGGTCAGTGACAAGATTTATTATTAAATTATACTGTTCAAAAGACAAAGCTAAATACAGTGATTCTAGGGTACTAAACAACATTGAAAACAAGAACAATAAACAAAAATCACCTGCCGGAGAAGATCTGCTTCACTTGAAAATGGAGACCATTGGACTATCGTCTCAACATTCCGCTTCCAGTCGGTAGCAGATGAACGAACCATCTTGTTCCAATCTTGTCCTCTTCTTTCATAATCAAGCTTTAATCATTTAGAAAAAGTCAATAACATGAACCCAAGAATAAAGCCAATAATTAAAAAGAAATATAATTGCTAATCATAATTACAATACTGCTTCCTCCTAAAATGACAAAGCATTCCCAGTAGGCAAGAAGCAGCTGAAACAATGAAATAACAAAAGAAAGTATAGAAAAAGCCTGAATTTAGTAAAAAGATGGGTATGGCATTACAAAAATAAACAATTTGAATCATATCATCATATTTACAGAAAACAACATTTTTTATGAAACTACAAGTATGATTGTGACTCCCTAGTCCTTGCAAAGTTCTTTAGGTAAATCACTAACAAGACACGTGGTTAAGCATGCCAACAAGTCGTTTGTGAATATTTTGGTTATGCTTGGCTTTATGTTTCAACTAATCTCATTTTCATTCCAAGAAAGTTCTTTTCAAACATTGATAACAGGGATCCCTTCAGAATTGTTTGAAAAATGAGATTTGTGTGCTTAATTGATGTGAAAATAGAAGATGCTTGTACAGTTGATGAGATAGGTTGATTAGCTGATGTGAATTAATGTGACAGCTTTAAAACCAAAATGTGATTAGTTTAGCTTTTGAGTTTGTATTTTCACAAACGTTGGAGTAATATTCTTTGTAGCTTTCTGAAAATGGGAGAATAGAGTTAAGGTTAGAAGCTATGGGAGAATAGAGTTAAGGTTAGAAGCTTTAAAAATTCAATATGCACTTTCATTTAGAATTTAAAGTAAGAAGATAAATCCCCATCAGATTATGAAAACAAACAACTATTACAGGGACACGACACTTCTCTGCTAGCAAACATGCTTTGGCTAGAAGCATTTCCAGAATATGGAAGCAAATATTAATTTGAAACGAAGAACTTTGGAGTTCATTGAACTCCTTACATTCATATAGCTGATGGCATAAAAGTATGTCATCATATACTAGAACCTTCAAAGTTAATGATGTGCAGATTCTTTGTTTGTGTTCCCAATATTTTCTTCGCAGACATCACTGTGTTTGCAAGTCTATTACTACACATGCTATTTTTAAACAAAGTAATAAAGCATATAGTACTTTTTGGATCATATGGATACATGACAGAAAAAATGCTGATTTAGTCCAACCCCAGTCCAGCTATCCACTTTTTCTAAAACTAAGGACACACTTTCGGAAGTATTCAATTGGAAAAGATGTTACATTAACTTCTAAAATTACAAGGTAAAATTACTCACCATGGGGACTACAATGTCTTCTTTTCTTGTGTCCCTCAAAAACGTATATGAAAGCAGTCCAATGCTTTGTGTTGATCTAAAAACTCAACAATTTAACAATCCATTATATAAGTACAGACAATTGTAAAAAACAAATCATGCAAGATCATTATGCAGTGAGGAGGTATGAAGGAAATAAAGATACAAGCTATGAAAATAAATGCAGATCGTAAATCAGCAGATTTGACTGCAGACACAACTTCAGGGGATCCTAATAGTTATACACTGTTCTTCACTGTAGTGTCCTGTTCATGGTGCATCTAATTAGTTGGCATACACGTGGAGTTTTGAACCTTTTTTCCAGACATGGGGAGGGTTGTACGCTGTAACAATGGCAAAAATATTGCATTGAGATCATAGTTATTAATGCCGACACCACTGCGGCGCTCAGGGCGCCTCAGCCAACTAGTCCACCTTTGTTTTGTTTTTGGTTTTTTTTAATACTTTTTTGAAAGCGTCAGTTTACTTGAAACATATTTAGGAGGTCAAAATAAATAGTTCCGTCTTATTTAACATTTGTAGAGCTAAATTACAATTTTTATGGTTTAGGGGAAGAAACCCCATTACGCAAAGTTAGACCAAAACCACCACCACCCACTCTAAATTGTCTCTACACTTATGTATATTCGGGATATTTAGAGTTGAGTTTGCAATTTGAACAAAAATATATACTTGATCATTATTTTTTTATTTTTTTGTCGCTTCATGTTCAAGAGGCAACGCCATGACGACACATCTCGCCTCGAGGCAAGGCTGTAAGCAAGTAGCCTCGGCTCACCTTTCGTGGCATCCCAATAGATGATTTTTAATAGAAAATATTTTGATATTTTCAAGTAATTGAATTTCAGATTACTGATTGAATCAAAGCGTGAAGTGATACATTCTAATCATGATAAAATGAATCTTCCCTTTATCTATGACCTCAATATCAGAACAATAATCATTTATCTGTTGTAGTTCCTTTCAGTTTGATAACTTAAAATTTTGATCAAGTGATATCGAGATTAGAGATCACCTGTAGACAATTAGATTATATTAGTATACTACTGATATATATCACATCATGATTGTGCAAAATTCTAACATGAAAGATTTTAAGATCATTTTTATAGTGGAATCAGAGATCAAGCGGGTAGGCGTCATTGTAAGAGAAGAACACCAGTAACTCACCACATAGGTTCGTCCTCGAGGGTCAATTTAACTCTTTCCAGAACCAGCAAAAAAAATGCATATGGATGTTTTTAGTTAAGTATTTCATAATTCCTAAAGTACCTCCAAGCTATCTACGTGAAAGTGCCTAGGTAAGCCCAATAAACAAACCTAGACCACTGACTTGAGGAGCAGGAGCATTTGGAAGACTAGCAGATGCCATTCATTGCATGAAAAGTAAAGATACCAAAAAGGTTTATTTACTCTACCGTGACATTAGCAAGCAGTCACCCTACCAGAGTACAGGGAGAAAAAATATAAAATAAAAATCCTGCAAACAATGTAACATATTTGACCGCACTTTTTTATGCTATCAAGGTACATCTCGTTGTTCAATTAATTGTGAAGACAAAGCTATGTCAGGGTGGTTAAAAGCACTCAAAAGTAGCGAAACATACCTGGATAGCATATAATATACAACTACTGACTTAATCTGAAAATACAGAATCCAGCCACTTCAAAATGTAAGATACAAACAATCGTTAAAGATTTTGGTCACCTAGTCAGGCAGAACTGTGTTCCAAATTTTATTGTCAGTCTCCATTCACAAATGCAGTAACATACAAAACTCAAATTGGAGATAAAACATATTGACAAGTTCGCACATTTTCTTTGTCATAGCTCTTCGAGAGAGAATTCATTCAATACTTTGAATTCAACATGTTCATAAAACTAACCCACTCAAGATATTATAACAAAAAGGCAATTGTGTACTAGATAAATGATACAAACCTTCTACCATCCTTCCCAGAACATCGAGAAAAAACAATAACGTCGGCGCCAAGTCTCATGGTACTTGTCTTAAAGCCATTTCCATCTGACACGCAGAGCTTTCAAAGGAAATCAAGAAGCAGTACCAAGACATGTTTTATAAGTCAAATGATGCATCTGTGTGTAGGGTGAGAGTGTGAGAGTGAGAGGCGGAGAGACACAGAGGACACAAATACATACACGCGCGTGCAGAGAGAGAGAGAGAGAGAGCTTACATTGACCAATCGTATCTACCAGTTTGCTTTTTGCCGAATAACCTAGAGACATACAGTGACGCATTTTTTCTGGATCCATTCCACCACCATTATCTAGGAAAAAACTCAAACGTAAAACAAGTCGCAATTGAGGCAATAAATAGCATATGAAGAGACATTTAATTGGATAATAAATAAGATAACAAGGTAAACAACTTTGTAAAACCTGAATATATACGAATAAAATATGACCCGAGTAATCAAGCAAAGGTAAAAAAATAGATGATTAGGAGACATAACACAAACTATTCCCATATCAAGAAAAATCTGCTATTAATATAAAACCAAGGTAAGTGGCCATAAGTAACTTAAACTCACTTCACCAGTGCATGAGTTTATGTTTAACACTGTTATATCATGATCTATGTACAAGAACATAATTAGTGGTAAAACTAATTGTAAGTGTTTTTTTTTTTTTTTGGTTTTTTTTTTTTTTTTTTTTGTGTGTGTGTTGTATGGAAAAGTATAAAAACCTTCAATAAGCAACATTTTACTCCCATCTTTCTTGCTTTTGACCATATCTACGTTGACATATGTTGCTCCGTTGGAGACCTAAAGTCAAATACAAAACCAGCATTAAAATCCGAAGTGAAGCATAAAGCAAACAAATATGCAACATGGTTACTACCAAAGAAGAAAGTACATTGCATTTACCTCGTCCAATGAGTTATCCAAGAGCTCTGCAAAAGCTGCAAAAGCAAATTCACATCAGCAACCAGTATGGTCAGAATGAACTGCATCTTCACATAACACAGACGTACACATCAAGAAGATGACACTTTTGTGAATTGTGTTAGTTCCATACCTCCAAGGACCCACTTATGACTGGTAGCATTAGAATGTAAGAATCTGGGGTGTACTCTGACACGGTCCATGCCACCTGTGCATGCAGTACAAGATACAGGAGAGCAGTTAAACTCATTTCCTCAGGCACATTAACAAGGACCATGAAGTTGGGTAAAAGTGGAGATATTTAAGCTGCATCATTCAGATTTACTGGAGCCTTAGGCTTTCATAATAATTCTCATAGTATGAGTCCAAAAGATTATGTATAAGCATTCAAGAATTTTTCATTTTACCACTGGTTACATTACAACTCATCTCAACAATAGCCTAATTTCACACTTATATATGTTTGGCTTCCTGATCCTCAATTCCCACTTAGTCAAATTCAGTATCATGCCAATATTTAAACTGAATGCTAGTATTGTTACAATAGGTTACAATTATACACATCTCAATATAGCCTGAGTCTGTGTTTGGCAACATGATCCTCATCTTACACTTTATTCAATTTTGTATCATGCCTATATTTAAACCACGTGTAATTCATTCCTACCTGACCTCTTCATTCCAAGTAATCTTTCTTAAGGTGATTCTTCCTATGACTCCATTGAAACAAACACCATTAAGTTAATCGAATAGAGAATCTGGCACATCTGTCAAACACCCACAACCATCTCAATGATTCCTCACGACTCTTTGAAAAATTATTTTCTATGTGCTGCCTTAAACAGCTGATACACCGCATAATTTCTCACCCTCTTCCTTAGCATTTGAGACACATCCATCTCAAGATTCTACCTCAGACTATATGTATGGACACTTGGAAATTCCCTTTTGATTAGCTTCCTTGGAACAGAGTACACCAGTATCCTAGTTCCTAAAGTCCCTACTATTTAACCTTGGTAATCAAATTCTATTAGGGTCGCCAGTACAACCACTGAAGCGAAACGTACACAGTCAAGCATCGTAAGTAACGCTTCTAAGATTTGTACAGATTTCTCCTCGAAGTGCGCGATCATCAACTCAAGTAAAAAGCAAAAGAAACTAAAACGTCTACTACTACCACACCCATAAACCCCAAGGAAAATAAAAAGGAAATTCAAGAACAAAAACAAACACGCGTGCGATGATGAGAAATAAATAAATAACACTTCACCATTAGAAGTATCCCAATCACCCCCAGGCGCCCCCTCATAATCCCCCGCCTTCCAGAACTGCTTGGAACTCGCCCCTACAACGGGGTCCGCTTTAGCAGACGGAAACTCCAAACGCAACCGCTCGTTCCGCGGAAGTGATGACGGCGTCTGTTTAAACGGTAAGGGGTCCAAAAAACCCACCGGCAACACCGCGTTGAAGTCCTCCGCAGTCGTCTTACTCTTCTTTCTCGCATTATTGTCTCCGCCATCGTCGTCGTCGTCGGAAGATGAAGAGTCGGAGCTCGAGAGTTCGATAATGGCGGCGAGGCAAGAGAAATCAGGGTCGGAGTTGCGCCTGGCAGTGGGATTCGGGTCCACTAGCTCCTGCTTGACATTGATTTTGGTTTGGTTGGCCATGGTAGGAGTAGAGTGAGCAGAAAGGGCTCCAAAGAAGGAAGATTATTATGTTTGATTATCTAAAAATACCAGTTAGTGGGGAGAACGTTAGTAACTTAAATATTTAATTCTCGGCCGTGTAGCATTATGATTATCGGCATCCGAGGGGCCCCCTGATTACTCTCGTGTTTGCCTGCATTTCAAAGGCTTGTACTTCCTCGTCTACAAAATAGACATCCTTTTCATTTTTGTCTTCAACATCAAAGATAAATCAGTTTAATACTCGTGTATGGGATTCATAAAAAATCAAATATAAAAAATATTTATGAAAATTATAAAATTTAAAATTTAAAATAAAAAATTAAAATGATTTGTTTTCAACCCATGGCCTATTAAATTATTAATTATTATAATTATTAATTTATATTATATTTTAATATTTATATAAATTTTTTAATAGTATTTACATACTTATAAAAATTCAAAAGATGCCACATTTTCAACTCGTTTCTAATCTATATTAATTAATTATATTAACTCATTTTATAAATTTATGTTTAGATTAACTTTGTTAATAGTTATAGTTCCATACTTTAAAAATTTTAAAAGTTGTCACTCTCAAACCTTCTCACATTATACCATTGTCAATAAATATTAATTAATTATTATTATATAATTTTTTTTATATTTAGATTAAATTCATTACTAATATTTAGTTACATACTCCAATTATTGCAAATATATCATAATTTACCTATACATAATATTTAAAATTTCAAAAATAAATTATTTCAACTTTTATTATAAATACAATTTATTTAATTATTTTCATGAATACGTTTTTTTTTTGTAATTATGATTATTTATATGTAATTTTACTTTTAATTAAAATAATTAATTTAGATTTTTCTACTAATTATATATGACTTATTTATATTTTTATATTAGGAATATAAAAGAAAATTATTGAATTAGACAAAATATAATAAAAGAAAACTATTAAGTTAGGCTAAATATAATAAAAATAAAATATTAAATTTGGCAAGATACAATAAAAGAAAATATTAAATCTAGTATATATTAGGCTCTGATGACAATAAGCAACCGAAGCACCAAATTTTGTTATTATCCAAGCGAAGCATACGAAGCAGACACATAAATTAGGATGATTTTGCATTAGTATATACTTGTTTAACACTCATGTATTACACGAGACTTATCAAAAGATAAATATAAAAAAAAATTTATGATAATACTGAATTTTATATCTAAAATTAAAAATTAAAATAATGTATTCTCAACCCGTGCCTTGTACATGTTGATCGAAGAATTCTTAGCACTCTAAGAAATCTTCTCCACAATAGTACGGATTCAATTGTAGAGCGGTAAGTTTTCCCGAGTCGTATCTCTCGAGGATAGATATCATCGGCGGTCGGTGTTTCTACTTAGTCTCTTATTAAACTAAATTACACTAATCTACACTAGGAAAGCATTAAGTCATTGGTTTGATTTGAGTTTTGAATTTAAAAGAAGACTTTAATGAAAATAATGAAAATGAGGGTTTAGGGTGTTCGGTTCGTCTCCACGATCAATCAGTTTTTGCCGAGCACTTGATCCACAATTCGAGGTTGTCAATCCCAAATTATCAACCAAGTGTTGGGGTCGTCAATCCCAATTCTCAACAAGCTCCGATTAATGGTTCTAAACGAACCAAAACCCTAAACCCGTAATTACTAAACTAATTGCATCAAATAAAGCTTACAATTAAAAGAGAATTCATGGAGGGAAAATCAAAGCATTTGAATTTGAGAAAAGTCAAAGGCTTTTAAATAGAATAAGACAAATTACCAAAGAGGAAAAGCTCATGCATCTTTCAAAGTCCAAAAGGTTGTCTATCTAAAAGAGGTAAAAAGCTTGAAAAGAGCATTAATGGAGTTTGCAAGAAAAACAAGAGCTACAAGCTAGAAAATTACCAAGAGAAATTAAAAGCAATGAACAGCAACACAAACTAACTCTAATATCCAACACAACAACAAGAACAATTAATCAACAATAACAACACAAGAAGGTAAGGGAAAAAAAACTACCAATTGCATTAAACACCAAACAAGAACTTCAAATGTAGATTACAACCTTCAAAAGCAACCAAGAACCACAAGTGAAGGATATGTCACCTTCTCCCACACTTGCTAAGAACACATAAACCTAACTACACTAACTACTAAACTAGCTAAACTACATTAACTAAGGATTTAAACTAGGGTTTATTATGCAAGAGTAAAGGAAATGCTTGGAGGAAATGGAGCAWGCCCCAAATTCCACCAAGGAAGGGTTGGATAAGATTGGAGAAAGATGGGTCTATTTATACAAAAACGCAGGGGCAAAATTGTCAAAATGGACCAATATCACAAGCTGGACTGCYTCTCAGTCGATCGACTGAGGAGCAGTCAATCGACTAAGGGTCAGTCGATCGACTGTTTTGCCCAAAACTCCCAACCTCACTGCCGAGCAGTCGATCTGAAGAGGTCCAGTCGATCGACTGGACAATCAGTCGATCGACTGAAAGCTAGTCGATCGACTGGTACGACTGCTCCCGGCTCGGTTTTCTCGTTTCCGCTCTAAACGTCCGCCGGCTGTCGCTCCTCGTTCGCATTGTGTTCCCTTGCTTGTCCGTTCCAATTCGAGCCGAGTGGGATGCCTCCAAACGTGCGCGGGACCCGCTTGGTCATCCTACGGCCAAAAATACGAAAAAGGGTAAAAATATACGAAAAACTACTAAAAACCGCACAAAAGTTATAAAAAACCTAAAACTAACAAAATAGGCCAAAATGACTCCTAAAACCCGTAAATGCAAGCAAAACACACGCGAATGCGACACAAAAAGGTAACAAAAAAGTGTACAAAAAAAGTACAAATCAACCACCCCACACTTAGAATGATTGCTTGTCCTCAAGCAAAACTAATCTAGAATTACAAAACTACCCCCGAGTGATCCTAAACTAGTGCACAAATTCTAATTCGAGACGTCGTGTGTTACAATGCTCGTTAGCTCGGCTAAAAGGATGACAAAAAATATTTTGGCAAAGAAAGTTTAGATCGACTCCCGAAACCTAAAAGTACTAGGTAACCCTCCAAGTCGGTCCCCTCGTCCTTGCCCCGACTAAGGTCTATCCACGGTCGAACCGTTAATCGGCTCCCTACTAGCCTCGATCATCTACAACTCTCTTTAACAAACAAAATCTAAAAAGAAGGAGAAAGAGGAAACGTGCAAGAGTTGCACGTTTTATTACTTAATAACTACAAGGATTTATAACTTATCCTTGTTTTATTCATCATCATCATTTTTTTTATTTTTCTTCTTTTTTCGGATTTTTTTTATTTTCTTCTTTTTTATTTTTATTTTTTTGTTTTTGGTACCCAAGGAAATAAGGTACTTAAATACAAGATATATACAAAGAGAAATCAACGGCTCCGACCACTTCGTTGCTACTAGCAACTTACAATGTTTTCGATCGAGCACATGGAGCAATTGACGACTCCAAAATTTAAAACAAAAATCCTATAGGGAGTGTTCGACGACGAGGCTAGTTGAGGCACTAGTTCTATATGAGCTCAAGGATAGCACGAAGCTAAAGCCGAACAAAGTTCCCAACGAGTTAAATTACCTAAGTACACTAAATCCGATCGAAAGTCTAAACTCCTAAGCAATTCATCAAAACCGCGTCACTTAACCAAGGTTCCAAGCAAAAATAACACACACGTTACTCAAATTAACACAAGCAAGCATGCAATAATTTAAAAGCCTAAGGCGAACCCTTACCACCCCACACTTAAAACCTAGCAATGTCCTCATTGCATATTAAGCTAAATAAAGCGGTAAAAAGTGTAGGGAAAAGAGAACGCCCCTATCTCCGAGCTTGTGGTGACGTGGTTGTGCATAAGTCCTCTCCGGGAGTCGATACAAGAAACCTACAAGAACTGAACAATTGGGGGGTTGCAAAAATAAAATACGAATAAAAAGTTTTTTGTTTTTTTTTTTAATTTTCAATTTTTTTTTTGATTTTCTCTTTTTCTTTTTTTTTTACAAATTGGGTTGCCTCCCAATAAGCGCTACTTTAACGTTTATAGCTCGACGGTTTATACAATTGACGCTATCCGGGATCCAAGAAGAGTTGGCGATCGTGCCACGCCTTGGTGTTCTCAAGTAGACACACCGGGTGACAAAAATCACCAAGGCGGGCACGTCGGGTAAGCCGGAAGGTCGAACTATCAAGAGCGCGGGCTTGCTTCGGTGGTCAGAAGAGGGAGTAGTCGACCACCCAAATGTGATCGTCCCAAAATGGGTCGACGTACTCCTTCGTCTCCCCGACCGTCATCTCTTCTCCCTCCCCCGCTCCCTCTTCCACCTCCACTTGTTCAAGTAGACAAACGACGTCGGGTGGTGGTAAAAGAGGCTCGATCAACTCCACATCCTCCAAAACCGGCACAACTTCATCATCCTCGCCAAAAGCAAGTAAGCTCGGCAATCCAAGTGCCGTTGGAGACCCCAAAAATAACCCCCCCTCACGTTCCTCTACAACTTTTTCACAAAACACGAGAGGGGTAACGCCGATCTCCGAACCTTTCTCCTCACCCTCTATCTCCACTTCCGTACACACCTCTTTTAAAATACCGTCAAAAGTTGAAACGCCATCAACGATCGTGGGATCCACCACATCAAAGGTGGGCATCTCGTCAAAACGAGTTTGTTTAAGCTCATCCACATCGTTGGCAATTTGCTTTGCGTGAGTCTCCATGCAAGCGAGGCGTTCCATAAGCTCGGCTAAGAGAGACTCTACGTCCGGGCGTAGACAAATCTTGAGAAAGTGTGGCATAAGGGTTATCGCTCGAATTATACGAGCTCGAGGTGGGTAAATTGTAAAAGTCGTAGCTCCAATAATACGAATCAAGAATGGATGGAGCATACGAATCAAAGCTCGGGTAAGAAGGAGGCGGGGCGAGTTGAGCATATGGATCGTCAAAACCCGTATCATAAGAATCACGAGTCGGTGCATACGGATCCATGCTCGGGTTGTGGGGATACAAAACCGGGGGAGAATATGGAGGGTTTGGGCCAGAATAATCGAAAGAGGGGGCCCATTCTTCACGGATCGAAGCGTACAGGTCATCGTAAGTCGAGGGGACCCGATAGCTTAAGGGAATGGTGTACGGATTTGGATACTCAGGAGTTTGGATGTATGGGTGTGGATATTTGGGAGTTTGGATATAAGGGTCGTCGTATGGCAAACTAGCTCGGGTAGTTTGCCATCCTCGGCCGCCAATCTAGCGGCGGAGGCATCCTTTGATCGTCGTGAGTGTAGGCGGGCGGCATCGGGCTCCCCGAATGAGTACCTTGAAAACACAACACTCAACAAAGGATTACAAGCATCGAAAGTAAAACAAAAATCTAAATTAACTACCAACTAAGATAACAAGAGAAATAATTAAAAACACCATTAGCCTTAATCTATCCCCGGCAACGGCGCCAAAATTTGATCGAAGAATTCTTAACACTCTAAGAAATCTTCTCCGCAATAGTACGGAGTCGATTGTAGAGCGGTAAGTTTTCCCGAGTTGTGTCTCTCGAGGATAGATATTATCGGCGGTCGGTGTTTCTACTTTCTCTCTTGTTAAACTAAATTACACTAATCTACACTAGGAAATCATTAAGTCATTGATTCGATTTGAGTTTTGAATTTAAAAGAAGACTTTAATGAAAATAATGAAAATGAGGGTTTAGGGTGTTCGGTTCGTCTCCACGATCAATCGGTTTTTGCCGAGCACTTGATCCACAATTCGAGGTTGTCAATCCTAAATTATCAACCAAGTGTTGGGGTTGTCAATCCCGATTCTCAACAAGCTCCGATTAATGGTTCTAAACGAACCAAAACCCTAAACCCGTAATTACTAAACTAATTGCATCAAATAAAGCTTATAATTAAAAGAGAATTCATGGAGGGAAAATCAAAGCATTTGAATTTGAGAAAAGTCAAAGGCTTTTAAATAGAACAAGACAAATTACCAAAGAGGAAAAGTTCATGCATCTTTCAAAGTCCAAAAGCTTGTCTATCTAAAAGAGGTAAAAAGCTTGAAAGAGCATTATTGGAGTTTGCAAGAAAAACAAGAGCTACAAGCTAGAAAATTACCAAGAGAAATTAAAAGCAATGAACAACAACACAAACTAAATCTAATATCCAACAGAACAACAATAACAACACAAGAAGGTAAGTGAAAGAAAACTACCAATTGCATTAAACACCAAACAAGAACTTCAAATGTAGATTACAACCTTCAAAAGCAACCAAGAACCACAAGTGAAGGATATGTCACCTTCTCCCACACTTGCTAAGAACACATAAACCTAACTACACTAACTACTAAATCTAGCTAAACTACATTAACTAAGGATTTAAACTAGGGTTTATTATGCAAGAGTAAAGGAAATGCTTGGAGGAAATGGAGCAAGCCCCAAATTCCACCAAGGAAGGGTTGGATAAGGTTGGAGAAAGATGGGTCTATTTATACAAAAACGCAGGGGCAAAATTGTCAAAATGGACCAATATCACAAGCTGGACTGCATCTCAGTCGATCGACTGAGGAGCAGTCGATCGACTAAGGGTCAGTCGATCGACTGCTTCGCCCAAAATTCCCAACCTCACTGCCGAGCAGTCGATCTGGAGAGGTCCAGTCGATCGACTGAAAGCCAGTTGATCGACTGGTACGGCTGCTCCCGGCTCAGCTTTCTCGTTTCTGCTCTAAACTTCCGCCGGCTGTCGCTCCCTCGTTCGCAGCTGTGTTCCCTTGCTTGTCCTGTTCCAATCCGAGTCGAGTGGGCTGCCTCCAAACGTGCGCAGGACCCGCTTGGTCATCCTACGGCCAAAATATGAAAAAGGGTAAAAATGTACGAAAACCTACTGCAGAAAGTAGGATACGAAGGCGGCTGATTAACGGCGGTTCTGGAAAAACCACCGTTAAATACTTTTTTACGGCGATTTTCCAAAACACTGTCGTTAAATAGGTCATTTAATGGCGGTTTTCGTAAAACCGCCGTAGAATCGTACATTTTACGGCGGTTTTATGAAAACCTATGTTAAAACTGAACTAATTAACGGCGGTTTTTAAGAAAGCGTCGTGAATTAACAAGTATTCACAGCGGTTCCTCAAAAACCGACGTTAATTAGTTCATGAGTTAATTATTGCAGTAGATTTAACGTCTGTTCTATTAGAACCGCCATGAATAAGATGACATTTAACGGCGGTTTCGTAAGAACCGTCGTAGAATAGTAAGCTGCCATGTCACCGATCCTCATCCTTATCAAGAAAAAATTTTGGGCCGTTAATCCGTGTCTCATCCGACGATCTACATTCATCACGTCATAAATAAAAGAATAAAATGATTTTTTTAAAATTCAGATAGAAAGGAACTCTCCGTCTAACCTAATTCACGTCACTCCAACAAATTCACCTCACTCCAACTAACCCTAATTCACCTCTCCGTCTGCTCAACCACCGCCGAGGCCTTATCCAAAGAGCAGCAGCAAAAGTACAACCACAATTGTTACAAACAACAAGAACACTAAAGGGACCTCTGCAAATAATACAAAGGAGACCTCCAAAAACTCGAAGCCCGATTACATTCATGTCTGTGCCCGCCGTGGTCAAGACGACATTCAGAATTCTGGCGTAATTGATTACATTCATGTCTGGGCCCGTCAGATTGGCCGATGCATGAGCAGTTCGCATTTTCAGGTTGGTTCTATGACAAACTGTCGAGTTTACTTTTTTTTATTCTCGTTCGAATTGTTATCTATTTTTGGGCATGTCTATATCTGGTTGTTCCTTGATTTGTTTTAAGATTATATGTGGTGTGGATATCAGCTTACGCCATTTAGTGGATTCAGGGGTTTATATGGCAGCATATGATATGGATATCATTAAATTAATTAAGAATTAATTAGTTTTTGTTCTTTGATGTATAGCGTTGGTACCTGTGGTTGGTTATGTGTTTGATTGTTTGGGTATTTATTTTTTATGGTTATATATATATCATAGGAAATGTGCAATCATTGAATTTAGTAAATACATCGCGTATATATAATTAATTAAGAAGTAACTTTGATAATAATCGCAGTAGAACGATTGTGCATTTTTACTGCCAAGTACACAAGTGGATATCAAACAGAACCAAGCTTATGCATATTTTTAAAATCAGAAAAAAAAGAAAAGTAGTCATTAGGATAAAACGGAGTTACGTTGCATAAATTTGCCGACACGAACTCCTTAATTTGCTTCTTCACCATCCTTAATCTGGCCTCTCAATCCTCTCCGTTCCATCACACGCTATGATGTTCATGACCTCTTTTCCTAAGAACTGCTGCTCAAAAAGTAGTTTGTCCTTGTCATCCTGAGGTACCGTGGCCTCAAACATATCAAACATGGTAGAGAAGTCATATAAAACTTAGCTCTGAAAAATCATTGTTTGTGCTCTTTAAATTATTATTACGTTTACTTGCAGCAAGTTATTGGCAAAAAATAAATTATGACTTCTATAATGATTTGAGATTTGCGAAATCAAGTTCAGGAAATTATACTAATTTTTAGAATTTTTAAATATGTAGTTTATCACAAGTAAGATTATGTTTTTCCTTAATTTACACTTCTTTTTTATAATTATGAAATCGGATATATTAAAATAATTATTTTTTATTTTAGCACGCTGTTAAAAAAGTTTACATTTACCATAAAAAAGTACCATATCTAAATCAGAACTCCCAAAAAATCAGACGAGCCAAACATCTTGCGGGCCGCAAAAGAAATACGAAAACCTAATCAATGGAATTGAGAAAGTTTAATATAATACTAAGATATAATATAAGCTGCTAAAAACGAAACAAAAAGGAAAAAAATAAATAAAAAACAGATAAAACAAATAAAAGCTCTGAAATAAGGAAAAGAAGAAAAATAAAAATCGTAGAGAGAGATTCACTTCACATCTCACACACAGGACTCCTCCTGCATCAGGAATAATCGCTTCTCATCTCTATATATACCTACACTCCGTATGCGTCTATAGTGTTTCTCTTTCTTCTTTCATATCTCTTTTTCTTTTTTCTCGAAGTCCTTTTCTGGTGCGTGGTTAATAGGTACGAATGTTTGTGCGATGACGTTTTTTGATATCGTTATTGAAATAATTGTGTTAATTTTATCACGGATCGCGATATTTTGAAATCGTCGTCGTTGTTTACAGTTTCAATTTGATTCTGAGTCGAACTCAAGGTTTGGTTAGGGTTTTTGTTTTTCCATACTTTCGGTTCTTGCATTTGTAGGGTTCATACGTAGATGATTTCATCGTGTCTTATCTCTTTAATCTTTTCTTTGTGTTCTCTGGTGTTAGTAGTGAACTTGTTGTAGTACATAAATTCCTGTTTTGGTGATAATATATGGGCATGATTATTATTGGCATTGCTTTGTTATTGAAGTTATTAATTGAGTTTTAGATCGACGTTTTCTTTAGCATTGCTTTGTTATTGAAGTTATTAATTGGAATGATAATAGTTTGGCCGTACTCATATTTTAGAAGATATTGTATCATATTCAAGGATCTAAAGTTTTTTGTTGAAATCTAGTTGGGGGATGTTTGGATGTGTTGTCAGTGTTTATATTAAATCTAATGGAAATTAATGTATTAGCGGAATGTGTATTTTTACATTGAGTTGTCGGTTTCTTGTCGATTTTTACACTGAATATGTTGGTTTAGTTGGTTATTTGTGTTTTCCACCAAGTTACTCTGTCTTATATTCAATCTGTCATGCTGAGATCTGTTTTCCTTGAAAAGTAAAATTATCTACTGTGCCTGCCATCCTGGTTTATTATTAGCATGCCTGAATGGGCTTGAATATAGTTTAATATTTGATCCTGTGCACCTCATATCTTGATATTTTCTGTATTTATACAAGTCATTT
>BMAC01000632.1:0-38093 GCA_014905375.1 Phtheirospermum japonicum | reverse complement strand
TACAATATATTGAGTTTGCAACGAATGATGTTAATAATGAAAAATAAACTACTAATATTTATATATATAAGATATTGTTATAATTATATTTTTAATACTGAATATATTATAAAGTGTTATATAGCAAAATAATTTTCTTGTAAAATTGAATTTAATATAATTCCAATAATAAATTATTATGAGATTATTGTCTAATAAGTGTACTACACCGTTCATCCATATTATTATCTTTTTTTAACCATATTCTTCTTTGCTCAAATTTTACAATGACGAGAAATTTGCAAGTATATATGTACAAACTGATAAACAAAAATATATTAATAGAATATTAATTCATTAAAATTTTAATATCTTGTTAAATTATAACCAAAGTCAAATTCATGTATTTTTTTAAATGTGAAAAGAATCAATTAAACTCAAAGACCATTTTAATAAATATATAATTATATTACGCTTAAGAATACTTACAATACTTTTTAGCCAGTTTGATTTTCGCGCACCTAAGGCGCTTAAGTTGTCTGGCCTAATGTAACATTTGAACGATACCTTTTTTTTTTGGGACAAAATTATTTTAACATAGAACATTAATAATGAGAAATAAATTATAGATATTTTATATATTTTCAATAAAATAAAAATTATATATATATATACACACACACATATATATGTATATATATTAACACTTGTAATAGATTACTATTTTATAGTAGTTATGATACTGTTAGTAAGAGTTACCTATCAATTTCAAAATAAAAATATTAAATAATCCTAATGTATAATACTATTTAAATAAGTTAAAAACATATGAATATAAGTTCAGAAGTTCAATTTATACATTTTCTCAACAATATTAATAAAAATATCTTTTAAAAAATAAAGACACAAAACTTCAACAATATTAATAAAATGTTTTTATAAAAAATAAAAATAACATCCAAGAAAAAGAATACATGGAGCAATTTGCAATAGAGCAATTTGTTTCGCAGCAATATGGTTAAAGGAAAAAAAAAGGAAATAGAGTTCAATTAGGAGAAAGTTTATAGGAATGATAGTTAAATTAATAAGAATTTATTGATTGAGTATATTTAGATATTTTAATTGTTTCCTTTAATTTATTTTTTCCATAAATAAAAAATATCTTAAATATCTATCCATAACAATTAACAAAGGGCAAATAAGTAAATATAAAATTAGGAAATTAATGAACTTACCTAAAATTCCTTATTAATCATGTAAAATTATAGTTTTATCCCTATTGCTCCAGAGCAAATTGCTCCGTGTAGCATTATTGTATAAATATTTAGAGATCAGATTTCCTAATTCATAGTACGTAGCGTATGAAGCATTTATAAATATTTCGAGATAAATATTTATAAATATCTATGATTTATCTTTATAAATTATAAAATCCATTAAACAATTATAAGTCATTAAAATAGTGCCATGATTCTACGTAAAAAAAATGAGCGAAGATCAAAACCTAAAAATTTACTCTTCTTTTTGTAAATGATTTAATATCATCTATATAAATATAAAATCTTAAATATTCTAACTATTATTTTAAGGATTTATTCTTAGTTAACATAGCGTATGGAGTAATTATTATATATGTAATCTGTTATTATCCTAAATAAAGCGGGCCTATGTTGATTGGTAGATCCATGAATATATTTTATTTCCATTTTTTCATAATTTGAATGTGGTTTTATTAATTATAGATTGATAATTTTTAGCATTTTTTTAGTGTATGGACCATTTATAAATATTTAGAGATAAGTATTTATAAATATTTATAAACTAGTTTAACACCCGTGTATTACACGAAATTTATAAAAAATTAAATATAAAAAATATTTATGAAAATTATAAAGTATTAGATTTAAAATAAAAAATTGAAAGGATGTATATTCAACATGTACATTGTTAAATTTATTAATTAATATTATATTTTAATATTTAGATTAAATTCGTTAATACATATTTATAAAAATTCAAAAGATGTCGTATTTTCAACCCGTCTCTAATCTATATTAATTAATTATTATGAACTCATTTTATATTTTTATGTTATGATTAATTTTGTTAATAATTATAGTTACATACTTTGAAAATTTCAAAATGCGTCATACTCTCAAGCCCTCTCAGATTGTGTCATTATCTAATAAATATTAATTAATTATTATTATATAACTTTTTTTTTATATTTAGATTGAATTCATTACTAATATTTAGTTACATACTCAATTTATTTCAATTATATCATAATTTAACTATACAAAATATTTAAAATTTCAAAAATAAATTATTTCAACTTTTATCATAAATACAATTTATTTAATTATTTTCATAAATAATTTTTTTTGTAATTAAAATTATTTCATATGTAATTTGTATTTTAATCAAATTAATTAATTTAGATTTTTTTACTAATTATATATCACTTATTTATATTTTGATATTAGGAGTATAAAAGAAAATTATTGAATTAGACAAAATATAATTTTAAAAAAAACTATTAAGTTAGGCTAAATATAATAAAAAGAAAATATTAAATTAGGCAAGATACAATAAAAGAAAATATTAAATTAGGTATATATTAGGCTCGAATGACACATAAGTGACCGAATCACAATTTTTTTTTATCATCCAAACGAAGCATACGAAGCAGACACGTTGATTAGAGGGACTTTGAATTAATATATACTTGTTTAACACCCGTGTATTACACATGACTTATCAAAAGATAAATATAAAAAAATATTTGTGATAATTATAAATCTTTAAATTTAAAATAAAAAATTGAAATAATGTATTCCCAACCCGTGCCTTGTAGATGTCTATTCTATTTATTAATTATTATAAATATTAAATAATTTTATATTTGATGTTTAAATTAAATTCATTAATAATTTTAGTTACATACTTACAAAAACTCAAAAGGTGTCACATTCTAAATCCGTGTAATATCTATTTTATTAATTACTATTATCAAATCATTTTATATATTAATATTTAGAATAAATTCGTTAATAATTATTAGTTACATACTTTGAGATATTTAAAAGATTTCATACCCTCAACCCGTGTCGCATTTTAATGGTGTCTAATAATGTTAATTAATTATTGGTATATAATTTAATATATTTATGTTTAAATTGAATACATTATTAAAATTTATTTACATATTTAAATTATTGTAAACAACTCATATTTTACCTATATAGAATATTTGAAACTCTAAAAATAAAATTATTTTAAATTATATTATCAATAAAACTTATTAATTATTGTCATAATAGTTTTTTTTTTGTAATTAAAATTATTTCATATGTAGACTGTCTCTTAATTAAAATAACTAATTTAGATATTCTACTGATCATATATGACTTATTTATGTTTTTATATTATAAGAATTAAAAGAAAGTATTTAATAAGAAAAAATATAATAAAATAATCAAATTAGGTAAGATACAATAAAAAGAAAAGTATTAAATTAGATAAATATTAGGCTCGGATGACACATAAGCAAACGAAGCATCAAAATTTTTTATTTCCCTAACGAAGCATGTAAAGCAGACACATAGGTTATGAGGGTTTTGCATTAATATATAGGGGTGATATCTATGTTTTATATTTATCCGGTTTTAAAATCCATTAAACAATTAGAAGTCATTAAAAATAGTTCCATGATTCTACGTAAAAAAAAAGAATGAAGATCAAAACCTAAAAATGGAATTGGTATTTTCGTAATTGATTTAAATAAATTATCTAATGTATAAAATCTTAAATAAATTGAAGAGGAATTCTAACCATTATTTTAAGAACTTATTCTTGGTTAACATAGCGTATGGAGTAATTATTGTATATGTATAAATAAAGGGCCGTGTCAATTGGTAGATCCATGAATATCTTTTATTTCTATTTTCTCATAATTTGAATGTGGTTATATTAATTTCCTAAATACCACGCAAGGTATGGTTTAAAATAAAGTTCTACTAAAGTCTTTCAAAATATCTTTGACAAAAACCATAAAATACAGGGATTCATTAACTATAAATATCCAATCAAAGGTTTGATTTATAAATATATAAATAGATTTTGTATGTGTTAAGAAATAAAATGTGTATATAAATTCCCGTATATCTTAAAATACATTATTTCTATGGAAATGAATCATTCTATTTAATACTAAAATCTCGGGTAATTTAGAGTTAGGAAGGTCATTTATATATCATTTCTTTGATTAATTAATGTAAGTTTTGATTAATTAGTATGCATATAATCAATCATTTTAAAAATATGTACCAAATATCATTTTTTTTAATATTATGAACAACGTTCATAGAAGGATATTTTGACTCCATCTTCATTTAATTTACAGAAAATCAAGGAATATATTTTTATCTATAAATAATAATAGTTACATAAATTTTCTGAAGTAGCCTTCCTTGCTTTCACACATAAACATATGTATAAATAGACAAATTCTGATGATCATTTTTCATCTTCACACTTACATATTACATTATTTTCTTATTAATCATTCAAACATAATGTCTTCTCCATCCGATTTCATCGATGATATCAATCCGTCTAAGGAAACTTGGAAAATTAATGTCCGGTGTGTTCGTATGTGGTTGACTTACTACAAAGATAACCCAGATAAATCCTTTAGTTTAGAGTTGATTTTGTTGGATGAGAAGGTTTCATTCTTAATTTATGTCTCTTACTTTTGAGATTTAATCATGTTATCTAATTTTCAACATAATGACTAAGAAATATTTACTTTTAGGGTGGTGAAATTCAAGCCTGTGTCAAAAATTATTTGTTTGCTCATTACCAACACAAGCTAAACGAAGGTAACTTCTATTGCGATAGTAATTTCATCATCAACAGAATGATGATGAGTACCAGGCAACCGCACATCCATACAAGATTGGTTTTCATAACTATACTGGCTTGCGTGGTTTGAACAAACCTTTATCCATACTAATGTATGGTTTTAGGTTTGTCGAGATTACTAATATACATTCCGGCGAAATTAGCGACAAATGCTTGGTTGGTAAGATAACATATTTAGAGATAGATTCCAAATTATTAACTTCCCAAATTCTTGGAATCAATATGAAAATATTGTCATATTAATTACTACATATAAGTTACTGTACAATCTATTTTTACTTTTGGATGATGTAATTGCTGAAGTAATAGTATGCGGCCATATAACTCCAATCTACTTTTACTTTTGGATAGATGTAATTGCTGAAGTAATAGCATGCGAGCATATAACTCCAGTTGAGAAAACAGGAGGGAATAGAATGACAGCCATATTACAAGATACTCTGTAAGGCAGTTTACTCCACATTATTTAGTTTGAATCGAACGTCAGTAAAAATTATTTCAACCTTCTATTCGTCCCATTTGGTAGTGGTGAGACAATTTCATGCATATTTTGGAAAAAAAGTTTGCCGCACAAATGGCAAACTATTGGAAGAGCAGTTCTGAAGTTTCGGTGGTCATTATTCTCCAATGTGCGATGATAAAAAGCTATAAATACTTTATTAATTTAAATTATAGGCATTCGCATATTATTTTTTATATTATTAATATATCGAAACATTGCATAATAGTTAATTTCCCAAATTAAAAGTTAATTAAAAAAGAATACAACACAAATCCGTATGAGAATCAGGTGTTAAGGGAATACAAAACGCGATGTATCCAAGTCGGTTGTTTATTAATGATGATATTCCAGAAATCTTGAGTTTTAAACCTAAGTAAGTTGTGATAAAATTTCTCAGAACTGCAAATGTTTTGTTATGTTATTACATCTGAATTTATATTTATTATTTATTCAAATTTTGTTCCTTACATACACGATTAATATATTTCATTAAAGGATCATTGGATATGGTCGTGGTCATGAGATATTTACTCGAAACTTTTCCAACACGGATACAAGTCATGGTTCCGAAAATTTAGATGATTTCAATTTTCATTGGAATTCTAAAAGATTATCGATTTGTGTGATATCAGAGGTATGATTACTGATAGAAGATTTCTTAGCACTCTAAGAAATCATCTCCGCAATAGTACGGAGTCGGTTGTAGAGCGGTAAGTTTTCTCGAGTCGTGTCTCTCGAGGATAGATATTATCGACGGTCGGTGTTTTTACTCAATCTCTTGTTAATCAAAATTACACTAATCTACACTAGGAAAGCATTAAGTCATTGAGTGGGTTTGATTTTTATGCTAAAACTTGAATTTAAAAGGAGACTTTAATTAAAAATGATTGGGTTTAGGATGTTCGGTTCGTTTCCACGATCAATCGGTTTTTGCCGAGCACTTAACCCACGATTCGGGGTTGTCAATCCCAAATCTCGATCAAGTATTGGGATCGTCAATCCCAATTCTCAACAAAATCCGATTAATGGTTCTAAATGAACTTAAACCCTAAACCCGTAATTTCTAAACTAGTTGCATCAAATACAAATCAAAGCTTGCTTGAAAGTAATTAATTAATGACATTGGTTAAATCATTAAAATTTACTAAACTAAGAAGGCTTGCAAATTGAAAGAGGAAAAAGGAGGGAAATTAAAAGCTTGAAATTGAAAACAAGTCAAAAGCATTAAAAGGGTAAAAGTCAAATTGCTCAAAGAGGAAAGACCCATAAGCCTTTCAAAAACCAAAGGTTTGTTTGGACAAATTGGGCAAAAAGTTTTAAGAGGTCTTCAATGGAGTTTTTGCTAAAAAAGAAGATGAAAAACAACACAAAGCAATTAAACATACACTAGAGAAATTGAAATGACATGAAAGACAACATAAGCTAAGATTCAATAACCAACACAAGAGAAATCACAACAACACAATAATAACACAAAACATTAAGGGGAAAGATTACCAATTTTTGCTCCAAACAAGTGCTTCAAAGTCTAGATTACAATCTTCAAAATACAATAACAACTTCAACAAAACAAGAACAACAAATGAAGGAGGTGTCACCCTCTCCCACACTTGCTAAGAACAAATAAACATAACTAAACTAACTACTTAAGCTAAACTAAACTACACTAAACTAGGGATTTATGAGCTAGGGTTTTGAAATGCAAGAGTAAAGGCTTGGAGGAAATGGAACAAGTCCAAATCCAACCAAGGAAGGGTTGGATAAGGTTGGAGAGAGCTGGTCCTATATATACAAAAATGCAGGGGCAAAATCGTCCAAACGGGTCAAAATCTTAGAAATTCCTGCGTTGCAGTCGATCGACTGAGTTCCAGTCGATCGACTACTTCCTCAAAACTTGACAAACTCACTGCCGAGCAGTCGATCTGGAGAGGTCCAGTCGATCGACTGGTATGGCTGCTCCCGGCTTGGTTTTCTCATTTCTGCTCTAAACGTCCGCCGGCTGTCGCTCCTCGTTCGCGCTGTGTTCCCTTGCTTGTCCATTCCAATCCGAGTCAAGTGGGATGCCTCCAAACGTGCGCGGGCTCCGCTTGGTTATCCTACGACCAAAAGTACGAAAAAGAGTAAAAATATACGAAAAACTACTAAAAACCGTACAAAAGGTATAAAACCCTAAAACTAACAAAATAAGCCAAAACGACTCCAAAAACCCGTAAATGGAAGCAAAACACACGCGAATGCGACACAAAAAGGTAATAAAAAAGTGTACAAAAAAGTACAAATCAATTACCTCCGAATTTTATAAATAATAAATTATATGAAATATTGCGCTGAAATATTTTCTATTACTTACCAAATTATTATTTTGATATTATGTAGGAGGGTTTTTTTCTTGTGTATGGTACTATATTGAACATTCAAATGACTTATAATTGGTTTTATAATGCTTGATCCATACATTCTACTAAGATTGATGATGCAGTTGGTTCTTAGTGTAGTAAGTGTTTTACTGTTCCAAAATCGACTGAACCAAAGTATGTTAAATAAAGTTATAACTTGATATTCCGCAGTTTGATTTACATACTGAATTAACTGTGCGAGATAATATTATATTTATAAATATAATGAATTTATTGTATCTTATACAGATTTAAGTTGACAGTGCGACTTCAAGATGATTCCAGAACAACTTCCTCTATACTGTTTGATGAGTATATTGAACCATATGTCAATAAAAGTGCATCACAATTAAAAAAAGTTCTTGAAATGGTAATATATTTCTATATATATTTTTCGTGTAGACAATGTATTAGTATCAATCTCACAATTAGAAGATGATATTTTGCACGAAAATCCTTTTCCATACTGGATTGACAATTTTATATATTTCTTTATTTTCACAATGTAGAGTACATACACATAATCTAAAATTATTATAGATATTCTAACTTCTGTTTTCAATTAGGATGGTGATTTTGATTCTTTCCCCGATGAGCTCAATTAATGCATAGGCAAGAAATGTTTGTTCAAGGTGGAAATCCAAAAGTATACACTTACTCAGCGTACAAGAACATATGATGTTGCCAAAATGACTGAAGATATTGAAGTTATCAATAAATTTGTTAAGAAAGAAATCTCTAGCAAGGTTATTTACTAATATGGCATGTTTTTGTTTGTATGTGTTTTTTCATCCTTATGCAGTAATAATGTAATTCTTGGGATGTTCATTAGAGAGTATTGCATCATAAATTATTCTTGATAATTTATATTGTGTGTAGGGTCTTCAATCTGACGATAATATCATCTCCATAGTAAGTGTAAGAAACCTCACTCACGATCTCGACAATGTTAGTATATCAACGTCTTAAGTTTTTTTAACATGAAATTCCTATCTGTAAAGTTTACATTATTCTTCTTTAGCATAACACAACATACACAATTGCTCTTTTATATTTGCATGATCTAACTGTTTCTTCAATTAGAGATAGTGCGACCTCATCTGGATTTTCAAATCCGAAACAGAACCGTGTTAATGTGGATTGCATTGATGTTGATAATGCTGAGTACGAGTCACAGCAATCAACCACTGTGAAGAAGGGCAAAGTGAAGGTTGAGAAAGAATAATTACAATCGATCTTTTGGTGTTTGAATAAACATTTTTGTATTTTCATTTTGCCAGATTTGGCATCAAACTACTTAATTTTTCTTTGTTCCTTTCGTTGTTGAAGAATATACCATCAATATTGGATTAGTGATTTTTGATTAAATTGGTGTTTTGACAGACTTATGTATTATTTTTCTTGGCAAATAATTATCTTGTTTACGACATTTTTTTTTTCCATATTCAAGATTTCAAATTAGCCAATTTCAAAATGCTGTCACTCTATTTATTTTTACCTATTTCCAATATTTTACACACTTGTAACAATAAAATTAATGGCTCTAATGAAATTTCTTAATTTTTTGATTGATTAATATTGTGTAAATATTTTACTTCAAGTTAGTAAAATCTAATTATACAGCAAGAATAAAAAATTCACCAATAAACGATCAATTCACCTGAAAGTAAGGTGTAAATCAATTTCTATTAATTTTATTCCTCGCTTCAATCTTACATGTCACTTAAACCATATGTTGTATTGTTACAGGATAGTGTTTCACACATGTCATTTAATGTTACTATGTTTAGGAAATATTAGGGCACACGCATAATTATTTGTATACTATACATACTGCCGCCGTTCTGCCTATGGGTTTTCCTGTTTGCTCCTCTAAAAAAGTGCCATCGCCTCCTTTTTTTTTTCCAACAACTTCTGCACTTTTATAATGTCATCTAGCTTGGTACCTATGTTTGCAAGGATTTTCATGGGAGCAGATTCAGAGGCTTTGGTTAGTACATATACTTAATATAATGAAATTGTAATTATCAATTTGATGTTAATGTGAGCAGATCTGGTGCGTTATAGGTTTTTAAAAAACTTTAATATTTCGATTATGCTGTGTACTTTGATGTTGTGTGTAAAAATATAATTTTCTGAGCTATATAATTGAAATTATAAAGCTGCGTAATCCATAGTTGTCTAGTGCTTATAGTTCTCTAACCATACTTATCATAACTTTTCAGAACAAAATCTTGAAAGAAGCATCTTCATTTTTTAATGATATAGCTGATCTGCCATGTTATACAATCCGAGGTAGCTATATCCGAGGTAGCTGTTGGATTATACAACATGAGTGTCGGGATGGACATGTACTTATTTTATCATTTCTTTCTTTTGTGCAAACAGTTTGATTAACAACCTAATTTATAGAATTGAACATTTGTATTCACAAATGGTTTGGTTGAACTTATGTTTACTTCTTAGCAGATACATTTTGGTAATGGTTGGCTTAGATTTGTATCCGATAACAACTTAAGAAATGGTATGATGTTGCTTTACATGAATATTGAACCTATGATTTTTGATGTTACAATAATGGATGCAAGAAGCATTGGAATGATGGAATTAACTGCACAGTCTACTGCAAATTCGGTTGCGGCTCCACCTACTTTCCGAGTCACTCTAACCAAGACTCATTTCGAACGTGACCACATCGTGAGTTATTCATCCATAAATATTGTATTACTTAAGTTAATATTCTTTAATCCGAAACATTAATTGAATTATTTGTTTAGGTGTTTCAGAAATCTTTTTGGCGGGATTATATAATTTCTTCCAACCGTTGCTATAATAGTAAGGTCACTATTAGGCATGACATATTGAAGTGGAGTTTGCACGTTAAGTTCGACAGTTATCATTGTATGCCAATCTAGGGTTTACCTCTCTTGTTATAACTATAATACCATAAATAGCGACCAACTTAGAATTAAGATTCCTTGTTTATGCTAAGTTCCCATAAATAATAGAACTCTCACTGCATTACAAAATTAGCCATGAGCCAAAAAGCATGTCCATAGATTTAGTCCACCGGGACCCCATAAGATAGCTTGCATTAGCCCAAGAGAGCCCATAAATCATAAAGCCCAACCCTCAACATCGAGCTACCACTCAGTGTCGACGTGGTATAATAGTACTTATATCATAAGAGCTCGATACTTCACATAAGAGATCGCCACTCTTATGTGTCAGGTCGCTGCCCTCCAAAAAAGCTCGCTCAGCTCCCAGAAGGATTGCACCTTCTAAGAAATGAGGTCGCTTACCGAAATCTACTTAAATACCTGCATGTTGCCGACGTGAATATTTAATGTTGTATCAGCTAGTCCCCCACATTCTGGTTGGTTTAGGTAGGAAACCAAGTAGAATGTAATCATGAGTTGCCTCGAAAGTCAAATAGTCATGCCTTTTGAAAAAGACACGGTACCCTTAACCATCATGTCCTATTTAAGATAATTAAATACGCCTCTGTACCATGTCGTACACGTGTTTCTAGCTCCTTTCCTCATAATTTATTTAATCATGTGGTCCAAAAAATGAAAGTCCCACATAAAAACTACCAACTTCTCGTCTATCGAAAAAGCTTTCTGTCTTTTAAATTTTTATGCCGCCCAACACACAAAATAACCCTTCGTCTTCATTTATCTTCATTTACACAAAACAAGAGCAAAACCACATCATTCTCCTCTACAAAAATCACTTCAAGCTTCTTAAAAAAATCACAAGTCAATCTCAATCCGCACCGAATCTACTAATCAAGATGATGCGTAAGTCCCCCTAATTCCTCATCTTAATAATAATTACTCAAATTTCTCTGCGAATTGTTGTTTTGCTAAGTATAATTTCTCTATCTTCTTTCCTTCCCATTGATTGGTTAACAATGAATTTAGCTCCATCTTCCTCCGTTCCCCAAAATCCTAACCTTCCAAACCCAGATTTACCCTCCGATACCGATTCGGCTGAAACTCCACTCAAACGTCCTAGTAAGAAAATAAGCGCTCCCAGGCTTCCACCCAATCTCACTAACAAACCAGAGGGAGATATGTCTTGAGCTGAACTTGAGGCTCAGACTAGACCTTAACTGAATCAATCCCCAAAGGCATCCCCATACTAGAACTAGAAGCGCCTTCGTCCTCCAACCTGAGCATTTTCTCATTAACCCGGTAACTATAGTACCTCCATCAGCTCACACCGACCTGCCTCCTCTTCCGCGAGCTACTAGAGTAATCGCACAGAAACCTTGGGTGCTCCCTGATTAGAGTAAGCTTGAAGAATTCGAAAAAGCACTCAACCTCCCCAAAACTGCTAAAACCAACCTACCCCAATATCTTTCAAACTGACCCAGAGCGTCCTCCTCCCAACCATATCACACTTTTTGACGAACTCTTAAGAGAAGGATTTAGATTTCCCCCACACTGGTTTTTAGTGGCTGTATCAAATAAATATAGAGTCCCTCTGCTTCAAATGACCCCTAATTCAATTAGATGCTTAGATTGATATGTAATTTTGTGTACATTGCATCATGTGTAACTCGACCCAGGATTTTTCCAGTTTTGCTTTCAAGTAAAGAAACATAAAGGTTCTTTTTACCTTTCTTCACGTCATAAAATGCACTTTTTGGTGAACCCATCTTCTAAAGTACAAGAACGGTGAAATAAACTCTTTTTTATCCATAATACTAATACCTGGTCATTTCTCACCGAATGGCGAAATTCATCTCCTGAACAACACACAACACCTTCTCCCAAAAAACAACCCGCCCTTTACCAATAATCTTTTGACTTGCTCTCTGAATGGAACAAACACCCCTGCAATGTGATGAGACTTATAGAATAGGAGAGATTTACTTGTTTGTAGGTCTTGAATTGCGACTTATGGATTTGACTAAATCTTAGTTTGGTATGTTTATTTTTAAGGCATCTTAAATTCTTTTAGCTTCATTTTTATATAAACTAACATACCTCCTTTTTTGCGCAGAGGATATCATTGTTAGCTGCCTATCATCATGCTCGGAAGGAGGAGCTACCATCCAACCTAACTCAAGTCCGGCAGTGACGTTAACAACACGACCTCCTGTCATTGATGTAGAACAGGAGATAGAGCTTTCCATGGCTACAAGAGATTGACGGGAAGAGCTAAACAACTCTAAGAGAAAAGGCCGCTTCAAGAGATACGAAATAAGGGAAAAGGGAAAAGAACAACTAGCGAACGAACTCCCTTACAACACACAACCTCGATCCCTAAACGCCGCCGACTTCAAAAGGCATCTGCTTCAAGTCCCCCGGATCTGGAAAAAAGTCTGGCCCAATGTAAAGACGCCGACCAGACTCATTCCTTACTTGGGAAGTAGATGTTAACCCAGGTAACTTATGTACTTCCGATCTCATCACACATATAATAATACATTATCAACCTCCCATCTCATCTTTATACTTTACATAATTTATAGCTACAACCTTGGATGACTTCATTATCAAGTCACCTACTATCGGCGACCTCTGAAGGCAAGTTACGAAAAACATGTGACGAGCTGACAGATCAAGCAGAAAAGTAGATGCAATAGCTGTCATTAACCCAAGGAGAGCTGGATGAAGCTCGTCGCCAACTGACATCCCAGGAGGAAGAGCTAAATATCTCTAAAAGCCAAGTAGAGACTTTGAAAGATGAAGTCACCTGATTGAAGGATGAAGCCACGCGATCAGGGGATCGAATGCTAAAACTGGAAGAGCTACTACAGGAGAGGGAGAGGCAGCTACATGAAGTTGGTCGCATAGCTCATGAACAAGGGGCTGTTGAAGGTCGCCGTACGTTTCTAAAGAGCGATGTGGATAAGAAGTTCACAGAATCATACAGAATCGAGTTGATGAATAGGTATCAGAACACTACTCACTTCCTGGGTAAGATGGGGAGAGGAGCTCAAGAATGGTTCAATTTTGTTGTGGATCGAATCAAAACCCAACTTACTACTGCAAAAATCTAATTTGAACCAGACGTTAAGGCCATGAATACCGAGCTTCACAACTTCTTCTTCTGGAAGGGTGACCGAAGCCAGCCTATGATAGAAAGTGTGGATCCCCTACAAGGTTGATGCAATCCTAAGGACTGGGCTTGGTGCCGAGCTAGAGGCCCCTGTAGATGAGCTAGTCGCTGACTGCAATCCCTCATTATTTTCGAGCTGTTGTTGTACTGAAATATTTAGGCTGCTGAGCCAAACTTTTCGTTTCCTTTCAAAATTAATTACCGGTCAACCGATACGCGTCTACATTTTGAAAAGGAGTTTAAGTTCGCCCGCAAGAGAATGGGTTCACTTGTAGACTGGTAAGTTAACTCGGGTCGATCTCTCGAGGAATGGGAATCGGATTTAATGATGCTTATTATTCTAATATCACAAATTCTATCCAAAACACACGATCAATTTGGGTTTTGGAAATGATTCAACTTCAATAAATTTAAAAACGAAACTCTTCTTGTCTCGAGGGTGTCAACCTCTCGACAAGTTATAAGAAAAGTAATTATTGCGAACCAAATACGAACTACTACTCATCATACTAACAATCGTAAGCTTACTTGCATGCTTCAACAATAACATCTATCAATCAAAGCCTTTAACAACCTAAGAACAACAATGGTTCTATCACTACGCCACTTACCAAAACATTTCAAATGCTAAACAAGATTTATAATAATATAAATACTGAAATACTTCAAGGAATATAACTAAGCAATCACAATTTCATTCTTCATCTCAAGCGATTGTTTATCCAACATCAATATCCCAAAACACAATAATACGAATTCTAATCACCAACACTTTAACAATCTATCAATAAAAACATCATCCAATCTGTTCATCAACTGTTCATATCATATCCCGAATCAAAATAATTACGAAAACTACGAGATAATGAGTTTAGAGATTACTAATCGAAGGGCTACTTTCAACGGGCGATGACGATGAATGAGCTCACTCCGAGAGTTGCGTAGAATCCCAAGACTTGTCGCGAACCAAGAATTCCAGCGACGAACGATGGCTGCTATGATTCGAACGTGATACGGTATCGTACAAATTTGTTCTAGAGGTATGAGAGATGTGTCAAATATCTCTACCTTTGGGGTGTTTGGTGGCTTCTCTAACCTCCCTAAGGTCTCCGAGGCTGAATCCCCCGAACCCTAACCTCTCTGCAATTTTTAAACAAGCTTTGGCCGTTTCGTAACTGAAGATTTCCAAAAAATCTGCATGCGTAACGTACTTGTCTGATCAGACGTAGGTCTTATCCGATCAGATAAAGCTACTGCCCATGGCTTCGATCGGTGCACCAGTTCGCCCGGCCGGTGTGTGCTTCTTCAGTCAGTCTGATTAGAGATATACACTGTCCGATCGGTGGGTGTCCTTTGGGCTACTTTTGAGCGTTGCTTCTTCTATCTTTGTGCTTTGGATCCACCGGATGCTCTAGCTGTATGAGAAAAATAAAGAATTACTCTCATTTGGACCGATTAGCGATCAACAAGTCAGAGAGTTAAGTAAGGAGACAAAGAATGCAAAATGATGCAATTCAACCTAGTCTTAACCCGAAAAAGATAATAAGAAGACTTAAATATGACTCGATTATGTACAGATTCGCAACAAAAACGTATGAATCAACCATCCCATGCTTAATTGATTTGTTCATCCTCGAACAAAAGAAAGAATCAAAATCAAGAGAAGTGAAAGTAGTTAGAGCTAAGATTCATGTTGTGCATATAGTTTAGTTTTGCAATTATAAACACTTTTGCCGAAAACTATAAGGCTAACTCGTATTACTGTTTCACCTTGAAATCGAAAGAATGCATCCTCACAAAAGGGAAATATATCATGGTGCACTCATTCGCTCGTGTTTTTCAAAAGGTAAGTAATGCATCCTCACAAAAGGGAAATATATCATGGTGCACTCATTCGCTCGTGTTTTTCAAAAAGGTAAGTGTATATGCTCGGATCATCATAATCATGCATTCAACGACTCGTGAACATCGAAGGCTCGTACATCGCATAAGTGTGCACATTTAATCAAGACTCGGATTAGGACTTTTTAGGGTTGTAATGTAGGCTCTTTGGTAAGGTATGCCATATATAAAGATGTGTGGCTAACTTGCGAACAAACGCAATCAATAACTCACTCAATCTAACATTTTTAAGCATAGAGCGTAGTTTTTGCTCCTCATTCTTCCCAAACAACCATATACCATTATTTTTGGCCTTTTATAGCTAAGGCTATTTGTAACCCCAAAACCCGAATTCTTGCCTTAACAAATAGGCTTTATTTTTATTATCTAAATGCTCTTATGAACTAAAACACCTTTAGTTTCCCTTTTTCTTTTTTTTTTCTTACTAGTCTTTCTTTATTCCTTTTTTTTTTAGTATCCATTAATTCCCACCTTGCAATTGTCACCAATAAAACTCTCATCTCGCAAACTTAAAAGAAATAAGAGCTACAATAATGCTCATGGATAACAAAGATATGGAATAAAGCCTCGAAGGGGCTCAATAGGAATTCATAGAGGTTTTTATTTATGAATAAGGCCGAAAACAGGTCTTTTATGTGCCTATCGTCATTTTCAAAACTCAATGTACACATGCGGTTTAGAGACTTCTCAAAACACTTATCGAATCACAACATGAAATGTTGATAAACACACAAGGCTTCTTTCAAGGATTTAATTCAAACTTTTGAAAACAAGGTGACTGAGTTTTTGAAGCTTCACGAAAATGTAAACGACCAAGTGTTGTTTTACATTGGTGATTCAAACTTTTGTGAACCCCTTTTAAGATATTTAATTAAAAACACGTAAGCTTGCTCGCAAGAGTACGAGGAACTTGTAGGGCGGTGAGTTTGACTCAAGTCGATTCTCTCGAGGAAACAATTGTTCGGTCTTTAGATGTTTTTCTCAATTTACGAACAAGCATAAAATACATGTACATTAGGGGTTTTAAAAGATTTTGAATAGATCATTATAAACTAAAGCAATAATTAAACTAATTATTTTAAACTAGATTATCAACTACGAGCAATAATTAAACTATTCAATCTTAAGAACTAAGAAGTAAAAGCAGCGAATCTAAGAATATGAGTTTAATTAACTATCACGACACAATTATATCATAAGAATCTAAAACGAATAACTAAGCATAAACCAAATCGCATAAATAAACTAAATTAATCCAATATCCAAGCATGAAATGCTTAAACTAATTAAACTAGTTCTAGAATTAATAAAGAATTTAACTATGAAATTAACTAGGAAACTAATTAAAAAATTAACTAAGAGTTTAGAGTACTTATTGTAACTACTGAAAGAGGCAAAAATCTCCAGCGAATCCGAAATTTGGAACAAAATCTCGATTTGAAGTGATTCTTGGGCGTAAGGATCTTGGATCTTCAATCTTGATTTTCGGAGTGTATAAATGTGTTGTTTCTGTGCTGGCTAACCCTAGGAAGTGATCTCTGCTCGTAAATAGTCGTGTGTCTGTTTAAAAACTGAAATATGAAGGGTATTTATAGATATATCATGTCTTGGCGCACAAGAAACCCTAAAAATGCATTTCTGGGCAGCCACATCGACGTCGCGTCGAGTGACGCGTGCTGGCTCTTGGCGTCGACGCTGCCTGGGTGCTCACATTGACTGGGCGGGGCGTCGACCGATGGGGTTTGGATCGACGTAACTGCAAGTTGCGTCGGCCTTGCGTTGACAGACAGACTCTTGGATCGACGCTTCAGAGAGTTGCGTCGACCTTGCATCGACTGAGCGTCGACCGTCGTGTGCTAGGGTCCGCGTCGACGTAGCGTCGACGCTTGCGTTGATGGACGCTACTGAGGGTCTATCTCGTTTTCTCGATCTTTTTGCTACTCGTTCACCGGAAGGCTCGTTCTCCACTTTTAAACATCGATCTCATCTATTTACGCGCTGAACTCTTCCGGTTACTTAGTTGTAAGGTGAAGAACAATGGATAATCACCTATTTTCATCAATTATGACCAAAATACGGTAAAATAAGCTGGAAATATTAAAATACGGAATTAAGCTTAAACCATCCAACTTATACCCAAAATCAAACAGAAAAAGAACTAAAAAGCTACTAAAAATAAGGACAAATCTACGCTAATCAACTACCCCACGCTTAATTGGTTTGTTCGTCCTCGAACAAATGGTATTTTCAAAGTATAACAAGAATGAAAATAAATTCATGCAATGAGTCGTGCTATGCTACATACATAATTTTGAAAATATAGGTACAAATCACGCAATGTCAAACACTCCACCTTATTACATCGTCGCTTCAAAATCATGCATCCTCTCAAAAGGGAAATATATATGGTGTTCGCTCAAAAGCACTCAAGCATTGCTGCATAGGACGTGTATTCACTCAAATCATACAAATGCATGCACAGTAAATAAGCACAAAAAATCAGTCTCTTCTCAATCGCAAATTAAGTGTGTTATCAAAACTAAGAATCGGTAAGGTCTTTACGGGTTGTAATGTAAGGCTTTTTGGACTGATGTGGAATATATAAGTCGTGTGGCTAAATCGCTCACTCAACCTAATCTAATCAAGAAGCAAATTGCTTCACCTCGCTCAAAAATAAAAACCTCACTTAACTCTCATAACGTAGCCTTAAAACTAGGTTATTCCTCAACTCGAAACTCGTAAACCGACTGTAAGCTCAAACCACTTAAAAATAATTGAAGCTTATAACACGCTTTTTACACAATTACATAACTCTTGCCTCTAATCGTTAGGCTTTAAGAAAATAAACAATAAAGCACAAGCCTTTATTAGCGCGTAGGCAATTAATCAACACTATCCACCATCCTTATTTTTTTATTTTCCCCATTTATTATTTTTTTATGGGGTCTTTCTTTTTCTTTTTTTTATCATTATTTTTTTTAGATGGTGGTCCTTACTTACAAAATAATAAATTCCTAATAAAAATTTCCAATACTCAAATAACCAATAAAAATACGAACTCCTACCCCACGCTTTTAATGGGTTGTGGGGGTCGTCTCAAAAACACTCATGGCTAAAGGAAATTGATTATTTGGCTATGATTGGCTCAATCGGAATTTATAGTGGCTAAAATTTATGGATATGGCCGGAATATGGTTTTATTTGTGCCTTAACCTCATTTTCAAAGTCAACTACACACAACGGTTTCAAACAGATATCAAAACTGAAACTTATTCAAGCACATACAATGATGATAAACACTCAGGCTACTCACAGGCTTTTTGCATGAAAAAGTTTTGAATTGACGCTGCTTTTAAGGTTTTGCGAAATCAATTGCGTCCAAGTACCATTTTACTATATATAAATAAATAATTTTGAAAAACTTATGCACTTATACACGCTCAAAGACAATAACCTTAAATCAAACTTAATTAACTTCGACAAGCAAGCCATACAAACACAATTTAGCGCAGAAATAGCAATTAATCACGTTAAGAATTTAATTATTACAGGCCAAAAAAAATTACACAAATAGGCGATACTCGACCACCCCCCCCTCCAAAAATCCCGGCAATCTCCTGATTGCCACAAATACATCAAAAATCAAAAAGAAGAAGGTAAGGAAAACATCCCTGAAAAGGTCGAGCCGCTACTTGTTGATTTGTGCAACTTGCCGGTGCTCCATCGTACGTGATGTGAATTGTCCTAACAAAACAAACAAAAGCAAAGAAAATAACAATATTTTTGGATTTTTCATCATTTTCTTTTTTTCTTTTTCTTTTTTATTTTATATAAAATCATAAAAAATAAAATACAACGATGTAAAAACTCGCGGGATCCATCATCCTCGGGGTTCTCATCCACGTCCATGCTCGGTTGGGGGTATGAGGCCTCGAACCGTCCTCGAGGCTCGAAATGCGCGCGCACATCTTCCTCAAGGTCCGCCGGTTTTGCTCGTGGTTTGCGTCAATCTTGTCGTCAATTATTTGGAGATTGTCGAACATCTTCAATTGAAATGCTCGATTTTCTTCAAAAAATTGGCCCCAATCGGGGCTCGGGCCCGATGTGGTACGTGGGGCCAGCTCCATATTACCATCTTCGTCATTTCGAGACGAGGAGCCTCCTTTAGTCGAAGGCCTCACTCGGGGTGCGGGGGCACGCGTCAAAGGTAGTAAAGTCGTCCCGAGTGGGCTAAGTCCATTCTCGGCCGGGTCGAACCCAAAGTGACGGGCGAGGCCGGTAATGTATGGTGCGAAGGAAAGGAGAGGCATTTTGCTACCCGGCGTACCCCTAGTAACATTGTAGAGTCCGCTCAAAATCAACGGGTATAGCTGGACTTGACGACCGTCAACAAGACATTGTAGAACATAGAGCTCGGACTTGGTCGTGTAGGTGGCCTCGTTTTTGCACAAAATGATGTGACCGAGGATCTTGTAGGCGATGTAGAGGGCTTCGTCTTGAATTTTTGTGCAAGGGAATCACTTGCAATCGCCTGTGTTTTCCCCGGTTATCATCCCCCCAAAAGAGGCTAAATCGAAGCCTTGAATGCCCAACGGGTGGTCCCCTTCAGTCGGGAAACCAAAAATGTTTCCAAATATCTCCTCGTTCACAAACACATCATTCCCACCTAGCTTACATGTGAACGTCTCGTCATTCCGGATTACTAAAGTAGTGAAAAACTCGAGCATAAGCTCGCTAAATCTGGGGAGGAGCATTTGGGCGAAGTACCCACATCCTAGGCCATCGACATAGTGGGAAAGGTCGGTGTGGTGTTCCGAGCCATTCGAGGCCTCCTCCTCAACTCCGTTGATGTTCACGATGGGTCGCAAACCCCCATTTTGAATATTTTTAAAAGCGTCCCCTTCCTTTTTGTCGTAGATAGGGAACGGTGCTCCGTATTTCCCCAAAATATCCTTGCGTTTTCCCGCTCGAGACATTATCAATCAATAAGAAATTGAACGGGAATGAAAATTCTTGAAAAATAAATCTTTTGCTTCTTTGGGGAATTTTGTCGAACACTTGGCGTGCGTGTTCAACCAACTAAAAATTAAAGCAATTTTTGCACCAAGAGTTATCCCAACACAACCAAACAACAATTATATGGTCCCAAGAGAGTATAAGCGAAGTACCTCAATGTCCACGAACCTTTGTTCCAGAATTTTGAAACTTGCCCCGGAATCTCTCCAAACTTAAGTAGCTCGTTTTGGGGATTTTGGTTGAATGCGAGATGGTGGATGTGTTTTTCTGGGCAATGTGGTTGAATATTGGGTGTTTAGTGGTGGAGAGTTTGGAATTTTTAAGAAAGAGAATTTATGAAGAAGGCAAGAAAATTAAAAATTTTGGAGTGGAGAAGAAGAAGAAAAATGGGAAGAGGAGGTGTTTGTGGTGATTTTTAAACAGATTTTCTGGCTATTCCCGTGGGTCACACGCGAACGGGTCGGGTTTTTTGGGCAAAATCCGAATTTAAAATGCTTCTGGGCCGGGTCCGGGATTCACGTCGACGCTGCGTCGATCGACGCGAGCCATATCGACGTTACAGAGAGCGATTTCTCGGCAGGTGCATCGACGCCGCGTCGACCGACACGAGTAGTCTCGGCATTGACGCGAGCGGAATTCCTGGGTCGATTTTTCTTCACTTTATTTATTAGTTCCCCTTGTTCGAGTCCTTCCATCTGTTCTAAACAAATAAAAACCAAAATAAAATATTAAATAACTGAAAATAAAATACAAAAGGATACAAAAAGCTCGGGTTGCCTCCCGAGAAGCGCAAATTTTTAATGTCGCTTGCTCGACGCTATTTTATTCATTTAATTTCAACCGTATGGTGGGTCTCCAAACTCCACCAGCTTACGATCGCGATTCTTCTTTCTTTCGTCATGATAAGGCTTCAGTCTATGCTTGTGAATTTGAAAGGATGATTTTCCGACCTCATCATATAACGTGGCTACTCCATACTCGTCTAATTCTTTTATTAAGAACGGTCCGCTCCATGCAGCTCCAAAATCAGCTGTCATACTTACGTTTGTGATTATACAGTACTAATTCCCCAACCTCATACTGCAAGTTTTTGACTTTCTTAGTGCGAACCTCTTTTGATTTCTTCTTAATCCTCGTCCATTCATCGAAATATGCCTCGCCCTTATTCTTTGTATGCGAAAAATTTTGTTAGGGCCGAGGGAATCGTACCTTGAGTGACTTATTGGTGGTTTCAACTCCACCCTTTGCTCAAATTTATGTGCTTTACTCTCCACATCTAAATCATCTTGATATTCTTCTACGATATCGCGTATGTCAATACCTAGTAACTCGATCAAGTCCTCCCCACTTAAGTGCATCTGGTCCTCAAACTCGTCGTACTCCTTGCTTGAATCAACTCGTGTATCCCCTCCCTCGATAGAAAATCCAACGTCGTCCCCGTATCTCAATTTGTTCAAAGCTGCGATTCCTCGTAACTTGTGGACGCACGATGCAATGGGGTCAACGAATGAACAATCATCTTGTAAGGCAGGGGAGGGAGTGTTTTGAATATCTTTTAGAGAAAACATCACCGTTTCACCCAAAATGGTCATTGTCATCCTCCCTTTGTGAACATCAATTAGAGTATGGGAGGTAGACATAAACGGGCACCCCAATAAAATTGTATGCTCTGTGCTCTCAGCAGGTACTTCGCCAACGTCCATAACCACAAAATCAACCGGAATAACGAGCTCTCCAACTTGTATTAAAACATCCTCAACTATCCCCAAGGGAAGCCGAATTGAGCGATCGGCCAACTGCAATCGCATGGTTGTCGGCTTCAGTGGCCCAAGATCAAATACTCTATAAAGTGAATAAGGCATTAGATTATTTTCCGCTCCAAGATCCAACATTCCTTTTGCTGTTTTCCTATTAGCCAAGGAGATAGTAATGCAAAAACTTCCAGGATCGAGTTCCTTAAGTGGTAATGGCTTCTTAAAAACTGTGCTAACTTCCTTCGGCAGTGTTACAAATTGGTTTGTCGCCAAGCGTCTCTCACTTGAAGCAAGTTCTTTGAAATTTTTTACATAGGCAGGCATTGTCTTGATCACCTCCAAAAGTGGCAAGTTGATATTGACGTTCTTTAATAAATTATAAAGCTCCATGAACCTTTTGTTCTCTTTCGCTGGACGCAAACAGCTTGGAAAGGGAATAACATCTTTTATCGGCGTTGTTGATTGCTTCGGTAGTGGTGGCTTAGGAACATCATTTTTGCCAAGGGTGTTGGTCGGAATCGTCCCTTGAATGGATCCAGGAACATATCGATTAGAGGATTTATGCAGCTGATCTACTGGTTTAGAATCATCCCCCTTTCTAGGAGTTGGTGCCTTTTTCTCGACCTCGACTTCATCGTCTCGGTCAACTACTCCGTTGTCGATCCTTTTTCCACTGCGAAGGACATGAGCTGCTGACGCCTGTTCAGCTTGACTTGGAAGTTTACCCTTCTCGTTCGAGAGTTTGGCCAGGTGAGTCGATAATTGTCCTATTGCTGTTTCAAGTTTTTTCTGCCCAGCTATATTCTCGTGAATAACCTTTTTCATGTCAATGATTTTGTTTCGAACATCCGCCAGTCCATCTCGATTTTTAATAGTTTTGGCCACTTGATTTTGCTGCCAAACCAAAAGTTGATCAGTCAATTGAATTGTTGTAGGCACCTGCCCTTGTGTATGAAAATTATTTTGATGTGGTGGCAGTGGTGCTTGCGTATGTGATGATGGGTACTGCGGATCAGGTGGCATATAATTCGGACTTACTGGGCCCCATTTAAAAAGAGGATTATCACGTTGTGAGATAAATTTCTTGGGCCCTTGATAATTCTGGATTGCGTTTACATCTTCTTGCTATTCAATATTGTTGGGACATATGTCTGCTGAATGTTTGGGCGATCCGCATTGGTTACATGCTGCAGTAATCTTCTGTGCAGCGGCCTTGCTTGCCCGCTTGGCTTTCCAAGCAGCTAATTTTTCGTCAAATATCTCTGCACACTTTGCCTTGACTAACTTACCATCATCTAAATCAGGTTCGAGGATGGAAATCTCATTAACCTTCATTTTACGAGTCCGAGAGTTGGTTTGTCTAGACTTTTCGCTTTGCTTCTCCAACACCCGTCTCGCCTCGGTGGCTGTCAAATCTTTGAAATCTCCTCCTGCCACTATCTCTACTTCTCGTTTCCCATGGTCTAATAAACCATCGAAGAAAAACTGGTTAGTCATCTCTGGAGAATCGTTGTGGTGAGGGCAAGCTTGCAAAAGCGTCTTGTAACGCTCCCACGTTTCATGAAATAGCTCTCCATCCAACTGTTCAAAGTTAGCAATTTGCCTCCGAAGATGCCCCGTTTTTTGTGCTGGATAGTATTGATTTAAAAACTTCTCGCTGATCATATCCCAGTCAATCAGCTTCTCGTTGGGAAATTTGTTTGGCTTTAGCTTTGTGCTATCCTTGAGCTCATATAGAACTCGTGCCTCAACTAGTCTCGTCGTCGAACACTCTCTATAGGGTTTTATTTTGTATTTTGAAGTCGTCAATTGCTCCATGTGCTCGATCGAAAACATTTTAAGTCGCTAGTAGCAACGAGTGGTCGGAGCCGTTGATTTCTCTTTGTATATATATTGTATTTAAGTACCTTATTTCCTTGGTTACCAAAAAAAAAAAAAAGAGAAAAAAAGAAAAAAAAAGAAAGAAAAGAAGAAAAAAAAAGAAGAGAAAAGATGATGAATAAACAAGGGTAAGTTATAAATCCTTGTAGTTATTAAGAAATAAACTCCTCTTTTTCCTTTTTTATCTTTTATTTATTAAAGAGAGTTGTGGACGATCGGGGCTAGTAGGGAGTCGATTAACGGTTCGACCGTGGATAGACTTTAGCCGGGGCAAGGACGAGGGGACCGACTTGGAGGGTTACCTAGTATTTTTAGGTTTCGGGAGTCGATCTAAACTTTATTTGTCAACGCATCATTGTCGTCCTTTTAGCCAAGTTAACAAGCATTGTAGCATACGACGTCTCGAATTAGGTTTTGTGCATTAGTTTAGGATTATCCAGGGTAGTTTCGTAATTCTAGATTAGTATTGCTTGAGGACAAGCAATCATTCTAAGTGTGGGGTGGTTGATTTGTACTTTTTTGTACACTTATTTGTTACCTTTTTGTGTCGCATTCGCGTGTGTTTTGCTTGCATTTACGAGTTTTAGGAGTCGTTTTGATCTATTTTGTTAGTTTTAGGTTTTTATAACTTTTGTGCGGTTTTTAGTAGTTTCTCGTACATTTTTACCCTTTTTCGTATTTTTGGCCGTAGCATGACCAAGCGGTCCCGCGCATGCTCGGAGCACCCCACTCGACTCGGATTGGAACGGGCAAAGCAATAAAACACAGCGTGAACGAGGAGCGACAACCGACGGACGTTTAGAGCGAAATGAGAAACTGAGCCAGAGCAGCCATTCCAGTCGATCGACTGGCCTTCAGTCGATCAACTGATAGTCCAGTCGATCGACTGGACCTCCCCAAATCGACTGGAGTCCAGTGTGTTTAGAAATTTTGGGCGAAGCAGTCGATCGACTGCCAGTCGATCGACTGCTCCTCAATCGATCGACTGAGATGCAGTCCAGCTCTTGATTTTGGTCCTTTTTTACATTTTTGCCCCTGCGTTTTTGTATAAATAAGACCAGCTCTCCAACCTTATCCAACAACCCTTCCTTGGTGGAATTTGGGGCTTGCTCCATTTCCTCTAAGCCTTTACTCTTGCCTTGCCATGTAAACCCTAATTTAAATTCTTAGTGTAATGTAGTTTTAGCTAGCTTAGTAGTTAATCTAGTTTAGCTTAGTTGGTTAGCTTTTAGTTAGTAATTAGTTAGTTGTTCTTAAGCAAGTGTTGGAGTGAGTGACACCTCCTTCATTTGTGGTGCTTGTAGATTGAAGACTTGAAGCTTTTGTTGGAATGCAATTTGGTAGTGTACTTTCCCTTTATTATTATGCTTTGTCCTTGATTAATTGTTCTTGATGTTGTGTTTGTTATTAAGATTTAGTTTGTGTTGTTTTCTTTCCATTGTTCTTCAATTTCTCATTTCTAGATTTTAGTTTGTTCATGTTCTTGCAAAAACTTCATTAATGCTCTTTTCAAGCTTTTTACCTCTTTTAGTTAGACAAACTTTTAGCTCTTGAAAGATGTATGAGTTTTTCTTCTTTGGTAATTTGTCTTGTTCAATTTAAAAGCCTTTGACTTTTCTCAAATTCAAATGATTTGATTTTCCCTCCATGAACTCTCTTTTAATTGTAAACTTTTATTGATGCAATTAGTTTAGTAATTACGGGTTTAGGGTTTAGGTTCGTTTAGAACCATTAATCGGATTTTGTTGAGGCTTGGGATTGACGACCCCTACACTTGGTTGACAATTTGGGATTGATAACCCCGAATCGTGGATTAAGTGCTCGGCGAAAATTGATTAACCGTGGAGATGAATCGAACACCCTAAACCCTCATTTTAATTAAAGTCTTATTTTAAATTCAAAACTCAAATCAAACCAATGACTTAATGCTTTCTTAGGAGTAGATTAGTTTAATTTAGAATAACAAGAGAGTGACTAAAAACACCGACCGCCGATTATATCTATCCTCGAGAGACATGACTCGGGAAAGCTTACCGCTCTACAATTGACTCCGTACTATTGCAGAGAAGATTTCTTAGAGTGCTAAGAATTCTTCGATCAGTGATCTTGGTGGGGAATCACCGTTCCGAATCGAATGTGCTCCCAACATTGTGTCGGGAACTCGGTCGCAAACAAAATCAGTCGCTGCTGAAGAATCATTCTCGGAAATAAGAAGGGGCCTTGGTCTTGGTGGGTTTAAACGATGGATGTTGTCAATGAATGGTGCAAGGTCGCGTTGAAGTGATCGTCTACCTTGCATAAACTCAATAACAAATCAACGTACCAAATGACAAAAATCCAAACCAAGTGTGAAAAGTAAAAAGAAAATAATAACTCAAAAAGAAAATAAAATGAAACATCTTTAGTTCCTACTTGTTGCTTCCCCGGCAACGGCGCCAAAATTTTGATCCAAAGTTTTGTGCATCCCTTTTAAGATATTTAATTAAAAACATGTAAGTTTGCTCGCAAGAGTACGGGGAACTTGTAGGGCGGTGAGTTTGACTCAAGTCGATTCTCTCGAGGAAACAATTGTTCGGTCTTTAGATGTTTATCTCAATTTACGAACTAGCCTAAAATACATGTACATTAGGGGTTTTAAAAGATTTTGAATAGATCATTATAAACTAAAGCAATAATTAAACTAATTATTTTAAACTAGATTATCAACTACGAGTAATAATTAAACTATTCGGTCTTAAGAACTAAGAAGTAAAAGCAACGAATCTAAGAATATGAATTTAATTAACTATCATAACACAATTATATCATAAGAATCTAAAACGAATAACTAAGCATAAATCAAATACCATGAGCTTGTAGCTCAAGTGGTATCACTAACCCTGTATAAGGGTGTTGACAAGGGTTCGAACCCTAAACCTCTCAAGTTATTGGAGATTTATCTTCTACTTTTCAACCACTTGACCCAACTTATTAAAAAAAAATCAAATCGCATAAATAAACTAAATTAATCCAATATCCAAGCATGAAAGCTTTAACTAATTAAACTAGTTCTAGAATTAACGAATAATTTAATTATGAACTTAACTAGGAAAATAATTATGAAATTAACTAAGAGTTTAGAGTAATTATTGTAACTACTGAAAGCGGTAAAAATCTCCAGCGAATCCGGAGTTTGGAACGAAATCTCGATTTGAAGTGATTCTTGGGCGTAAGGATCTTGAATCTTCAATCTTGATTTCCGGAGTGTATAAATGTGTTGTTTCTGTGCTGGCTAACCCTAGGAAGTGATCTCTGCTCGTAGATAGTCGTGTGTCTGGTTAAAAACCGAAATATGAAGGGTATTTATAGATATATCATGTCTTGGCGCACAAGAAACCCTAAAAATGCATTTCTGGGCAGCCACGTCAACGTTGCGTCGATCAACGTGTGCTGGCTCTTGGCGTCGAAGCTGCCTGGGTGCTCGCGTTGACTGGGCGAGGTGTCTACTGATGGGGTTTGGATCGATGCAACTACAAGTTGCGTCGGCCTTGCGTCGACAGACGGACACTTGGATCGACGCTTCAGAGAGTTGCGTCGACCTTGCGTCGATTGAGCATCGACCATCGCGTGATGGGGTCCGCGTCAATCGACGCTACTGAGGGTCTGTCTCATTTTCTTGATCTTTTTGCTACTCGTTCACCGGAAGGCTCGTTCTCTACTTTTGAACATCGAACTCATCTATTTACGCGCTGAACTCTTCTGGTTACTTAGCTGTAAGGTGAAAAACAACGAATAATCACATATTCTCATCAATTATGACCAAAATACGGTAAAATAAGCTGGAAATATAAAAACACGGAATTAAGCTTAAATCATCCAACTTATACCCAAAATCAAACTGAAAAAGAACTAAAAAGCTACTAAAAATAAGGACAAATCTACGCTAATCAATAGGTATATAAGTAGGTTTCGAAAAATTCTGCACTAAACAAGCTCAAAAGACTCCACGACTAATCACATAATACATGATTCCGATTGGCATGCCAGTACAACACAAATAAGCATGGGCAAATATTCAACAAAAGTTGACGTAATTAATTAGTTGACTAGCATTTTATTACAAAATTGTGACTATGTTACCAAAAGTGTTTCGAACTAAGCATGCATAGACTCTAAACCCCGGAGGCCGGACATTTGTGCATTGTCCAATCAGTTATTGGTAATCTCCTTGGATTGCAGTACAGTAGTGTCTTTCCGATTGGTCAACCTTGTATCTCCGATCGGACGACACAGTCCCCTCCCCCTTMRAAGAAAAATAAGCAAACTCCAGGTCTCCCAAAGACATATTTGCCTGGTCTCCCCAAGACCTGGTGGGGATTGATCCGGAGGTGGCTGAACATCACCTCAACATCAGCCCTGCGACAAGGCCGGTCAAGCAAAAGAAGAACAATTTTGGGCCGGAGAAGGAGGCTATTATTGAAGCTGAGGTAGAGAAGCTGTTGAAAGCTAAACACATCCAGGAAATACAGTTTCCCGAATGGCTCTCCAACACTGTGCTGGTCCCTAAGACCCAAGATGACTGGCATATGTGCATTGACTTTCGCGATTTTAATCGTGCTTGCCCAAAAGACTACTATCCGCTGCCAAGGATAGACCAGTTGGTCGATTCCACTTCGGGTTGTGAAATCCTAAGCATGATGGACGCCTCACAAGTCTATCACCAGATCAGGATCGCGAAGGAGAACTGGAAGTGGGTTAGCTTCATAACCCCGAAGGGAACATACTGTTACGTGGTCATGCCATTCGGGCTTAAAAATGCAGGGGCCACGTATCAGAGGTTGGTGAATAAAATGTTTAAGGAGCAGCTGGGAAGAAACATGGAGGTGTATGTGGATGACATGTTATTTAAAAGTATTAAGGCGACCTCGCACGTGGAAGACCTGAAAGAAACCTTTGATACCCTAAGGAGATATAAAATGAAGCTCAACCCCAAGAAGTGCACGTTTGGGGTCAGGTCTGGTAAATTCCTAGGATACATGGTGACAGAAAAGGGTTTTGAAGCCAACCCTGAAAAGGTCAGGGCCATTATGGACATGCAGGCGCTAAGAAATGTTAAAGAAATGCATTGCTTGGCAGGTCGTATTAATGCCTTGAGTCGATTCATCTCGCGCTCGGCAGAGAAAAGCCTTCCATTTTTTCAAGCCCTGCGTAAGAGGGCCAAATTCCAGTGGAACAAAGAATGTGAGGATGCATTTAGAATGTTGAAGGAACATCTGACTACCATGACCTTGCTTACAAAGCCTATCCAAGGAGAGCCTCTAATCTTGTACTTATCTGTTGGAGAGCAGGCAGTCAACTCTGTCTTGCTTAGAGAAGAGGGCAAAGTACAGAGGCCAGTTTACTATTAGAGCAAGGTCTTGCATGATGCAGAGGTGAGATATGTAGAAATAGAGCGAGCTATTCTGGCTCTGGTTGGCACAGCTCGCAAGCTATGCCCATACTTCCTCTCACATAGCATAGTTGTGCGGACCAACCTGCCATTGAAGGCCATAATGGATAAGCCAGAGGCGTCAGGGAGGCTGATCAAATGGATAATCGAGCTCAGTGAGTTTGATGTTACGTTTGAAACCAGGATAGCCATTAAGGCCCAGGCACTGGCTGATTTCATGCAGGAAATGACCAGCTCTCCTGATGATAAGCAAGAATGGACAATCTTCACGGACGGCTCTGTGGGAAATCAAGGCTACGGAGCAGGAATAGTTTTAATTGACCCAGCAGGTGTAGCTACTGAGTATGCCATGCGCCTGAACTATGCTCTGTCTAATAACGCAGCCGAGTATGAGGCCCTCCTTAGAGGGGTTCAGATGGTAAAGGACTTAGGGGCAGAGCAGGTATGTGCAAAGGTGGATTCCCAGTTGGTCTGCAAGAAAATAAGCGGGGATTTTGAGACCAGGGAAGAAAGTATGCAGAAGTACCTAGCTTGGTTTAGGGAACTGGCTAAGGATATGACAGCTCTGATGATTCTTCAAATTCCCAGAGAAGAGAACAGAAGAGCAGATTATTTGGCCAAGATAGCAAGCTCAGCCGTAGATTGCCAGGAGAGGACAATTACCCTGTTAAGGGCGGATACGGAATTTGGCACAGACAAGGTCTGTTCAATAAATGAAAAAGAAGATTGGCGTTATCCTATTAAGGCATACCTGGAGAAAGGAGAGCTGCCAGAGGATAAGAGAGAAGGAGTAAAGGTAAGAGTCAGGTCTGCCCGATTCTGCCTAATCAAAGGAACATTGTTTAGACGGGGGTTTGGACAGCCTCTATTGCAATGTCTGAACTTAGAAGAAGGCACCCATGTCACCCGAGAAACCCATGAAGGCTGCTGTGGAAACCACATGGGGGCAAGGGCCTTGGCTAGTAAAATTTTGAGGGCTGGCTATTTCTGGCCATCGCTGAGGAAAGAGGCCAAGGACTTTGTTAGAAAGTGTTAAAAATGCCGGAAAATGCCCCCCTTGACTCATCAGCCAGCGGAAGAGCTCATGACAATGAGCTCTCCCTGCCTCTTTGCAAAGTGAGGGATTGACCTGGTCGGTCCATTTCCTATGGCTCCAGCCAGAGCTTCTGCTTTCACCCACTTGCCAGAATTGGCTAAGGAAGGATGCCCCATTTACCTGACCTGATTATCAGTAAAAGCCAGAATTGGCTAAGGACGGATGCCCCATTTACCTGACCTGATTGTCAGTAAAAGCCGGAATTGGCCAAGAGCGGATGCCCCATTTACTTGACCTGATTGTCAGTACAAGCACCCGACCTGGCCAACGAAAGAGCTAGAAGCAGCCTAAAGCGGAAGCAGAAAAGGTTTGATTTAAATTGTTAAGTTTAAAATGGATCTGGCAAAAGACGGATGCCTTATTTTCCAGATCTGAGGATAAATTCAAAAACCAGGATTGGTTAAGACATTGAAAAACCTAATTCTCAAAATTGAGGAACAACAATCAAATTAAATTTCTTCTGGAAAAAAGCCATTCTCATTCATCATTTTCTGGTAATACAAAATGGATTGCCCACACCTTCCACGAAGGTTGGCAAATTTAATACAGGAAAGGAAAACAGATATGAAGATGTTCATCCTTGAGTTCTCCGATCCGAAGCTAGAGCTCGGCGAAGGCGCCACAGTTAACGCTCGGTCTTGTGATAACGCTGGCGATATTTGCCTGCTCGCTCGGAAAGAGCATGTGCCTCACCGGTGGAAACAGTCAAGCAGTTCACCGACTCAGTTAAATCCGCTTTTTCTTCTTGAAGCTTCGGTTTAGTTGGCAGAGCTCAGACCACTCCCTCTTGTAGTGGTGTTTCTTTTGCCTTTTCCTTTCCAAGAGCCGATAGAGATAACCGACTTTCTCTCGGAGCATATATAGCTTATCAGAAAGTTTGAAATTTTCAACGACGAGGGATATGTTTTTTCTCTTCACAATATCAAGCTATTCAAGAAGGGGAGACGAAGCCATGTTGGTGATGCTGAAAGATAATTCATACATACCCATATATAAAGGAAACCAGGCACGTGCCAGAGAATAAAAAGTACTAGGGTTTCCGGAAAATAAGGAAACCCTAGAATACCAAAGGTTACTATGGGACAAAAATTCATTATCACACGTCAGAATTATAATTCAGTACATAAACAAAACAGATCAGCCACACAGGTAAAACTAAAGATCTGTTAGAGAAATGTGCAAGCAAAATTACAAAAGCCAAGTCACCAGACATCCTGAACTAAACTCCATAGTCCGCCACTGTCAGCTCTTCCGGATCCTCAGCCCGGGAAACCTCCTCAAAGTCCTTCTCGAACTGAGCAGCACCTTGTAACTCTCCCAGATTGGCGAAAGTTAGAGAATTTGCATCCGTTGCCACAACTATGGCCAATGACTGATCTGGGGGGGGAGAGCTCGAGGAAGAAGAGCAAAAGATTTGGCGCACATGATCAGCAAACGCCACAACATCCAACTGATTTAGGCGGTCATCCTCGACAACGTGATAGAAGCTCGTAGGTTCAGGAGGAGTTTCAAGGGGTACAGAGCGGTCAAAAGGAGCAGAGGGATTTTCGCTTAACCACTTGGCCTGAGCATCCAGACCCAGATGGTAGTACACCTCGGCCTCAGGGATCAGGATGTCATACAGCTCGATCGATCCCAGGAAAGCTCGATGAGTGGTCTCTCGGGTTAGCTGGATTAGGCGTAGCCCTTCCTCCGAGTTGAGAAATTCAAGCCTGCCCTCTGCTCGCCCCTTGGTGCGACCTCGGCTCTCTCCGTCTGCCTCTCCTTCAGCTCGAGCTTTCTGGACCTTCCCTTCGAGCTCCTGCTCCCTAATGAGTGCCAAAGCACGTTGTTTGTCCTCCGACTCCTGCGACTCATGAAGTGCTGACCGAGCCGCCTCCAACTCCACTTTGAGCAGCTCTATCTCCACCTCAGCACCCTGCAACTTGGCTTTGACATCCTGGACTGTAGAAGTTAACTCTTGCTTCTGTTCTTTCAGGGTCTGGTTCTCCTTTTTCAGATCTGCCTGCAATAGGGAGCCCTGGGCCCGAGCCAGTAAAGATGCCCTTCCCACCATGGCCTGGAAAAGGAAGAGGATGAATAGGAGATCTGAAGAGACTAATGTTATAACATATATAGGAGTTCTTACCTGTACCTCTGCTTCACAGTAGTATTCGATCAGCTCTGGATCGGACATCTTATCTATGACTCGGCGGTCAGCAGTAGGAGCTAGCCCCATCATGAACTGCCTCGCTACCTCCCTAGGACAATTCAGGACTGACCTGTTGAAGAGAGATTGGTTGGGATAAGGGGGGACTTGCGGGATTGCCCCAGGAATGGCCCGGGTTCCAGATCGCTTCCGTTTCCGCGACTGTAACTGAGGCTCATCTTCAGAGTCCACCAGTATCACGTTTGTAGAGACCTGAGCTGTGGGCTCGGGCGTAGCACTCCTTACTGGCTCTGGAGTCTCCCTTTCTATTTCCGTGGGTGTAACATCAGCTTGGGATGCCCTGATTTCTGCCGCGGGCTGGGTATTGGGATGTGCTGATGGAGCAACTGCCTCTGAAGGAGGAGAAGTGAAAGCTCTGGTGGTTTCACCTAGGGGGTTCCTTTGGCCTCCACCAGCTGCCTTCTTTCTCTTTGCAGCCATGCGTGCTTGCATCATTCTCACTGAAACGGGAAATGAAATAATGAGTAATAATGATAATAATAAAAGAAGAAAATTCGGGCAGTTCTGGAGTATACCGATCTGAGTAGGCAGAGGTCCATTCTCTTTTTGGGTGTTGAAGAAGTTTAAAAGGTCAGATTTGAGGACTTTGGTCAGGTTAAAAGTGTTCTGGTTTAGATCGACGATTTTCTTGGCTAAGTGTGGTGCCCTGTCACCACGAGGCAAATGTGCCTTTGAGGGCAGGATGCTAATGGAAGTGGTGGAGAAACCCCAATCTTCTGAGCACTGAACGAAGAAGAACTTCTTCTTCCAGGCCTTATGGGAAGTGGGAAGACCCGTTAGGAAGTAGACGTCAGGCCTGGCCGAGAGATAAAAAAAGCCAGAAGAAATCTTGCCTAGGAAAAGGGAGTAGAAGAGTTGAGCTGTGGGAGTGATACCAGAATATTGGGCCGCTAGGTGAAAACCAGCCATAACCCAGAAAGCGTTGGGCAAAAACTGATGCACCGGAATCTGGTACATCCTGGAAATGGCCAAGATGAAAGGATGAACAGGTAGGCTTAGACCAACGTGGAATTGATCCACGAAGAAAGTCAGGTGACGAGGAGGAGGCGATGAGGCCCGCTCATTAGGCACCGGACTGGTAAAAATAAAGTCGTCGGAGATGGGAAAGGTGGCACGTATATCTCTAAGAGTCTGATTGCTCACTATGGAGGTTATATTGTAGTGAGGAAGACAGGGAAAGACTAGTGGAGGTTCCTCCAGAAAAATTGCCGGAGGCGATTCTGGAAAGGATATATTTACAGTAGAAGTGGAATTCGCTGGGGCCTCCGACGAGTCCTCCTCCGTGGAACCAGAAAGGGAAGGAGAGGCTGACATAATTTAAAAGGATATAAAAGGAAGCAAAGAAAATACCTGATTTACAAAAGTGGTTGGAGAAACTGAGCAGGGAAAAGTTGAGTCGGAAAATTTGCCGGAGGTGCTAGAGAGAAAAGAGGGAAACTCGAGAAATTTCTGTAAAGGTAAAATTTGAAAAGTGAGAAAGAGGAGAAGCCAGCGGGAACAAAAGTCAAGTAGATAAATTAAAAAAAATGAAAATCGAGAAAAGTGGGATTTTATGGGATCCCCGCATTTAATGAGGGCAGATAAACAGTACCCTAGGTGATGAGTTGGAACGCCTACCGCCCTAGGGTATGTCATGCGCCGCTGACTTGTCAGTACTCGGGAGAGACGTGGGGAAACGATAACCGCTTGGGAATATGGGCTGGCACCACTAATGCCAAATGACTAGGCCTGGCAACCAGGCGGATTCCTTGGGATTCATACTGGTACGAGAAACAATAAAAGATGAATGGGACCACATTTATTCTGGAGAGGTCCTAGAATTTTGCAGCTCTACCCCAACTGTTTTGGGGGAGGAGTTGATGTGGCATAAATGATCAGGTCTGGATTGGGGTAGACCTGACTGAGCACCATGGGGAAAACCTGAGAAGCCCAACTAGCCCAGCCCTGGATAAAACCTAACCCATTCTAGCAAACCTAGGGAAGAACTAGAAGAACCAGCAAGCTCGGCCCTTGAGAGACCTGGTCTACTCCATGAAAGAGTTGAAATAATGTCTCAAGACGGAAACATTGCCAGCCCTGGATAAGTCTGGGCTGGTATAAACTTCTTACGAGGCAATTGAGGGGAGGTCCGTTTAAAACAGCTCTGTCACCCTGGTTTCCCCTGAAGAAACAGGTGGGACCACTTGTAAGTATTGGTTACGTGAATGGCTCTTGATTCACGGCATGTGCTCCCGGGACCCCGGATGGGGTCCCCATTGGGAAAAAGTATAAATATCTCAGCCCCAAGGCTGAGAGAGGTATGTCATTTTGTGCATTCCTTCTTTCTTTCCTGGAAAACACCTCATACGCTTTCTGACTTCAGCATCAGAGAGGTTTCCACCAGAAAACCACCGGTGGTCCTTTCTAACGTGTTGTGTTGTGCAGGTCGGGAAGAAGTCCAGGTTTCAGGTGTTATTTTGGACGTGGAACATTTTTAGGTTGAAATAGGGGTCATGGAGTATCACCACTTCATGGTCTTTTTGAGAAATAGCACCTCCGTGGTACAACTTCACTCGATGGCCATTGACTTGGAAGGTAGTATTACTCTTCTTATCGAGCAAAGTTACGGCTCCAAACTCATTGATATCGATAATAAAAAATGGGCCGCTCCATTTCGATCTCAATTTTCTTGGGAAGAGTTTGAAACGAGAGTTAAAGAGCAAGACTAACTTACCGACTTCCAAGTTTTTATGGATGAGCTTCTTGTCATGCGTTTCTTTCATTTTTCATTTGCTCGCCCACGCCGTCTCATATGAGTCGTTTTGAATCTCCTCCAATTCACTTAGTTCAAGCTTTATATACTCCCTGCCTCGTTTAAATCAAGATTCAATGTACGAATTGCCCATTTAGCACGATGCTCCAATTCGACGGGAAGATGACAAGCTTTTCCATAAACCAACCGAAATGGGTTCATGCCCAACACTGTTTTGTAGGCTGTACGGTAAGCCCACAATGCATCAATCAATTTTGCTGCCCAGTCTTTAATGTTTGGTTTCACGGTTCTTTCTAAAATGGCCTTAATTTACCTGTTGCTCGTCTCCACTTGCCCCGAGGTTTGTGGGTGGTAAGGGGTTGCCACCTTGTGACGTACCCCATACTTACTCATCAGTCGACTAAAACCTATGTTGCAGAAATGGCTACCCCCATTGCTTATGATTGCTCTCGGCACTCCGAATCGGCTAAAACTGTTCTCTTGGATGAACTTGAGAACAATCTCGGAGTTAGCCTTTCGTGTGGGAGTTGCCTCCACCCATTTCGACACATAATCGACTAATACGAGTATGTACTCGTACTATCCACTCCTCGGAAAAGGACCCATGAAATCGATGCCCCATATGTCGAATATCTCGATCACTTGATTGGGTACCAAGGGCATCTCGTCCTTCTTTCCTATCATTCCTGACCGTTGACAGCTATCGCATGTCTTGCAATATTGGTGTGCATTGGCGAACAATGTGTTGGAAATCGATGGTACCGTCGCGCAGCGGAAAACAAAATTTTTTAAAAATTAAATTAATTGAATCGAATTCAATTGACGACGGTCCATTTTATAATCAATTAATTCAAGCAATATTTTTATTACTTTTATTAAATAGAAATAATTCGATTTTCGTAAAATCGAATAAGCATGTCGGTTTCTATTAATCGCATATATATAACAATTATATATATATATATTAATATATTAAACTTATATATAACAATTATATATAAATTAACATATTAATTATATCTACAATTATATATATTATATATAATTATTAACAACACATATATAATATACATATATTATGCATGCATTTATATACGTTATATAAAACCATACAGTAGCATACATGCATACCTTAATATTATATATATATTATAAATTACATGCATGCACATGCACACATTAACATTATATATATATATATTAATTTAAAAAAAAAAAAACAAATAAAAAAAAAGAAAAAGGAAAAGCTGGTAGATGGGTTTTATAAAATAAAAAGGAAGAGTTTGTTTTTAAAAAGAACTCCAACACAACAAAAAACACAGACGGTTTTTTCCGAAAAACAGAAGAGAAAACCCTAGCCCCCACGCTCCACCTCCGGCTGCCGCCGCTTGCCGTCGGCCGCCGACACGCCGATAGGATCGGTTCTCGTTGTCGTTTTCAATCCTTCGACGGATCTAGTGCTCCGTCGTAAGGACGTCGGGTAATACGGTGTGTGACACCGATTCGCCGGAGCCGTCCGATCGCTCGCCGGACCGCCGCTACCACCTCCGTCGTCACAGCCGCACCGGAGATGTATTGCCGCTGCCCCCGCTGTCAAGCCGTCGTCGTTGCCACGCCGGACAGCAACCCGTCGCCGCCGTGAACGCTGTACAGCCGCAGCTTCACGCCCCGACAGAGTCTGCGCCGGTGTTCTCCAGCCCGGCCGAGCCTCCTGTCATCCACGCCGGAGTTCTTCATCGTCTCACGCCGAAGTGCCGTGCTGCTGTGACGCCATAGACCACCTGCCGTGCTGAGAGGTACTCGGCTGTTAGTAATTATATATATATGATATATATATGCGACGTATATATGGGTGTGTGCAGTATATGTGATGTAAATATATGTTCTATATATATATATATATGTACTGCCGTGTGATGTTTATAAGATATGCTATGTATATATATATATGATATTTCATATGCGTTTTGATTACATAAGTGTGCTGTGATGTAATTTGTATGCTGTGCATATGTATGTGTATGTTAATAAATGTTATGCATGCATGGATATTTATGAAATAAGTTCATGCGTATATATTTTAGATATATACATGTGAGTTAACATTCTGTAATGTATTATATATATATTATATATATATATATATATATATATATATATATATATATATATATATA
>BMAC01000631.1:612330-637998 GCA_014905375.1 Phtheirospermum japonicum | reverse complement strand
GCCCAGAATTCGGATTTTAGGGTTTCTTATGCGCCAAGTCATGCAAAATCTATATAAACCCTTCATATTTCGGATTTTAAAGAGAACACACGACCCCCTAGGGTATTTTAGCTTAAAATAACAATAATCCCACATCTCATAACGAGATTTGAAGACGGAGATCAAGGATCGAAGAACAACGCGTCCAAAACATCGAATTCGAGTTCGGGATTCATTCTTCGCCCAAGATCAACGTTCAAACTCCGGAATAGCTGGAGCTTTTTACTGCTTTTCGTAGTTACAATAAGTACTCTAAAATCTTAGTTAATTTCTTAGTTAATTTGCTTAGTTAGTTTCGTTGTTAATGCTAGACTAATTTAATTAGCTTAATCGTTTTATGCTTGATATTGGATATTGGTTTAATTTAGTTTATTTATGCGAGTTGGATTATGCTTAGCTATTCGTTAATTTTATATTCTTATGATTCATTACTGAGTGGTAATTTATTATATTCATGCTTTTAGATTCGTTGTTATTAATTCTTAGTTCTTGAGTTCAAGTAGTTTAATTATTGCTCGTAGTTGATAATTTAGTTAGAATAATTAGTTTAAATAGATTTAGTTTAATTATTACTTTAGTTATAATGATCAATTCAAAATCTTTTAAAACTCCAAATGTATATGTATTTTATTTTAGTTCATAAATTGAGAAAAACATCTGAAAGACCGAACAGTTGTTTCCTCAAGAGATACGACTCGAGCCAAACTCATCACCCTACAGTTACCTCATATACTTGCGAGCAAACTGACGTGTTTTAAATTAGTTTATTAAAAACGGGGTGCACAAAAGTTTGAGTCAATAGACGACATTTGCCCAACTTCTCGTGACTTCCTAACCAGATCTTTCGCAGCCCGGACATAACTGTGTTGCGTCCGCTTAGAATGCTCTTCCGGTTCTCTGTCGGTAATCATCTGGATTTCTCCATGAATGACCTGGTCTTGATCAGTTCTTCTTCCTTCAGCATGCCCCCTATCCTGATCTCTTTTGTTTTGTGGAGCACGATCATAGCCGCTACGACCAGATCTGGCTTCCTCTTTTCTCATGCGGACGTACTCTTTTAGGTCCCCTGCCTGAACCATTCTCTCCAGCTCATCTTTCAAATGCGTACACTCATCGGTACTGTGCCCATATTCATTATGGAAATGGCAGAATCGGTCCGACCTTTCATTTCTGGGCTTTTGTGAGTACGTCTTGGGCCATTTCAGCTCTGGGTGCCTCTCTATTGCTTGTAGGATTTCACCCTGCGGCATCGCTAAAGGGGTATATCTGTCAAAACGAGGTCTCCCCCTAAACAGATCTGGCCTTGTCTTCTTCACCGCTGCCCTTTCGTCTCTATCGTACCTCTCCCATCTTTTCTCCCCTTCTTCCTTGATTTTTAAAGTTTCTTCTAAATGGATATACTTTTTCGCTCTCTCCAGGAGCTCTCCAAATTTCAGAGCTGGTTTCACTTCCAGCGATTGAAAAAATTCTCCTCTCTTCAGACCTTGCGCCAGAGCATTCACTAACAGCTCTTCAAACGCAGAGGGCACCTCTAACTTAGCCGTTGTAAACCTGTTGATGTAGGCACGCAGGCTCTCGTTTTCTTTCTGCTTCAGGCTGAAAAGTTCAAGTGGCATTTTATGGTACTTCCTACAGCTCGTGAACTGGTGCAGGAAGGCCGAGCTAAACTCATCAAAATTGCTAATAGAGCGAGGCGGCAATTTGCTAAACCAAAGTTGTGCTGACTTTGTGAAAGTCATCGGGAAGACCCGGCACATAACAGCATCTGAAAACTTGTGCACAGCTGCTGTAATCTCAAAACAGTTGAGACGGTCCCACGAATCCGTGGTCCCGTTGTACTCAAAGCCGAGAGAGCGATATGAAGCCGGCACATCATCGCGCATGACTTCCTCCATAAATGGAGTGCCTCGCCGTGCCGACACTCTACCCGTGCCCGTCATCATCTTCTTAAATTCCCGCACCTCCTTCTACAGGCTCTGCATCTGCTCATCCAGACCTGGATTAGCCTGGCTCGACGTCTCGCTATCCGAAGTAGAGAAATGCTCTTCTTTGTCTTGAAAAGGGGTCCGATCCATGCGCTGGCCGCGCGGTGGCTCAGTTTCTGGCGGAGGAACTATCTGATCTGGTCGCGTGCCGGACGGTGGCATTGACATCTCTGCGAACTTCTTCTCCACAGCTGTCTCCACGACCTTGCCAATGAGCTCAGATAGCTCCCTGAGGAGGACGTCATTGAACAACCCACCAGTGGCAGGCGTTGATTCACCGGAGAGGGGCGACACAGTGCTTGATCCTACTGCCGCTGACGGCTCTGCCCCCTCGGGCCTCGCCGTGGACGTTTCTGCTGACCGCGGCATACCCCAATTTTGTCCCCCTACGTTTCTCCCACCAAGTTTTGTCGTAAACCGTCCGAAGCCATAGAGAAAAAAAACCCTCACGTCTTAGCTTGGTCGCTTTCCCACAGATGGCGCCAATTGTTTCGAGACGTCCAGTACAACACCTGGAACCTTGAACACCTTCTTGATCTGCACACAAAAACACGTTAGAAAGGACCACCGGTGGTTTTCCGGTGGAAACCTCTCCTATGCTTAAGTCAGAAAGCGTATGAGGTGTTTTTTAGGAAGCAAAGAAGGAATGCACCATCGGGATTGACAACCTCGGTGAGGCCTAACCAAACCTTCCCTAATTTAAAAAAAGACAAAATATATAACATACCAATAAGGTAAAATTCTATCTAATCGAACATAATTCAACCAATAATGATTTTATATTATTTGACAACCGAAATCACATTAAGGAGAAATGAAAATATTCTTTGCCAATATGAATGGAATTTTAAATTTCGAAATTGTTGAAATAAATAGAAATGCAAACACTTGTTTAAAATATATTCTGGAAAGATTTTTTAAGTATTATATTAGGTGGTACCAATGATCACGCTTCAGGATGATAATTATACTTAAATTAACAATTAAAACTAAATATCATTAAGGAGAGAGGTATGTCCTTAATGTGTTTTTTTTAAATTATGTGTTATATATCTAGTGCGCCGGAATTGTCTCCACAATCAGGGTTGTCAATCCCGATGGTTTTAAACGATTCCGGCGCACTAGACCCTCGCTTTTATTAATCGTTTTTAAAAACTTTTAATTTTATTGCTCGTAGATGTTAGAAAACCTCAAACTTTATTTGATCGTGTGTTTAGTTTATTTTAGTTTATTTTTTATTTTAGTTTCTATGTGCGTAAAATCGAACACCGGAATAGTTTCCGATTAGTCTTCCTTGTGATTCGATTCGAGTCAACTTATCGCCTACAATAGCTCTGTTCTCTTGCGGACGAGTTTTTTTATTTTAAAGCGAAAAAGTTCAATTCAAAATTTGGCGCCGTTGCCGGGGAAGGCTAAAGGCTACGATTTTTGGTGTTTGATTTTATTTGTTTATTTGTGTTAGTGTTTGTTGTTGAATTTTTTTTTTGTTTATTTTTGTTCGTTCTGGTACATTTAATCTCGTTTGTTGAGTATTGTGCTTGTAGCCAACTCTTTGACGATTCGAGATTTTAAACTGACAATGGCAAACTATCGATCGAGTTCGCCATATGATGATTTTGATGCTTCACCTTTCGATGAAGAGATGTTTTGACCAACGTCCGATTGGCGTGGGTTTCGACCGGCATATCCTTTGAGCTTTGCAATGCGGGAGTACGATCTTGATGAATTTTACCTCGAGCAACTCCCGATTTTTCATGGATTTCCGAACGAAGACTCGCTCCATTTTATCCGAGAATACGAAGCTATAATCGGCACATTCCCTCTTTTCGGACTTACATGGGATCAAGTGATGATGAGGCTTTTCATGTTCACATTAAAGGATCGGGCGAGTGAATGGTTGACAAATCTAGAGCCTGATTCATTGAAAACGTGGTATGAAGTAGTGGATCAGTTCATGGGGTCGTTCTACTCGACTGAATGGGTCCCACCTTAAGTTTCTTATAATTCAAGCTTTAATGATCCATATACTTCACTTAATCACTTTGATCAACTAAAAAGTTCTTATTGCCCAACATTTAATGAAAATTCTTATAACCCGGGTTTGGAACCTTTTTACATGGGATATGATTCGTATGCTCTACCCGATTCTAATTCTTCGAGCTACGATTTTCCCAAAACCACATATCACGATTTGGGATATAATGATCCGTGTGCTCCTTGCTAATCATATTCTTATACCCCGAGCTATGATTGTTATCTTTTGTCTCATTCGTGTATTACTGATCATGAAACTCGAGTTAAAGTAAATCGACTTCATTTTGATGAGGTGACGTTATTTGATGTGGTACAGCCTACCGTGGATGTTTGTTCGGGTGAGGGTTGTAAGATGGCTGAGATCGAGGAGTTGGTTGAGATTCTCCCCCTTGCGATTGTTGATGACGTTGTGGATAAAAGTGTGGGGGTTTTTCCGTTGGAGTGCCCGGAGGATGTTGGAGATTCGAGCCTTCCGGCTCTTGGTGAAGAAGGTGGAGTTATGATGCCGATTTTGGAGGAAAGTGAGACTATTGAGTCATTTTTTGAACCACCCGAAACTTTGTTGAAATTTGATTGTGAGGTGGTTGACGAGATAGTCAAGAAGGTGTCCGATCACCCCATGCTACAAGTGCCGTTTGACATATTCGAGGTGATCGATTATTCGCGTTTTCGACCTCAGAAGCTAGTTGGAGTGTTAGGCATCTCTGGACGTGATTTTTATGCTCGCCTTGGTGATTATCATTGCCAATTCTTGCTTTTAGAGAATACCAAGGCGTGGCACGACCGTCATCTATTTTTAGACCCGGGATGACATCGACCTTGGACGTCGTCAAGCTAGAGACGTTAAATTAAGCGCTTCTTGGGAGGCAACCCAAGTCTTTTAACTTTATTTTCTTTTGTGTGTTTTTGTTTCTTTTCGTTTCAGGTTCCCCTCGACTTTGAATCCCGTTGGATGGTCTTGGATACTCAACTCATCATCACGAGCGCGATTTCAGGGATGTATCTCTCCTTCTCTTATCTTTTACCATACTTAGCTTAATTTTTCATTTTATACAATGTGGAAATTGTATGGTTTAAGTGTGGGGGGTTTTTTCCTTGGTTGGTTAGTAAATTTTTGTATACTTTCTTGTGGTTGATTTGAGTTGTGTGTGTTGATATTGACTGGAACCTTGACGAAGTGACGTGGTTAGATGCTTTGGTTAGGATATTTAGACTTCCATTCGAACAATAGTGTAATTGTGAGGAATGGAGTGTAAATAATCTATGAAGTGTCTTGTCTCTTGTTCTATTCATGTTTCGTTCTTAAGAGTCGAATACTCTCTACTAGCCTGTTTTCTGATACCCTCTATAGGATTTTATGTAATTTTTTTGTTTTTGTTTTGGAGACGTTAAAACTCCACGTGCAAAGTTGAAAAATATTATCAGTTGCACTTAGCAACATAAGATTGGAGTCAATGAACTCTCATTTGTGAATTATGTAAATTATGTTCGTTTAGTACCTTATCTCTTTAGGTACTCAAAAAAAAATTATTATTAAAAAAAAAGAAAAAGAAAAATAAAAAAAAAAGAAAAAAGAAAAAAAAAGAAAAGAAAAAGAAAGAATAAGTACAAGAAGAGAAAACCTTGTACAAGTTGAGTTCTTATTTTTATTTCTTACATTATTTCGTTAAAGAGGTGTATAGATGACTGGGCTAGTCGGGTGACGATTTGGCGGTTTGAGTAGGGATAGATTTTGGTCGAGGCAAGGATGGGTGACGTACATGGAGGTCAACTCGTTACTTTTAGGTGTTCGGAAGCTAGTCTAAATCTCTTATCTCAACGTTATCGTGTCGTCCTTTTTGTTGAGTTTTTAGTCGATCTAATGCATTAACTTCTTGAATCATATGGATGCATTAGTAATTAAGTCATCGGGTAATTATCTTTTTCTTGTCTACGTCTAGATTAGATTTTGCTTGAGGACAAGCAAAAGGCTAAGTGTGGGGGAATTGATTTGTACATATTTGTATGTGATTTTCGTGTATTTTTGCATCGTGTGTTGTGTGCTTTTACGTGTTTTAGGTTTATCTTTTTATCGTTTTTCTTCCTTTTGATGTTTTTTTTATCTCGTTTGGTGTTTAATGTGTTTTTACTTTATTTTATATGAAATAATCTAATTTTGTTTTATTTTGGTGTTATAGCTCGAGAAGATGAAGATTGGATAAGCAATGTGCTGTGCTGACACTGGGTACCAGTCTGACACTGGGTTACCCAGTGTCTGAGTCATGCTGACACTAGTTGCCGCAGCCTGGCTTGCATCGACTGACGCACCGTCGACACAAATGTTCTGTTGCATTAATTCTAGCACTGTCGATCGACGCACTGCCTGGTCGACGCGTGCAGCCTGGCCCGCGTCGACCGACGCACCGTCGACGCAAATGTTCTGTTGCGTCGATCCTAACTCCGTCGATCGATGCACTGCCTGGTCAATGCGTGCAGCCTGGCTCGCATCGATCGACGCACCGTCAACGCTCCGGCAGTTTGAGCGGTTATTTTTGAAATTCTATATAAAGCTGGTGGTTTCTTCGTTTTTGGAGTGCTGGGACGAGGGGGAAAGGTCAGAATAATACAGAAGACCCTCGGTTCATGCCACCATTTCAATTCAAGCAAGATTAGATTTTATAGTTCATAGTTTCGTCGTTTCTATGTCGTCCGACGTTCAAGGCCGTTTCTCGCCGCTGAAGATCGTTCGATGGCTGCTGCTTTCTTAGATTATAAGTTTTCTGAACTTTGATTTACTGCTTTTATAGTGTAGCTTTGGATTTCGTTGTACTTTGATGTTGAACTTTAATAGCATAATTTAGTATAATTCTTTTACCTGTTTTCTTGTTATTAATTTATGTTTATATTTCATGCTTGTATTGAAGTCTTCATGTTCATGCTTTTGGTGATGCGATTGAATATGTTCATGCTTGTAGGCTAAATTTATCGTTCTATTGTGCCTAGGGTCATTTAGAACGATCGGGATTGACAACCCCGATCGTGGAGACGATTCCGGTACACTAGACCCTCGCTTTTATTGATCGGTTTAAAAGCTTTTAATTTTATTGCTCGTAGATGTTAGAAAATCTCAAACTTTATTTGATCGTGTGTTTAGTTTATTTTATTTTAGTTTTTATTTTTGTTTCTATGTGCGTCAAATCGAACACCGAAATAGTTTCCGATTAGTCTTCCTTATGATTCGACTCGAGTCAACTTATCACCTACAATAGCTCCGTTCTCTTGCGGACAAGCTTTTCATTTTTAAACGCGAAAAAGTTCGATTCAGGGACTTATCAAATAATAAATATAAAGAATATTTGTGATAATTAAAGATTGTAAACCTAAAATAAAAAATTAAAATAATGTACAACCCGTGCCTTGTACATGTCTAATCTATTTATTAATTATTATAAATATCAAATAATTTTGTATTTGATGTTTAAATTAAATTCATTAATAATCTTAGTTACGTACTTACAAAAATTCAAAAGGCGTCACATTCTAAACCCGTGCCTAATATCTATTTTACTAGTTATTATTATTAAATCATTTCATATATTAATGTTTAGAATAAATTCGTTAATAATTATTAGTTACATACTTTGAGATATTCAAAATATATCATACTCTTAACCCGTGACACATTGTACTGGTGTTTAATCTATGTTTATTAATTATTAGTATATAATTTAATATTTTTATATTTAGATTGAATACATTACTAATATTTAGTTACATGCTTATATTATTGTAAATAATTCATATTTTACCTATATAGAATTTTTGAAACTCCAAAAACTAAATTATTTTAAATTATATTATCTATAAAAGTTATTAATTATTTACATAATAAAGTGTTTTTTGTAATTAAAATGATTTCATATGTAATTTATTTTTAATTAAAAAAACTAATTTAGATCTTATCTACTAATTATATATGACTTATTTATATTTTTATATTAGGAGAATCAAAGGAAAGTATTGAATAAGAAAAAATATGATAAAAAAATTAAATTAGGTAAGATAAAATAAAAAGAAAAGTATTAAATTAGGTAAATATTAGGCTCGGATGACACATAAGCAAACGAAGAACCATAATTTCTTATTTGCCAAACGAAGCATACGAAGCTGACAGACACATAGGTTATGAGGATCTTGTATTAATAAATAGGTGTGATAAAAGACTAGAGTTTCTAAAAATATTTCTCAAAAATTTTCCGCCCATTTTACTTACTATTTGTAGTATACATATTTATTATTTATGTTAATATTCTTTTGGAGATTATGATTTATGTAAAGAAAATATTTAATATATAGAAGAATTATGTATAATAAAAAGTAAAATCTGAGAAAAATAAAATAATATAATTTCTTTTGAAGAGGATATAAAATATAAAGAATTATTTAAAATAAATATATTAATATATGTAAATAATTAGTTAATAAATTTGAATAACCCAAAAAAGTATAAGTAAACATATATATTTTTTCAAATGCTTTAAATGACATTGAAAATATTAATAAAATAATATAGATAAAAATATAAGAACTTATAATTAAACTATAAATATGAAACAAAACTGAAAATCCAACAATCAAATAAAATTAAAGAGAAAATTCATAAAATAATTTAAATTAGCTCAAATAAAACTCATAATTAGATTCTATAAAATCATTAAATAAATATAAAAATAAAAGAATCAATAAAAATATTTAAAAAAAATCAATTATAAAAATATTGTGTGTGCGTGTGTGTGTATAAGAAATCTGAAAAATAAAATATATAATATATGAATAAATTTAAATAATTAGTTTATAAATATGAAAAGTCCGAAAAAGTTGCTAATATTATAAATTACAAATATTTATTTAATAAATAGAAAAAAAAAGGTTGCTAATATTAGAAAATTAAATATGAATTCATAGCTACAAAAACATACCATTAAAGTATAGAAAATTATTAACTAAACACAAAAAAATAAAAAATAATCAAAAATTACAAGAAATATAATGAAAACAAAATTGGGAAAAAGATTTAAATGAATAACAAAATATAAAATTATAATTTGATTTTAAAAATCATTTAATAATTTTGTTAACTAATAAAAAAAAGATAGTATGAGTACAACTAGAAAATTGATGTAACGAAGACAAAAGAAATTATAATCGATAACAAGAACTTGTCTTTTCTTCCATAATTTTATTTGTTGATCAGACCAGGTGATACGAGAACAAACCTAATAGCGTCATATCTTTCAATTTTCTATATGTGACTCGAATAAAACTCAGATGACCAAAGCTTTGACCCTAAACGTGTCACAGACTTGACAATGACACTTTTTTTTCTTTTCTTTTTTTGTTTTCCTAAAAATATTAAAAAAATATATTATGAACATAAGTGAAAGGTAAATAACTTTATACAATTATTTGATTAAATTTGAAATCAAGATTATATGTGGGCATAACAAAAAAAATGATTATATAATCGCATAATATAAAGAATTCGATACATTATTTTAAAAATTTTAACTAAATAATTATTTATGAACGTTTGTATATTAATAATTTGTGACTAATTACTATGACTTTTAAGTATTTAATGTTAGAAATCCACACATAAATAAGTTATTACTCTTGGTTATATAATTACTTTCGTAAACTGGAATCTATATATAAATTTTAATTTATTATTGGGTTCATCAACTGACTCGATGACTTGGTGGTTAATTACTCAGTGACTATCTCGAGTCAATTATCAGGCTGATTTAAAAAAAATAACTATAGTAAAATAGAATACAAAGGCCCTCAATTAAAATCTTAATACGATGCCTCATTATTTGGTAATTCTTTTTTCATATTTGTAGTATTTTTTATATTTTTACAATATTTATATATATATATATATATTTTAATTTCTAGAGTTAAGAGATGATTCTTTATAATATAACATTAATTAAGTATATTACTTTCTATTTTAAAATATTTTAAGATTTATTTTATTATATTTTATAACTTCTTCATCTTTGTTATTGTTTAATTATCAACTTTCAATAGATAAAAAACTATTTAAAATTAAATTATATATATTTGTTTAATTTACTTTATCAATATCGCCAATTAATTCTTTCAATGTCTTTAAAATAAATATTTCGAAATTAATGATAATTTTATTGTATTTTTATCTGATTTCAAAATAATTTCATATTTATATTATTATATTATATTATATTATTTATATTTTATTTTATTTTAGAAATTATTAAGAACCATTCATAATTAAAACATATATGCTATATTTATTTATTTAAATTCATATTTTTCTGATTATTTATTATTTATAGCATTTTATGTGTGTTTTGTTACTTTTAGGATTTAATAAATGATTATTCAGTATTTCAATTATATTTAATTTATTCTATAGAATTATTGTAAAATTAGGTTTATTTTATATTATTTAAGTTATTGCTATCTTCATAATTTTTTAACTTATTTGATGAGTATTTGTATATAAAATATATTTGTTATATATAATTAACATATTTCATATTATTTTATGATTTATTTTATTGGTTTATAACATTTCTTTGTTTTTTTGTTATTAAATAATTATTTAGAATTCATAATATTTTAATCCAATTTTAAAATAGTTTAGATTTATTTTATACTATTTATAATATATATATGATTTTGTGAATTTTTTAATTTTAATTTAATTAATATATATTTATAACCTAAATACAAGTTATTGTATTTATTTAGTTGATTTTATTTTTTTCAATATATTACAAGTATTATATTTTTATTGGTTAAAGGTTTATTCAATGATTGTATAATTATGTTGATTTAAATTATATATAAAATAAAACGTAGAACAAAATACGACTAAAGTACAACCAGATTATTAAGTTGTGCTCAAACAAATTGATATGATTGAATTATGACATAATCTAATGATAAACTTTCGTGTACATGTTGACAAACAAGTACAACGAATACCGATAATTAGAAAAGCCTAAATTTATTATAAGATATTTACTTTGTCTTTGATACAAAGACTAAACAAGGAGATGGACTCAATGATTTGTAATAAAAGTGTCTGATATGATTGTTTCGCGACTAACTAAATAGGAGAGTTTGAAACTATTTTCGTGTGAGTTAAACTATAATTTGACGTATAATGTAGTATGCAAAAAGTTGTTTCATAATATATAAATATGGAGTTATTTACCTTTGATTTGTTTTAGGCGCGGATATAGGCACCCCATCTATTCATGAGTTCACCCCAATAAGAAAAGATCAACAAAGCCACAAAATACTACACCCCAAACACATCATCTTCTCTAGACCTTATCATCGCCCATCACACCGTTGCCGCCACCGTCGAACAGGAGGAAGAAAGAACTTGATGGGTGGTGAAAGGTAAGTGATGGATTTGGGCGACAAAGGGTAGAAACAAATGCAAAATAAGGGTGTTCGTCTCTGGTTTCTCGAGCATATAACATGTGTTTGAACTTTTTGATCGAACAATACAACATTGTTCGAAAAAAATCGAACAAGCATTAAAGGGGGCGTTCAGATCAATTTTTTGAACATGTGTTTTGTGTACGAATCAGTTTTTCGCAGTTGTATTTTGTGTTCGAATCGATTTTTTTAAACCTATATTTTGTATTCGAAAGTTTGGTTTGAACGACTTTTTTCAAGGTATTTTTTTCCTTTTTTCTTTCTTCAATGGCACGGCGACGACAATGCATTTTTGTGTGCACGTTTTATGTTCTTTAATAAACGGCGGCCATGGCAGTGGCGGCGATGATGGGCGACGGCTGGAGGGGTGGTGGAGAGTTGAAGAAGATGAAGTATTTGGAGGTGTAGGGTTTAATGATAATATTAATATTTTTGTGAAAATATTTTTAGTAGGGTGAACTAATAAATAAAACGAGGTACGTACATCCAAGCCCTTTGTTTTTATTTGCTCGTGTTGACCAAATCGTGACTTGAGTATTTTAAGTTATTATATTATATTATTAAATTAATAATATTACACTTAAATCGAATGAATTTACACCATCTATTTCTATTCGCTCCGTGCATCGCACGGGTTAAGCACTAGTAAGTAATTAAACAGTATAATTAAAAAATAAAGTCAATTTTTAAATAGTTAAATTGCTACATACCCATAAAAATTAACCAAGATGAAAAAAAAAAAAAGAGTGAGATTATAATATACTACACAAATAGGTTTTAAAATAGGAAAAGTTATTCATGCCCGCATAAATTAACCAATATGTAAATAAACATTAACTAACCAATATGTAATATATTATAGGGAAGTTCTACGGTGCCGTGAAGGCACCATTCCTCACCTATTTATAACCATTGAATCAATTTTAAGGTATAAATATTAAAAGATGGACGATTATAAATTCACGAGGGGTGGGAGGCATGATACCGTGAAGGCACCGTAGTCATTTTCTATATTATAATTTAAATGTTTTTTATAAACATAATATGCGACGTTACAATAAACTACAAAAATGGGTCTTTAAATAGTAAAACTAATACATGCACATTAAAAATAAATGTACATATTATTTTCAGGGAAAAATTAGCATCCCTTATGTAATATTATGACCAAGCCCACGTGAATTATTCTTGATTTTCCCATTCCTCTTAACCATCATAAACTAGATCATATCGGTCGGCCAGGATGTTACATGGAGAATCAAATGACCATAAATTGATATGGAGAAAACAAAATCACAAAAAATCTAATTTAATATTAATTATCTCATGATTAGTGTGGCCACTGGTCTGTAGCTTATGGAGAGTTTTGAATTCTAGCAGAAATGTGTTAACCCAAATATATATATATATATATATATATATATATATATGTGTGTGTGTGTGTGTGTGTGTGTGTGTGTGGAGGTTTTTGATAAAATCAATGTTATTCACAAGTTTAGTCCGTGAACTAGAAATTTTAACCGCTTGCCAAGCAAGTCTTCATACTTATATCCTCTTTTAAAATCATTTTATTTGTATTTTTTTGAACAATCTAAACATTTAGATAATATATATTGTGATACCTATTTTATATGTGTTGGTGTTTATCTCCTCCATGATTTTAATAGATTTGTTATGGTTTTAAAAATGATTTTTCCAAATGTTTCGAGTGTTTTCAGATAACACAGATTATTGGGTATGTTTTATCATCAGTCATTAAGATTCTATTTATATTAATTTGTTATATATTAATACCGTTTAGGATCATTATAAAAATCTCTCATGAATCAAATAAACTTAATTTGACTTACTTTGTACTTGTTTGCTGAATCTCTGACAACTGACATATGAGTTCAGTTTTATCAATTGAATTATGATTTATAATTATTATAATTCTAAAAAATAAGAAAATTAAATGAAAATTTGACATTTCATGCAATTTAGTCCTCTATATAATAAAACTTGAAATATAATTATAAGTTGTTGTCAGTTCAGTTCGTGTCAGTATATGTAAGTAAGATCCATACTTGTTCTTAAAGAGTATCAATCTCAATTTTAAAACCCCAAAATTGTGTAAACTATACAAAATTTAATGAGAGTTGATTATAATCACCATTTCTCAAGCAATTGATACAACATCATTAATATAAATTGATATTCAATTTTTCATATTAGACATTTAATCAAAGCATAAATATCAAAATACTTGATATTATTTATATAACATTTCTTTCCTACTATATCTCCATAAATATATAAACAAAAAAAAAAAGTTAAAACACTTTTATTTGCTCAGTATAAGGTTTGAAAAAATAAAGATTGAAGATCAAACAAAAGACATAAAAAAGGTAAATGAAACATTATCAATTAATACCCATATATATTTTTTATACTTCTCGTAAATGATAAATCATGATGATCTTGAATCAGGTTTGAAAAAAAGAAAATCTATTCGAATCAATCATCTTTTTATTTATATTCGAAGAATCTAACACTAAACTAATTATCTTAACCTTAACAGTTAATAACATTTAGAACAATATTAATATGAAAACTCTCAATATGCAAGTTGGATGAGAATGAATGCATGATAACATCAAGAGTTTAATATATATCCAGGTAAGTCATATAATTAATCATTTACACTATCTTTTTTATATATAAACCCAGTTCATTAAATCTTTAAAATTAAAAATAAATTTTAGAGATACCTTGTTGACTTTTGAAACCTACAACTTGTTATTTATAAGGGGCCATTGTTTTTCTTGTCCTCATGTATATTCAATCAAATCAAGGCACATTTGTTTTCTTGATAGCAAGCTCGATGGTGATATGTGCACAATAAGCGGCCTCTCTATATATAGGGGGATTTGGTAAAACTCAAGAAGTATGAATTTTGTAACCTGAGCTACCAGAATCCCGAGTTATTGTGCTTTGATTTTATATTTATTTATTTTTAATATAGGATTCTGTATTTATGTAAAAGCAAAAGAAAATTCAGGTTTTATTGTTTTCAAAACATCTGATTTTCTCATCTGCTTTTATTTTCATCTACTATAAGTGTAAAAGCAAAAATATGAGTTATAATTATCCTTTAAAAAAATTGAATTTTGTTATTTCCCAAATATCCAATATTTTTGTTTGCTTATTTTTTTCCCCAATCTATAGGTATGTAACTATTTAAAAAAGAAATAAAATTAGATTTTGATATACTCAAAATAATATTTTATGAAATATTCATTATTCATATGGATAAAATATGATTTTGATATATACCAATTCAGTTTTTTTCTTATGTTCATTTTTTATTTTTCGTTTGTTTGCTTTTATTTTCATTTATTAATGTGTATTGGACTGACTTAAAAAAAAAACAACTTTTGATATATTCAAATAAGATCTTATGAGTTATTCTAGGGATCAATTCTAATTATATATATATATACCGAATCATTTTTTCTTAATTTGATCACATAAAATTTGGGTAAGATCCAATTAATCTATTCAAAATCAGATTTTTGTATAGCAGTGCATATTTTGCAATGACTGGCCAACAATAAAGATATTATAAAAGTTTCTATTTTATTTTATTTGTAACAAATATTTTCTTGTATATGATTGATTGTTTGTGCAACAAGAATTATTTCCTAGTTAATTGTAATGCATTCAAAAATCTACTAAATAAGATAAATTCAGCAAATCTTCCAATCTTTTCACGATTTATTATAATAAATCACCAAAAAATTAGAATGAATAAATTAGTTGCGAATGGCCTAATTTCTAGATAATTAATATGAAAATTTACGTTACCCATAAATCAGTCGAAGATTTATTTGCATATTTGGAAAAAAAAAAAACAATCGGATTAAATAAAAGAAAGTTGAAAATTTAAGAATTGCTGACTTAAGATTTAAGATTTTGAATCAAACTTGAAAAATAATAAATAAATAAAAGAGAGTTGAAAAATCAACAACTGTAGGCTTGTGATTTATTATTTTGAATTACATTTGAAAAGTCAACATTTGTAGGCTTGAGATTTAAGATTTTGAATTAGAGTTTAAAAGTGAACAATTGCAGTCTGTTTGCGCAAATAAAGTTTCTTTTGGGAGAAAGAAAATGAATTTGGAGGGAACCAGAACAATAGTCTCATATAGACAACTCTATTTTTACATATAGAGAGATAAAATGTAACGCCCCAAATAAAATACTACCTTAATAGTAATTTAAAAAAATAAATAAATAAAACTCTCACCTTGAATTCACTTTCATATACATAAAATACAATAAAAGGAAGTCGACAAAAGAAAGATCTTGACGAGTCACTCTTCACTGGAAGGATCGAGATCCAGGTCACTCTCAAAATGTCGATATTTGGAGAGTTTGGTTTTAAAACAAAAGAGAGGTTAGCTAAAAGAGCTCAGTGAGGAACAAAAATAAAAATTCAAATTCTCTTTTAAAATATAAAATTTACAAGAGTATAGAAAGCAATTTTCATAAAATAATCAAAGCACTTGGTGTGCAAAACTATTTTCATGCGTGTAACAAAACTTTAGTCAATAACAAACGCATTATTCAATCAAATTATACATTCAGTATTTTAATCAAAATAAAAATATTTTAGAAAGATTAAGCAAAAGAATTTCCCAAAGTTTAACCAATTATCGTATTTAAAGTACACAAGTAATACTAACTTATTTTTGAAAAATCAATTGAAACAGTTAACAGTTGAACAAACAGTAAAATCTGTCTCGTTCTAAAACAGTCAGTCCGATTAGTGAGTGTCCGGATATGGAACTCTAGAGGTGGCTCCCGCACGTAGCACTTAACTCCTGAAGGACTCTAGAGGTGGCTCCCACGCGTAGCACTTAGCTTTCGAACCAGATTAACTCACATAAACGTAGAATCGATGTCGATCAAACATCAACTCACACGTTTCCACTCACCATGAAAGATGACACTCCAAGCCAAAGCCTCAGTCGCCTTATCCCTCCCAGGGTATGCCATATTCCGGAATATACCCAATCTACAACCCAAATCCTGCCGTCGTCTCCGACCCGACCAGGAACAATGGGAATAGGTACCATGAGTAGTCAAGCAAGAATCACAGGCAACCTGTTCGATTGATTGCCCAAGCTTCCAGTGCCTGACAGACAGTAACAATGACAGACAGACAGACAGACAGTAACAGTGACAGACAGACAGTAATAGTAACAGGCAGTAACAATTGATAACAGATAGTCAACAACAACAATCGAGTTCAAATGATACCTTTGATATAAAATCATATAATTGAACTTATGATTAGGCACAATGGCAATGCACACTTGCATATTTTCCCTCAAACTACTATTTTTTTTTAAAAGACTTATACAAACAGAAAAATATGTTTAAGCAACAAGTGCCTCTTGATTTGGAAAATCTCAAACTTTCCAGTTAAAATATTTTACTCGCAGATAAGCACAAACAACGCATATAACTACGATGACTTTACGAGGTTCCCGATCTAGTACATGAAATGCCTCGTCACCTCCAGATAAAATCCTATGTACAGTCCTAAAATATAATATAACTATATTAAAGTAATTTATATAAGGTCCTAAGACACTTGAAAATGAAACTAATATAATAGGACGCTTAATAGTACAATAAAGACGTTTGGCCTCGATTCTTGAACTTAGAAGTTCAAAGGGTAAAATTGTAATTTTGGATACGTCTTACGTAGGAGGATGTTATAACAAAACTATGGTTCAAATTTAAAATTATTTGGAAGTCGTTTGATCCATTTCGGCTCAAAAATAAGAAAGTTGTACGGTTTTGAAAAATTAATAAAGTAATTAGGGTCAAAATATAATTTTAAGAACTTTTAAAAGTTTGTGGGGTCAATCTGTAGTTTCAAAGAATCTGATTTGGGGTCAATTCAGAATAAATCAAAACTTAATTTCAGGGGACTAAATTGAAAATTAGGGTTCAAATTGAAGTTTTAAAAATCTTCAATTGGATCCAAAACTATCTAATTCTCAAAAACCCACCCCTATACTTTTGGCCCATTTCAATTCAGTCCCGAATTTCTAAAAACCTCCTGCCATGCTCGTTTTTTCCCTTCGTCGGCCCAGACCCTCTCCGGCAACCACCATCTCAAACACACACAAAACACGCGGCCACACACACAAACACATATACTTACATATACACACAACCTTTCAAGTTCAAAATCCCGACTGGATAGAACCCAAAATATGTGATTAATTAAGGGCTTTTAAATCTGAAGTAAAGATGAACAAATTGATATATTATATGTTAAATTTGGACCTGCCGTTCGCTGAAAATCGGCCGCCAAAGATCGACGGCGCCGGTCGAATCGTAACAGCACACAGGAAGTTCGCCGGCGTTTTGCCGATGATCCAGAGCTCCGATCGTCGATCCGGAGGTGGCGTTGGAAATATTATTTAATGAACTATCTACGGTATAAATTCTGTTATGATCCGATGTTCGGAATTTTGTCACAAAGCCTCTGAAATCTCCTGCAATTAGGTGATGTGACGGAAAGGAATAAAAAGAAAAAAAAATGTTTCTGCCGATGGAGATGAAAGAGGGAGATAGGTAGGGACTGATACCATTCCTTACCAATTAAGGAATTTAGTATTTGGGCTTGGGCTTCTGATAGTATTGGGCCAATATAGTTGGTGTGGATTTGAAATATTTCATGTCCGATTTAACACATTGAGTCAAAATAAAATAATACAATGTATATTTGATCTCTCTTTAAAATAAAATGAATAGAAATAAATTTTATAATTTCCAAAATACATTCCAATAAAATATTATTATAATAAAACATTTCGATTGACATGAAATAAAAATAGTGATATAAATAATAATCAAATTAATTTTAATAAATTATAACGGTAAATAGACGGGGCTTCACATAAAACATAGAGTTTTGTTTTCCGATAAGCTAGGAGCTTATAAGAAATAGCTTACAATTTGTATCTTTTTCATAGCATGAGCTTATTAGGCCGAATAAGCTATCAAGAGGTTATTGGAAGTCTTTACTAAGCAATCTAAATGAGTTTATTCGGAAAGAATGAGTTATAAGCTTCTAAAAAAAAACTCAGCCAAATAAGGCCTTACTATGATGTATTTAATATTATTTTTCAAATCTCCCCTTAAATATTCTTGTAGATAATATTTGTATTTGAACACAATGTGAATATCGTATAATCAAAATCTCCTATAACACCATGTATATGATGTGAATACAAAGTTTAATATAGAAACAAATGCATATCAACAAAATTTATTATATAGTAGGGAGGGGTAGAAACTAAATTGATTATATAATTTAGAAGTGTTGAGAATTTTATTCTTGACAATTTTTTCTTTTTTAGTTGTTTGCCTTTCTTGGGCTCAGAAAAAAATTAGGACTCTAGATTTGTTTTCTAAACTGTGTTTAGGATTTTATTTAGTTTCCTGGATTGTGTTTAGGACTAGTTTACTTGTTTACCAAGTTTAAGATTCTTGTCTATTTAAGATAAGAATTAATCTTGTAAACGTAGAGTTTTGAGAGAAAAACACACTTTTAAAAATGCATCAAAGAGCAAGATCGAAGCAAGGACGAGAAGAACACCAGAAAGTAAAAGACTTGAGGCAACGATTCAAATCAAGGAGATCTTTGAAGTTGCGTAACCAACGGAGAAGATCATCACAAGATTTGCCACAAGACTTGAAGCCACGATCTTAATCACGGAGTTTTTTGGAGTTGCGTAACCAACATAGAAGATCATCATACCGAGGCGACAAGTATTTTAGTATCATAATGTTTTGATACTTTGTTTTTCATATATTACTTTACATCTTTTGTAACTGATATTGAACATGAAAAGTGATATAGTTTTCGGGTTTGTATACCCAAGTTCGTAAGTATTTTTACTTACGAATGAAATTTAAATTGCTGTGTTCTCTTTTTAATATTTATTACGCTGCATATTTTAAAGACTCTGTTTGATGTTAGTTTCGGTGTTTTAACACCAGTCTCAACATCTATTTAAAACTGTTTCTTTTTATATTTACAACTCTGAAACTGTTTGATGTTAGTTCTAGTGTTGTAAAACCAAACTTAACATCGTTTACTGAGACTTATTTCAAAACCATAGGTTCTACAAATTTACAAGAAGAATGACAGAAAAATAAGATTATATATTTAAATTTGTTGCAAAATAGAGAGAAGAGGTGGGATTGTGAGGAGAGACAATTTGGAATGATCTTATTATGAGGACTACAAGCCTCTATTTATAAGTACAAGCTATGGTTTAAGGATACAATGGTCATTCACTAATATATATTTACAACACTCCTCATTGAATGACTTTAAAATGGTACAAGCCCCCCCAAATTATTACTTTATCTAAGTTGTTGGATATCAATATTGTCACCTTTTGGAGATCATGTGTGTAGAAGGATTTTGTGAGAAATATGCTTTGTTTTGTCGCCTCATTTGAGTTGTGTGATACACGACTTTCAAACTCATAGTGACCAAGTGTTTCCTCATTAAAACCTTGCTAGGAGAATCCTATAAGACAAAAATCTGGTTAAAGAAAAAAGAGTACAGTTGTTCTCCTTGACTTTAGCCGGTCATAGTTCTCGAGTTCATTATCTATCTCTCTTCAATTAATTTCTTCAAACTTTGAAATATAATATGATTTATTAACTCTTAATGAGTTTTATACCATATGTTTATATTTATACATCATTAACATGTAAATAATATGTCTCGTCAAAATCTTCTAAGGAAAATTCGAGTTAAGGAAAAATAGTACTTCATTATTTGAATATGCTCATAATGTTGCCTCATTAAAAATTTACTAAAGAAACCAAATGGGATAAAAACCTTAGTTAAGTGAAAAAGAGTGCAATGTATATATCTCATCAAATTAGATGGCAATGTTACAAATATACTTCAAGCATATTCAAATTTTTGTAATATTTCATTACATTCATGACCTTATTTTATATTGTCAGTTACATGAAACCTCAAGTCTAAATATCATCCATCACGTACAAAAATTCTCTTGTAGCATAAGTCTATATTTATATATTATTGACAATATATCCTCATATGAATGAACTTCTAGTCTAATATATAGCAATCTGCAAGATTACATATTCAATCATGGCCAAAAGATTGTGTAAATAACTTTTATTTAAACTCAAAATATCATCTTTATCATTGAACTCATTAGTATAAATATAATCGACTTACTTTTTTTTATTGATTCTATTTGATCCTATTATACAAACATAACTTATCTAGGTCTATTTATTCTGGAATTATCATTAGGTACTTAAACCGTCTCAAGGGTTTATGATTAGTTATGTCTGTTTACTCCACTGGAGTATAACACTTATTAAGAATACCATCACAAATAATTATTTCATATAAAGGATAAATATTAGAATCAACCGTTGTCATGCTTTAGACATGCCATCTTAATTCACTTATAGGATTTTATATATATTCAAGTTAGAGATTTTAAACTTGAAAACTATTGATAACCTTATATCATTAATCTAAAATGCAAATTTTCGATACAAACTTCAATTTATCTTTAAAATTTGTGAGGATTGTTTATGCATTTCATATCTTTGGTCACCATGACATAAGTCTATTCTCCCCCTAATGCTAAAAATAATATTTATTATACAATAACTGATAAATCATGTCAAAGATATATCTTTATTTGATATGTTCTCAGCATTCGCTATCCATCTTGACATGTGGTGCGGCGATTACACATACTGCACTTGTTAAATTTTGATGGAGGCTTCTGATTGGGGTATCACATATGCTTTTCATGTTTGTCATATCTAATGCAACCAGTGAAATATTAATTTTACATAAAAGAAAATATTATTCTCATCAAATAGTGTAACAAGTATCATGATGCATATCAATTGTTTTTGCCAACCATAGTCATAAATATAAATCAACAATGGATTTTGAAAAAAATTACTAAGGGAACGATAAATGTCTTTGTTTGATAGATGTTTTGCTCTTCTAGTCAATAAATTAGATATTCTCATAAACTCTTGGTTATGAGTTAATAACTCATGCAATATTTGGTGGATCCAAAAATCTAGAAGTCGACATGGAGGGTGCGTGAGCCCACAAGATTTCAACTCTTTATATAAAAAATGAATGTTATTGGATCCTAATTCTAATCAAGTTTGTGATAATTTAACGATCAAATATATCAAGAACATGTAGCATTTGAAAGAACTAGAATAATCTTCTTACTCTTCGCATATGAATAACCCGGGATGATCATACTAGTCATGCCAAATTATGGTAATAATGAACTTCAGGTTGAAAATAAAAAGGTAGTTTTAACTAATATAAAGTTATTATTGACCTTACTGTCAATACAAGAATATCTGATTTAGTACTAATTTATTGTACAAGTTAATTCAATAATAAATTTTCTTAAATAAAGTTTTATTGATATTTCAAAAAAGCCACCTCATGGATATTCCAAATCACGTGTTTAACACATTTTTCTTAAAATATATGTGTCTCTTATTCTGGACGTCTATATTTCACAGGATAAGACAGTAAAATTAGATTACATTTTTATCTCCGGCAAACTGAACATTATGCTCGGATATTATCACCAAAATGCAAGATGGGGGATTCTTTTGATCAAGATGCTATGTTTAATATTATATAAATGCGTGAATAGTGTAAGGATCGTTGTTGAATCAGCTTTACTAATAGCTGAAAACTGAAACCTCAATCAATTGCAATAAACATTGCATTACAAAACATTAAAACTAAAGTAGTTACAAAATTGGAATGTAAGCTAATTTTTACAAGTTTTAATACAAAATTAAAACTTGTCTTTACTACCCAAAGTGGGTCAATCTCATTCAAATACTCCACTTCAAGTATTAATTTCTCATTTATCCAAAATTATTTTGGACAAAATAAGTCCCAAAAAAATCATATAAGTTTTTCTTTACAGATTTCAAGCATCCATAAGTAAAAGTATGAATTGTTCATTAAAAACATGTAGTATTCTTTAGAATTATCGTGTTTCATAGATAATTACAATGAAATCGATTCTTATCATAATAATCTTTTGTACTATTAAGAAATCTTTGGTCGTATTCTTTAAGAAAACCAAGATTATTATATGACGATGGAAGAAATCAAATGATTTCTCATAGTGTTTCTTCATAAAAATATATTAAAATCAATCTCCATCATCCAGAATCAACCTCTAGGCGTCTTAAACAATATTTCTGAATCTCAACTTGATTAGCAGTTATATTGTGTGCAATCTTGTTTTGAAAAAATTACACAGATGATTTCGAGAACAAAAATACTGTTATGTCTGGAATTAATTATCAAACTCCATGGATATTAGAATCAAATCTCCACATTCATATTTTAGTTCGACGAGTCTTGAATACACTATAAGAAAGTTGAGAGCGATCTAACGGTCAAAAGATTCAAAAATGGATCTGCAAGATTCTTATGCAATAGGATTTCCTTGCGTACATAAATTTTACCGATCACTCACTTTGTTAGAGTTCGTGATAATAACATGTTTTGAAATAGAAAGAAGAGAAGAGATTGTGAGGAGAAAAAATATGGAGTATCTTATCATGAGAACTACAAATCTATTTATAAGAACAAATTAGGATTTAGGAATATAATGATCATTTACTATTTACTGATATACAATTACAACAAAAGCAAATTTATAAACATATAAATTATACATGTTGAATTGTTCAACACTCTAAAAGTTACAGTGTTCATCTATTAATTATCGACATAGTTTCAGAAAGTTACTATATATGTTAATTTACTTTTTAACTGTAAAGTCAAGAAATCATACAAGCTGTGTATGTTCATATCTTACTCACCAAAGTTATGTTAAGTGTAAGAAATGATCAGACTCACTGAGAATTAGGAATTACAATTTCTAAAATTTGGAAGTGTTTTATTAAATAATTTAGATTTTTCATCAAAGTTCTTAATTCATTTAGTTTAAAGAGTGTTTGATTTTACTTGATATTTGATTAGTCAAATGATTTCCATTTTTATATAGCAGTATTTTTGGATTCGACTAAGGCGAGGGGTCGATCTAAGACTAAATCTTACTCGAGTATTTGAACTAATTAAATAATTTACATTTTTTATACAGAAGTATTTTTGAATGTGATCAGAGCAAGGGGTCGACCTAAGACTAAATTTTACTCGAGTCATTTAAATGGACTTCTTGCAAGGGTAAAATAGTCAGTTTGGCCTAGTGTTAAAAAATATTATCTGATTGGTGATCCAATCACCCATATATATTAATGTAAAATCATTCTAACATATGTATCTATTTCGTATGCTTTGTTTGACAAATAAAAAATCTTGGCGCTTCGTTTGTTCATGTGTCATCCGAGTCTAATAACTACCTAATTTAATATTTTCATTTTATTATATCTTGCATAATTTAATTTTTTTTCTTTTATTATATTTTACCTAATTTAATTTTTTCTTTTATTATATTTTACCTAACTCAATGTTTCCTTTTATTCTCCTACTATAAAAAAATAAATAAGTCATAAACATTAATAAAAAATCTAAATTAGTTATCTTAATAAAAATAGAACTTACATATGAAATAATTTTAATTATAAAAATAGTTAAATAGGTTGTATTTATAATAGAAGTTAAAATAATTTTATATACAAGTTATTTGCAATAATCCAAGTATTAGCAATCAATTCAACCTAAACATAAAAACTATAAATTACATAATAATAATTAACAAATATTGATTAGATACAAGTACAGTGTAGCGCGGGGTGAGATGATTAGCACTAATTTGTCTTGATTTTAGTTAGTATTTTAGTTCGTTTTTATTATTGTTTTCGGTGAAAGTTGGATAAATTGAGCATATTTTTGTATTTTCTTATCTCCAACTTGTTTTATCGAACTTTAATAATAATTAATTAATTTTATATTTATTTTAGGTATTTTGCAGTATTTAAGTTTGGAAGTAGTCAAGCGTGGGCGTACGAGTGGAGATTCAGTGAAAACGGGCCGCGATTTGAAGAATTTGAAGCTGCCGACTTTCTATAACGGTTATTCCATATGGAACCGTTATAGTAGCCTCCAGATCAAGCCTGCCGAGCCCGCCGACCAATCTGTCGAGCACTGCCGACCAGCCCTGCCGAGCGCTGCACACACCTGTGATTAGAGTAGATTTGTCCTTATTTTTATTAGTATTTTAGTACGTTTTCTATTTATTTTTGGTATAAGTTGGACGATTTAAGTATAATCCCGTATTTTTATAGTTCTGACTTATTTTACCGTATTTTAATCGTAATTGATGCAAATAGGTGATATTTCGTTGTTTTCACCTTACAGCTAAGTAACCGGAAGAGTTCAGCGCGTAATAGACGAGGTTCGATGTTCAAGAATAGGAGAACGAGCTTTCCGGCGAAACGAGTAGCAAAAGATAGAGAGAGACGGAGGTAGACGCACAGTCGCGTCGACTGACGCGACCGTCGACGCTCCGTCGACGCGAGCCATGATCCGCGTCAGTCGATCGCGCACGCACTGTCGACGCAATTTGCTGAAGCAGTCGATGTCGACGCCAACGTCGACGCAACTTGCTGAAGCGTCGATGTCGTCGCACCCAGTCGACGCACCCGCCCAGCCGACGCGCACGCCCAGGCAGCACCGACGCCGAGCACCAGCACACGTCAGTCGACGTACGTCGACGCACCGTCGACGCGACGGCCCAGAATTCGGATTTTAGGGTTTCTTGTGCGCCAAGACTTGCAATATCTATATAAACCCTCCTTATTTCGGATTTTTGAAAGAACACACGACCCCCTAGGGTATTTTAGCTGATAATAAACATAATTCCACATCTCATAACGAGATTTGAAGACGGAGATCAAGGATCGAAGAACAACGCGTCCAAAACATCGAATTCGTGTTCGGGATTCAATCTTCGCCCAAGATCGACGTGCAACTCCGGAATAGCTGGAGCTTTCTCATTGCTTTTTAGTAGTTTACAATAAGTTTTTC
>BMAC01000631.1:560725-596752 GCA_014905375.1 Phtheirospermum japonicum | reverse complement strand
AAGTTTTTAAAAGTTCTATAAAATCTTCCTTTTTAAAGTTTTAATTTTTGTTAATTTAATGTTGATTTTTTTCAAATAAGCTTGACTTTAATTTTCCCTCCATTTTCTTTAATTAAAAATTATAAGTTTTATTAGTTAATTAGTTTAGATTGATCGTTTTTAAATAAGCTTTAATTTTCTTTTCATTTTCAATGTTTTTAAATCTTGTATTTCAATATAAATCTTAGTCGTAAAAACTCAAAACCAAACAATGACTACTGCTTTCTTAGTTTAAATTAGTTTCGTATAAACCGACGATAAGAACAATTAAGAAACCGATAGCCGATAACATCCATCCTCGAGAGACACGACTCGGGAAGAACTCGCCGCCCTACAAACGGCTGCGTACTCTTGCGGAGACTGATTCCGAAACTAGCGCGTCGAGAATTCGTCGATCATGAAGTTTTTCAAAGATCTAGCATCAAAGGAAAGGAGTTTGGCTACAAGTCAACATGTGGCTTTGATAAGAGATGTTGGTGATATATTTAAGAAACCATTGCCACCCAAAGAGAAGGATCCCGAGAGTTTTTACGTAACTATCTCTCTCGGGAATGGACAAACGGCAAGGGGGATGCTCGATCTTGACGCTAGCATAAATCTGATGCCCCATTCGATTTACAAGGAATTTGGCCTAGGACCGCTGAAGCCGACTACAATGAAATTACAATTGACGGATAGAACGATAAGGCTACCCTTGGGGATTGTAGAGGATGTCTTAGTACAAGTAGACAAGCTAGTAGTTCCGGTTGACTTTGTTATTATGGATGTTGGTGACGTACAAAGCGAGAACCGAGAACACACCATTTTGTTAGGACGTCCGTTCATGTCTACAACGCGTATGGTGATCGATGTAAACGGGGGGAGGGTGACTATGTCCGTATTGGATGAAACGGTGATGTTTTCACTTCAAGATTTTCACAAGAGTCCTGCATCGTTTGTTAAGAACGATTGTTCTACCGAGAAGAGACGAAGCCACCGAATAATCATTCAAGATGTGTTTCCCTCGACCACTACAAGAATTTTAAACGTACAAAGAAAAAGGGCGAGGCTAATAGCAAGGATTGGACAGTGAAGAAGAAGAATTCGAATGAAGTTTTTAACGAGAAGTTCAAGGTTGGTCAACTAGTGCTATATAATTCCGATCGTAAGTTTGATCCAACCAAGTTTGAAGTCGCATGGAGTGGACCATTTTTAATAAAGGAGATGGATGAGTATGGAGTCGCCACTCTATACGATGAGAATGCAAAGACGGGATTCCAAGTCCACAAGCATCGACTTACACCTTATTACGAGAAATATACGAAGAGTCAAGATAGAAGCAAGAAGGAGTTCGTGGACCCACCACGAGCTAGAATTTGATCAAGTAATTGCGTCGAGCATATGACGTTAAATGTTGCGCTTCTTGGGAGGCAACCCAAGCGTTAGTTAGTTTTTATTTTATTTTCTTTATTTTCTTTTATTTTATTTCTGTCTTCTTATATTGTGTCAATTGCCATGGTACATTTATGTGTGTGTTGATGTGCAGAAAATACGATAAATCGCCTATTCTGGATAACGGTTATATAGCGGAAGCTCGCTACCGCAAGGCCTTACCGCTAGTTCCACTCGAGGCGTTAATGATGACGATCAACCACTGAACCTACCACTTACCGCAGCAATCATGGATTACGATGATTTCGTCGATCGAGGTCGCAATCCGATCCAAGTTGGCCACAATCTGACAACCTTTGGATGAGCTGCAACCCAGCCATTTACCCGTTTCAAATCAAAAAAAGACGTGCCACCGGGCACTTGCGCATCGCAATTGATCACAATCATGTTTTGTTTGTTTGTTTTTGTTTATAGGTTTGTTCGGGACAATCTAGTCACGCGATCTAAGACGAAGGATAATTGCACATGTGTTTTTAGAGAGACTCGACCATCGAAGTTTCAGGGATGTTTTCTTATCTCCCATACTCTTATTTTCTCTAATATTTATGACAATCAGGAGATTGCCAAGTTTTTAGGGAGGGGGGTGGTTGAGTATGATTAGTGCAATTTGATGTCTTTTGTTTTGAAATGCATATTTTTGATGAGTATGGTTAGTGTAATTTAATGTCTTTTGTTTTGAAATGCATATTTTTGATGTGATTGATCGCTATTTCTACGTTTATTTGTGTTTGTATGGCATGCCTGTCGAAGTTGACTATGTATGATTATTTGTTTTCATCTTTGAGCATGCATAAGTGCATAATTTTTCAAAACTTATTATTATATATTGTAAAATGGTACTTGGACGCAATCGATTTCGCAAAACCTTAAAAGCAGCGTCAATTCAAAATTTCTCATGCAAAAAAGACAACGAATAGCCTGAGTGTTTATCATCTTTGCATGTGCTTGAATAAGTTTCAGTCTTGATATCTCTTTGAAACCGCTGTGTGTAGTCGACTTTGAACATGAAGTTAAGGCACATATAAAACCCTATTCCGCCATATCCATATATTTTTAGCCACTATAAATTCTGAATGAGCCAGTCATAGCCAAATAATCCATGCCTATAGCCATGAGTGGTGTTGAGACGACCCCTACAACCCATTAAAAKCGTGGGGTAGGAGTTCGTATTTTTATTGGTTATTTAAGTCTTGGGAATTTTTATTAGGAATTTATTATTTTTGTAATAAAAGACCACCATCCAAAAAAAAAAAAAAAAAGAAAAAAAAATGACCCCATAAAAATTTTATAATAAGGGGGAAATAAAAAAAAGAGAAGAAGAAAGAGAAGGATGATGAGTCTAGTTAAATTTGTGTTAGTCATTGCCTACGCATTTATAAAGGCTTGAAATTTTATTGTTTATTTTATGAAGTCTTATGTTTAAGAGGCGAAGAGTTGTGTAAGAAGCATGCTATAAGCTTCAATTGTACTTTAGTGGTTTGGCTTTCAGTCGGTTTACGAGTTTTTGAGTTGAGGAATAACCTATTTGAAAGGCTACGTTATGAGTGTTAAGTGAGGTTTTTATTTTTGAGCGAGGCGAAGCAATTTGCTTCTCGATTAGATTAGGTTGAGTGAGTGATTAGCCACACGACTTATATATTCCATACCCGTCAAAAGAGCCTTACACTACAACCCGCGAAGACCTTTTCCGATTCTTAGTTTAGACAACACACTTAATTTGCGATTGAGAAGAGATTGATTTTTGGTGCTTATTTATTGTGCATATAATTGTATGATTTGAGTGTATACACGTCCCATGCAGAAAATGCTTGAGTGCTTTTGAGCGTACTCATATATATTATCCTTCGTGAGGAAGCATGATTTTATTTTGAAGCGGCAATGTAATATAGGTAGAGTGTTTGACGTTGCGTGACTTGTACCTAATTTTCAAAATTATGTATGTAGCATAGCACGACTCTTTGCTTGAACTGATTTTCATTCTAGTTATACTTTGAAATCATCGTTTGTTCGAGGACGAACAAACCAATAAAGCGTGGGGTAGTTGATTAGAGTAGATTTGTCCTTATTTTTATTAGTATTTTAGTACGWTTTTCTATTTGTTTTTGGTATAAGTTAAACGATTTAAGCATAATCCTGTATTTTTATAGTTCTGACTTATTTTATCATATTTTAATCGTAATTGATGCAAATAGGTGATATTTCATTATTTTCACCTTACAGCTAAGTAACCAGAAGAGTTCAGCACGTAATAGACGAGGTTCAATGTTCAAGAATAGGAGAACGAGCTTTCCGGCGAAACGAGTAGCAAAAGATAGAGAGAGACGGAGGCAGACGCACAGTCGCATCGACTGACGCGACCGTCGATGCTCTGTCGACGTGAGCCATGATCCGCGTCAGTCGACGCAGTTTCGACGCAACTTGCTGAAGCGTCGATGTCGACGCACCCGCCCAGCCGACGCGCACGCCCTGGCAGCACCGACGTCGAGCACCAGCGCGCGTCAGTCGATGCTACGTCGACGCGACGGCCCAGAATTCGGATTTTAGGGTTTCTTGTGCGCCAGGACTTGCAATATCTATATAAACCCTTTATATTTCGGATTTTTGAAAGAACACACAACCCCCTAGGGTATTTTAGCTGATAATAAATATAATTTCACATCTCATAACGAGATTTGAAGACGGAGATCAAGGATCGAAGAACAACGCGTCCAAAACATCGAATTCGTGTTCGGGATTCAATCTTCGCCCAAGATCGACGTGCAACTCCGGAATAGCTTGAGCTTCTCATTGCTTTTAGTAGTTACAATAAGTTTTCTAAACTCTTAGTTAATTTAGTAGTTAATTTCTAGTTTAATTGTTAGTTTAATTCTTAGTTAATTCTAGTTTAATTAGTTTAATTGTTTTATGCTTGGATATTGGATATTGGATATTGGTTAATTTAGTTTACTTATGCGATTGATTTATGCTTAATTATTCGTTCTTAGATTCGTATGATGCGATTGTTTGATGGTAGTTATTATATTTATGCTTTAGATTCGTTGCTTTAAATTCTTAGTTCTTAAGTTCAAGTAGTTTAAATTATTGCTCGTAGTTGGTAATCTAGTTAGAATAATTAGTTTAATTAGCCTTAGTTTAATTATTGCTTTAGTTTATAATGATCAACTCAATCTCCTTTAAAACCCCAATTGTACATGTATTTTATTTTAGTTCTTAAATTGAGAAGAACATCCGAAGGACCGAACAGTTGTTTCCTCGAGAGATACGACTCGAGTCAAACTTATCACCTTACAGTTACCTCGTACTCTTGCGAGCAAACTAACGTGCTTTTAAATTAATTTATTAAAAAGGGGTGCACAAAAGTTTGAGTCAACCTGCCGACCAGTCCGCCCGCGTCGACCAGTTTACGTCGGTCGACGCAAGAACTGTTATAGTAGCCCTGATCGACGCCAATGCCCACGAACTCTTTGTTGCGTCGATCCTAAATGCGTCGGTCGATGCACGGTCGTCGCGACGACCCAGAATCGTGATTTTTAGGGTTTCTTACTTCCCAAGACTTCCCAAAACTATGAATACCCTATGTATTTCATTTTTTAACATACATTATTATATTCCTAGGGTTTCTAAGGCCTCTTAGGGGCTGACAACCCCAACGAGTTCCGTTTATTTTTTTAGTTACTCTTCAAATTTATTAGTTTTAAATCTCTAGTTTTTAGAATAGTAAGATTAGCTTTTAGATAATTTAGATTCAATATTTCATCGTGGAACGCTCCAATTTTCTTTGTTTAATTAGTAAGTACTTATCTCTTATGCTCTTTAATTTAGTTCACATGCTTTCAATTAGTTTAATTAAATCTCTTAGAATAATTACTATTTCCATGACGAATCTTGATTATGATTGTGTTGGGATTGTGATGTTGAGATTGATGATTATTGGTAGCTAGATATAATGGGTCTAGAGCCTAGATTCGTTGTGAACCATCAATTGGGTTTTCCCAAGAGGTCGTGCAGACGAATCAAAGCTCTAGAACCCTAGTTTTCTTAAAATCGTTAAAAGTCTCTTAATTAATTAATTCATAGTCAAATTAATCTTAGATCTTAGATAATTAATTCTTACTTTAAATAATCTCTAGACTTAATTAATTAGTTCATAGCTTAGATAATCTAGATTTAATTAATTCTAGTTCTTAAAACCCTCAAACAAATCCCCCCTGTTCGCGTGTTAGATTATTTATTATTATTATTTTCTTATCCGTTAAATCAAACACAAAACGAACTTCCAAATCTAGTCTTTCTTTGAGATCGACACGAGTCAACTTACCCACCTACAAGTGATCCCGTACTCTTGCGGGCGATCTTTTTAAAATTGACAACTTTAAATAAAAGTAGGTGCAAAAAGTTCGAATCAAGATTTTGGCGCCGTTGCCGGGGAAGGCTAAAGGTTGTGATTTTTCTGTTTTCCCTTCGTAACTTTATTTGTATTTTTACTTGTTTCGTTTATCTTTTGTATTTATTTGTAATTATTCTTTTTGCTCATTTTTATTATATTCCGCTGGTACGTTTAATCTTGTGCGTTGAGTGTTGTGTATGCAAGGTACATCTCTCGACACCTAGGTTCGACGACCCAAAAATAAATTAAAAAAAATTTAAAAAGGAGAATGGCTAATTACGGTATAACGTCCGATTGGCGTGTCTTTCGACCGGCTATTCCATTGAGCTCCAAGATGCGGGATTATGATCTTGACTATTTCCACATAGAGCAAATCCCGATTTTTTATGGACATCCGAGCGAGGATCCAATGAAATTTTTCCGAGAATACGAGGACATCACCCGGATTTTCCCTCTTCTCGGCCTTACAAGAGATCAAGTGAGGATGCGACTCTTCCATTATGCTCTACAAGATCGGGCAAGAAAATGGTTAAATTATGCAGAGCCCGACTCTTTGCGAACGTGGAATGAAGTATACGATAAATTCATATGGAAGTTCTACGCACCTAAAGTAGTATGTGATCGTTGTGGAGGCCGAGGGCATTTGACGAATACATGCATAGTACCATTTGACGATAAGCCACAAGATCATATTATCGCCATCCAAGATTATACGAGTTATGCCTCACCCGACTCAGTTTCCTACTACCCGAGCTATGGCGAATACACCCCACCTATTCCAGATGATTCGGACGAGGAGTTAAAGGCGTGGAAGCAAGACCTATCTAAGAATATGGAGAATTTCAAGACAATGTTTGGTCAAATAATGGCTTCTTTAGAAAAAAGGTCGGACAAGATAGATGAACCTCCAAGTCAACCAGAGCTGCCGATGCTTGATGTGACTGAGCCCGCCTTGGATGTTAAAAATTCAAGCTTGAAAGATCATTTGGGAGATATGTGTGAGGAGAAAGTTATAGAGAATTTGGCTGTGCTCACTCCTCTTGTGCTTTGCGATGAAGTGTTTGATAATAATGTTGAGGTGTTGTCGTTGGAGAGCTCGGAGGATGCTGAAGATTCGAGCCTACTCATGCTCAGTGAGAATGGCGGTGTTGCGATGCCTAATTTAGAAAAGGGCGAGATTATTGGAACTCATTTCATTCCACCCGAACCGTTATTGAATCTTAATTTTGAAGCAGCGGAAGAATTATTGGAGAGAGATGAGATTATAGAGCCTCATACTGTGCCACCCGATACTTTGATCGATTTTGAGACGAAAATGGTGGTAGAGGCGATCGAGGAGAATACCGATCCGCTTCCCTTATGCTTGGAAATGACATTAAATGTTTTTCAAAACGTTGAGGGGGATATCAACAAACTGGTGGAGTTTGGGATGTTCAAAAGATTTACCGTTTGTGCGACGGACTTCTTAATTTTTCCCAATGTCGATGATCGCCCCGTGCCCCGATTGATTTTTGATATGTTCATGGTGATCGATTACTCGCTTTTTCGACCTCCAAAGCGAGTTGAAGTTCTTATTTCTCTACGACTTGCTTTCCGTGCTCTCCTTGGTGATTTAAATTTCCTATGCTTACTCTTAGAGAACACTAAGGCATGGCATGATCGTCACTTGTTTTTGGATCCGAGATAGCATCGCTCATCGAAAGCGTCGAGCTTTCGACGTTAAACAAGCGCTTCTTGGGAGGCAACCCAAGCTATTTTTTCTATCCTTTATATTTCTTTTTAGTTTATTTCTCTTTCTCTATTTTACGTTTAGGTTATGTTTCTGAAACAGGAAGAAGTGTTATCGAGGATGGATTAATCATTAGAATGAAGAAATCGAAATGGTTGATGATGCACGGATCGCGTCGATTGACGCCAGCACCGATGCAGCGTCGACGCCCGCCACCGCTCGCATCTACCGATGCCCAACCCATCTCGGCTTGTGAGTTTGAGCGGAATTCTCTTCGACCCAACAACGTTCCGGCCTACGATGACTGCTTCCGCGAGTTTTAGATTTTTGTTCAAGACATTTTCGTTCACGCGTTTGGCGACGAAGGATGATTGCACAACGCTTTTTAGAGAAACTCGACTATTTTTCAGGGACGTTTTCTTACCCCCTTTCCTCATTTGATTAGTTTTTCTTTCTATTTATGATAATCAGGAGATTGTCGAGTTTTTTAGGGGGGATGGCGAGTGGTAAATTATATTATATTCTTAAAAAATGTGCAATTTTTAAAATCTTTACGTGATTATTTGCTATTTCTGTGCCGAATTGTGTTTGTCTGGCTTTCCTATCAAAGTTAACTATGTATGATTTGAAGTTCATGTCTTTTGAGCATGTATAAGTGCATAAATTTTTCAAAATTATTTTTATTATTATATATTGTAAAATAGTACTTGGACGCAATTGATTTCGCAAAACCTTAAAAGCAGCGTCAATTCAAAAACTTTTTCATGCAAAAAGCTTGTGAGTATCCTGAGTGATTATCATCATTGCATGTGCTTGAATAAGTTTCAGTCTTGATATCTCTTTGAAACCTCTGTGTGTAGGTTGATTTTGAAAATGACGTTAAGGCACAGAAAAACCCCTATTTCAGCTATATTCATAAATTTTAGCCCCTATAAACTCCGAATGAGCCCCTCATAGCCAGATAATCCATGCCTATAGCCATGAGTAGTTTATTGAGTCGACCCCTACAACCCATTAAAAGCGTGGGGTAGGAGTTCGTTATTTTTACTGATTATTAGAGTTTTGGAATTTTTATTAGGAATTTATGATTTTATGAATTTTTGTAATAAAAGACCACCATCCGAAAAAGAAAAAAAAATGACCCCATAAAAAGAATAAAAGGGGGGTAAAATAAAAAAAAGGAAAAAAAAGAAGGATGGTGAATCTTGGTGAATCGTGTTTGCCTAAGCGCTTATAAAAGGCTTGTGTTTTATTGTTTATTTTCTTATGAAGCCTAATGTTTAAAAGGCAAAGAGTTGTGTAATTGTAAAGAAGCACATTATAAGATTCACTTTTGATTAAGTGGTTCGAGCAACAGTCATTTTAGAGTATCGAGTTGAGAAATAGCCTATGTTTAAAGGATATTTTATGAGTGTTTAGTGAGGTTTTTCTTTTGAACGAGGTGAAGCACATTGCTTCGTGATTAGAATAATTTGGTGAGTTATTGATCATGTTATATCATGAGTTAGCCACACGACTTATATATTTCATACCTGTCTAAAGAGCCTTACATTACAACCCCAAAAGACCTTTTCCGATTCTTAGTTCGATAACACACTTAATTTGCAATTGAAAAGAGATTGACTTTCCGCGCTTATTTATTGTGCTTGCATTTGTATGCTTTTAGTGTATACACGTCCTATGAAGCAATGCTTGAGTGCTTTGAGCGTACATCCATATATATTACCTTTTGAGAGGATGCATGGATTTGATTTTGGAGCGACAATGTAATAAGGGTGGAGTGTTTGAAGTTGCGTTGCATGTATCTATATTTTCAAAATTAATTATGTAGCACGACACGACTCATTGCTTGAGCATATTTTCATTCTTGTTATACTTTGAAACTATCATTTGTTCGAGGACGAACAAACCAATAAGCGTGGGGTATTTGATTAACACTAATTTGTCTTGATTTTAGTTAGTATTTTAATTCGTTTTTATTATTGTTTTCGGTGAAATTTGGATAGATTGAGCATATTTTCGTATTTTGTTATCTCTAACTCGTTTTATCGTATTTTAATCATAATTAATTAATTTAATGTTTATTTTAGGTATTTTGAAGTATTTAAGTTTGGAAGTATTCAAGGGTGGGCGTACCAGTGGAGATTCAGCGAAAACGGGCCGAGATTTGAAGAATTTGAAGTTGCCGACTTTCTATAACGGTTATTCCATCTGGAACTGTTATAGTAGCCTCCAGACCAAGCCTGCCAAGCACTGCCGACCAACCTGCCGAGCACTACCAACCAGCCCTGCCGAGTGATGCGCACACCAGCCGACCAGTCCGCCCGCGTCGACCAGTTTACGTCGGTCGACACAAGAACCGTTATAGTAGCCCTGATCGACGCCAATGCCCACGAACTCTTTATTGCATCGGTCGACGCACGTTCGACGCAGCGACCCAGAATTGTTACTTTTAGGGTTTCTTACTGCCCAAGACTTCCCAAACTATAAATACCCTATGTATTTCATTTTGTAACATACATTATCATATTCCTAGGGCTTCTAAGGCCTCTTAGGGGCTGACAACCCCAACGAGTTCCGTTTATTTTTTTAGTTACTCTTCAAATTTATTAGTTATAAATCTCTAGTTTTTAGAATAGTAAGATTAGCTTTTAGATAATTTAGATTCAATATTTCATCGTGGAACGCTCCAATTTTCTTTGTTTAATTAGTAAGTACTTATCTCTTATGCTCTTTAATTTAGTTCACATGCTTTCAATTAGTTTAATTAAATCTCTTAGAATAATTACTATTTCCATGACGAATCTTGATTATGATTGTGTTTAGGATTGTGATGTTGAGATTGATGATTATTGGTAGCTAGATATACTGGGTCTAGAGCCTAGATTCGTTGTGAACCATCAATTGGGTTTTCCCAAGAGGTCGTGCAGACGAATCAAAGCTCTAGAACCCTAGTTTTCTTAAAATCGTTAAAAGTCTCTTAATTAATTAATTCATAGTCAAATTAATCTTAGATCTTAGATAATTAATTCTTACTTTAAATAATATCTAGACTTAATTAATTAGTTCATAGCTTAGATAATCTAGATTTAATTAATTCTAGTTCTTAAAACCCTCAAACAAATCCCCCCTGTTCGCGTGTTAGATTATTTATTATTATTATTTTCTTATCCGTTAAATCAAACACAAAATGAACTTCCAAATCTAGTCTTCCTTTGAGATCGACATGAGTCAACTTACCCACCTACAAGTGATCCCGTACTCTTGCGGGCGATCTTTTTAAAATTGACAATTTAAATAAAAGTAGGTGCAAAAAGTTCGAATCATGAGAGTATGACATCGTTTGAAATTTTCTAAGTATATAACTAATAGTTATTAACGAATTTAATCTAAATATAAAAATATGAAATTATTTAATAATAATAATGAATTAACAGAGTCTAGACACGGGTTGAGAATGTGACATTTTCTGAGTTTTTCTAAGTATGTAAATAAAATTATAACGAATTTAATTTAAATATTAAAATATAAAATTATTCATTAATAACAATAATTAATAAATAAATTAGACATGTACAAGGACAAGTTAATAATACATCTTTTGCATTTTTTTTATATTTAAAACTTCTTAATTATCTTATTTTTATATTTGATATTCTCGAGTAATACACAGATGTTAAACTAATTAGTCTTTAAGACAAAAAAAAAATTAGGCCACACAAGTAGAACAAATGATGTTATCCCATTTTGTATGTACCGTTCTTGCCTCAACTTATTTACCGACTTTTGGATTATTATATTCTGGTTATAGTTATTATGATATGAGTTTCTTAATTTGTGCAATAACTTCCGTAAGTATGAGGTGCGAATATGAAAAGTGAGGATCTGAATCATCACAATGAATTATATATGACTATTGTCGGATAAAAAGGATTTTGAAAAAGTTATATTTGGTAACTTTGCCTCAATATTTTAAAATTAGAAAGTTCGTTATCTTCAAAAATGAGCTTCATATTCTGAATTTACATTGTGGGTAGATGAATGTGGTATATTCACTTTTACAAATCCGTATTTGGATGAAAAAAAATTAATGACCAAAATTGGACATTGGACAAGTGGATTTGGAAGTTGAAGAGATAGTGAGATTTACATTTAAAAGATGAAAAGTCTCACATAGAAAGAAGACTCATTTATATATGACTTTATTAATTTAAGTGAGGCGGGTATTGGTTACAAGTTGAGTGAGGATGGGAGTCCCCACACGCGCTACCACCACCCGCCCGTCTGTCTGGCTTGGGTGTGGGTGTGGATCTTGGCCCGTCCCGGCTGGGCCTCTTTGGGACTTAAAGTTTTGGACCAGAAACTGTTTAGTTTCTTACGTATTGAGCCTTTTTTGGAACCTTCCCAAGCTTTATTGTTGAGCAAGACAAGGAGATTGACTTGTATTAAGAATCATAATTCTGCAATTAACTTCCTTCATTACGAGTTATCTCTCAACTATAAATACTACCCCCTTTGCAGTGTAAATTCGTACACAAGAAAATTATCATCATACATACTCTCATATTTTTATTATCTGCCTCACGCATCATATAGTTCGCAGTTAGGATTTTTTGCTCAGTTGTCTAGCTAACTCTCATTCGATAGAGTGATTGGATTGAATGCTCCTTATAGTATCGTTGTATTTATATCTTAGGGGATTCGTTATCATAGATCTGTGAGCACTGCACACGGGGCAATACGAATTTTAAGGAAAGAGTTCGTTCAACTTGACACTTTTCTGTTTTTATTACTTATTTACATTTTTTGTTTGATTGTAATATATCTCTATTAGTTTGAATTATCCCCCGCTGTTATCCCAGTTTTTATTGTTGTATCCCCAATAAGCTTAAGATTCTTAGTTGTAATTTGAACTAATGGATAACACTTTGGCTTTGGTTAACTCGATGTTGCCTACTTCAACCAACGCGACTACACCTTCTCTGTGCAATTGAACCACATCTACACATACAAACTCATCTATGCCCGCTTCTTCAGTCTTACCTTTCATGGTACTCTGAGCTCTTCTATCTTTCTATCTAGGTCTTGTACGATATTAGGATCTGGATCGTACACTATAGTATGTCGAGTACTTCTGCGCCTTACTTTCTTATTTGGATCTGGATCTATTCCCTTCGGTGTTATGATACCTGCTTCTATTGCTACCCATGTTGAATGTCGTGAAAAGATCAATGGCAGTAAATTTAAAACCTAGCAGCAAAACATGGCCATTTACTTAAATACTTTGAACCTATCTCGGTACTTAGCCGAGGTTACACCTATTGTGTCTAAAAAATATGAGCTTCGATCATTGTGTCGCCCTTGATGCGTGGACACAAGGGGACTATCTCTGCAGCTATTATATTCTGAATGGATTAGATAATGCTCTGTACTGGGTGTATAGTTCGATCAAAAGTATTATAAAGGAACCCTGGCTTTCTTCGAAAAATAAGTGCAAGATCGATGACGCCAGCACAAAAAAGTTTATTATTAGGCGAGCTCTGGCTTTCTTTGAAAAATAAGTATAAGATCGATGACGCCAGCACTAAAAAGTTTATTATCAGGCGGTTTCTAGAGTTTGTCATGGTAAACTTTAAAATTATTATGAGTTAACTCCAGGAATGATAATTGATATTGCAAAGCATACAATGAAAATTATCAAGTGGCTGCTATCGTTGAAAAGTTGCCACCGAGTTAGAGAGGTTTCAAGAACCATCTGAAGCATAAGCAAAAGCAAATGACTTTAGAGAATTTGATTGTCAAATTACCCATCGAAGAAAGTAACAGAAAGTCTACTGAAAAGTATGAAAATACCTCAATGATGAAGGCAAAGGTTCACTTGGCTGAGGCTGATTGTTGGAAGAAACAAAAGCACCAAGGCCATGGTAAATCCAAGCCAAATCAGAAGAAGGATAAGAAGTTTGAAGTTAATTGTCACAACTGTGACAAGCCTGGGCATATGAAAAGAGATTTCCGTAAATAGATGAAAGAAAGTTGGAATGCTACTAACGTCGTTACTAGAGGTATGCATGATTTGGATCTTTGTGCGGTAGTGATGAAAGCTAATCTTATAGATAATTCAAGAGAGTGGTTCATCCATACTAGAGCTACTTTTCATATGTGTACTGATTGAGAAATGTTTTCCGAATATGCCCCAACTACTTGAAGGAACCTCCATATGGGAAACTCCTCTACTGATGAGGTTGCTGGAAGTGGGAACGTGCTGAAGATGACGTTCGGTCAAGATCTGACTATGAAGGAAGTATTGCATGTTCTGAATATTAAGAAAAATCTTGTTTCTGGGTCCCTGCTTGTCCAGTATGGCTTTAAGCTAGTTTTTGAGTTTAGACAGTTTGTGCTTACTAAGAGTAGAAAGTTCCTTGCTAAGGGTCACCTTGAGAAGGGACTATTCAAGTTGAATGTAATGGCGAAATGCCCAGTTATTAATAATAGGGAAAAAAAACTTTTTGCCCCCCAGATGAACCAAACTTTTGTGCAACCCAATTATAGATATTTAAATTAAAACACGTAAGTGTGCTCGCAAGAGTACGAGGAACTTGTAGGGTGATGAGTTTGACTCGAGTCGAATCTCACGAGGAAACAACTGTTCGGTCTTTTGAATGTTTTTCTCAATTTACGAACTAGAATAAAATACATGTACATTTGGGGTTTAAAAAGATTTTGAATTGATCATTATAAACTAAGCAATAATTAAACTAAGGATAATTAAACTAATTATTTTAAACTATATTATCAACTACGAGCAATAATTAAATTATTCGAACTTAAGAACTAAGAAGTAAACAGCGAATCTAAGAACATGAATTTAATTAACTATCACGACACAATTATATCATAAGAATCTAAAAACGAATAATGAATCATAAATCAATTCGCATAAATAAACTAAATAAATCCAATATCCAAGCATGAAACGATTAAACTAATTAAACTAGTTCTAGAATTAACTAAGAATTTAACTAAGCAATTAACTAAGAAATTAACTACGAAATTAACTAAGAGTTTAGAATACTTATTGGAACTAGTAAAAGCAATGAAAATCTCCAGCTATTCCGGAGTTGAACGTTGATCTTGGGCCAAGATTGAATCCCGAACGTGAATTTGAAGTTTCGGACTCGTTGTTCTTTGATCCTTGATCTCGGTCTTTAAATGTCGTGTGTTTCTCAAAAATCCAAAATATGAAGGGTATATATAGATATAGCATGTCTTGGCGCATAAGAAACCCTAAATATGAATTTCTGGCCGTCACGTCGACGTCGCGTCGATCAACGCGTGTTGGCTCTCAGCGTCGACGCTGCCTGGGTGCTCACATCGACTGACGGGGTCTTGAATCGACGCTTCAGAAAGTCACATTGGCCCTGCGTCGACCGACGCGTCTAGGATCGATGCTTCAGAAGGTTGCGTCAATCATCGAGAGTCTGTCTCAGTTTCTTGATCTTTTTGCTACTCGTTCATCGGAAAGCTCGTTCTCCTATTCTTGAAAATCGAACTTCGTCTATTACGCGCTGAACTCTTCCGGTTACTTAGCTGTAAGGTGATAAAACAACGTAATATCACCTATGTGCATCAATTACGATCAAAATACGGTAAAATAAGCTGGAACTATAAAAATACGGAATTACGCTTAAATCATCCAACTTATACCAAAAATAAATAGAAAATCGAACTTAAATACTAATAAAATAAGGACAAATCCACGTTAATCAACTACCCCACGCTTAATTAGTTTGTTCTTCCTCGAACAAATGATAGTTTCAAAGTATAACTAGAATGAAAATAAGTTCAAGAAAAGAGTCGTGCTATGCTAAATACGTAATTTTGAAAATTAGGTACAAGTCACGCAACGTCAAACACTCCACCTATATTACATTGTCGCTTCAAAATTAAATTCATGCATCCTCTCAAAAGGGAAATATATATGGGTGTTCGCTCAAAAGCACTAAAGAATTTTTTGCATAGGACGTGTATACACTCAAATCATACAATTACATGCGCAATAAATAAGCACGAAAAATCAATCTCTTTTCAATCGCAAATTAAGTGTGCTGTTACTACTAAGAATCAGAAAAGGTCTTCTCGGGTTGTAATGTAAGGCTTTTTGGACGGGTATCGAATATATAAGTCGTGTGGATAATTCACGATCTAACGTGATCAATAACTCACTCAACCTATTCTAATCAAGAAGCAAATTGCTTCTCCTCTTTCAAAAATAAAAACCTCACTAAACACTCATAACGTAGCCTTTTAAATATAGGCTATTTCTCAACTCATAACTCTAGTTGACTTGTAGCTCAAAAACCACTTAATCACAACTGAAGCTTATTATATGCTTCTTACACAACTCTTTTGCCTCTTAAACATTAGGTTTCAAGAAAATAAACAATAAAACGCAAGCCTTAATAAAGCGCAAAGGCAATGACTAACACAATTCAACAAGACTGACCATCCTTCTTTTTCTCTTTTCAATTTTTTTTACATCTTTATTTCTTTTATTAATTTTTTAATCCCCCTTTTATTCTCATTTGTATGGGTTCTTTCTTTTTTTTTTATTTTTTTTGTATTGAAGGATGGTGATCTTTAATTACAAAAACTCATAATTCTCGAATAAAATTTCCAAAACACTAATAACCAATAAAAATGACGAACTCCTACCCCACGCTTTTAATGGTTTAGTAGGGGTCGACTCATTAAAATCACTCAAGGCTATAGGCATGGATAATTTGGCTATGATTGGCTCATTCGGAATTTATAGTGGCTAAAATATATGGATATGGCCGAAATAGGGTTTTATTTGTGCCATAACGTTATTTTCGAAGTCAACTACACACAGCGGTTTCAAAGAGATATCAAGACTGAAACTTATTCAAGCTCATGCAAAGATGATAATCACTCAGGCTACTCACTGTCTTTTTGCATGAAAAAGTTTTGAATTGACGCTGCTTTTAAGGTTCTGCGAAATCAATTGCGTTCAAATACCATTTTACAATATATAAATATAATTCTGAAAAATTTATGCACTTATGCACGCTCAAAAGTCAAGAACATTAAATAAAACAAAGTTAACTTTGACAGGCATGCCATACAAATACAATTAAACGTAGAAATAGCAATCAATCACGTTAAGAATTTAATTATTACATGCTAAATAATTACAAAAATAAGCAATAAAAATCACACTCGACCACCCCCCTCTCTAAAAATCCCGGCAATCTTCTGATTGAAACAAATACATCCAAAATTCAAAAAGATGAAGGAAAAAGAAAACATCCCTGAAATGATAGTAGTCGAGCCGCTACTCGTTGATTTGTGCAATTGGCCGTTGCTTCAATGCGCGCGATATGAATTGTCCTAAGAAAACAAAACAAGAAAAAACAAGAAAAATAACAATATTTTTGGATTTTTATATTTTTCATTTTTTTTATATAAAGCATAAAAATTAAGATACAAGATTTAGAACTCGCGGGAACCATCATCCTCGGGGTTCTCATCGACGTCCATGCTAGTCTGGGGATACGCCGCCTCAAACGGCTCCCCGAGCCTCGAAATGCGAGCTCGCATTTCCTTAAGCTCTGACGGTTTTGCTCGTGGTTCGTGTCAATCTTTTCGTCGATGATTTGGAGCTTGTCGAACATCTTCAATTGAAATGCTCGGTTATCCTCAAAAAATTTACCCCAATCGGGACTCGGGCCCGAAGTAGTATGTGGGGTCGGCTCCATCGTCGTATCGCCATCCTCGTCGTTATGTCAGGATGAGGATCCTCCTTGATTCGAAGACCTCACTCGGGGTGCAGGGGCACGCGTAAGAGATAGTGAAGTAGTCCCGAGTGGATGAAAACCGCTTTCGGCCGGATCGAACCCGAAGTGACGGGCGAGGCCGGTAATGTACGGCGCGAAGGAGAGAAGTGGCGTTTTGCTACCCGGCGTACCCTTAGTAACATTGTAGAGTCCTTGCAAGATAAATGGGTATAGCCGGACTTGATGACCGTCAAGAAGACATTATAGAACGTAGAGCTCGGACTTGGTCGCATAGGTGGCCTCGTTTTTGCACAAAATGATGTGGGTGCGGATCTTGTAAGCGACATAGAGGGTGTTGTCTTTAATCTTCGAGTAAGGAAATTGCTTGCAATCCCCCGTGTTTCTCCCGGTGATCATCCCCCAAAAAGAGGCTAAGTCGAAGCCTTGAACTCCCACCGGGTGGTCCCCTTCGGTCGGGAAACCAAAGATGTTGCCAAAAATTTCCTCGTTTACAAAAAAGTCGTTTCCACCTAGCCTAAACGTGAACGTCTCGTCGTTCCGGAGTGCCAAAGTAGAGAAAATTTGAGCATAAGCTCGCTAAATCCGGGGAGGTGCATTTGGGCAAAGTACCCACACCTGAGGCCAACGACGTAGCGAGAAAGATCGGTGTGTTGCTCCGAACCATTCGAGGCCTCCTCCTCAATTCCGTCGACGTTCAAAGTCCTATGTGTAGCGAACCCACATTTTCGCATATTTTTGAACATGTCCCCTTCCTTTTTGTCGTAGATAGGGAACGGTGCTCCGAATTTCCCCGAGATATCCTTTCGTTTGCCCGCTCCAGACATAGTCAAATAATACGAAAGCGAACGGGAATGAAAATTCTTGAAAAATAAACCTTCTTGTTCTTTGGGGAATTTTGTCGAACACTTGGCGTGCATGTTCAACCAATTAGAAATTCGAGTAATCCTTGCACCAAGAACTTCCCAACACAACCAAACAACAATATATGATAGTCCCAAGAGAGTTTTAAGCGAAGTACCTCGTCGATTTCCTTGGGAATGAATGAATTGCCCGAAATTGCGTCAACCCTTATACCCCGTCTTTGAGAGGTTTTGCTTGAATTAGAATTTGGAGGTGGGAATTCTGGGAAATGTATTAGGTGGGGGACGAATTGTTGTGGGTTGGTTATGGTTTTTATTTTTTGAGAAATTGAAGAAAGAAAAATTTTTGAAGAAGGAAAGAAGAAATTTGAAGTTGGGAATTGAAAAGTAAAGGGAAAGGGGAGAGGTTGGCGATTTTAAGCTGTTTTTCTGGTTTTGGTCGCGGGTCAAGACGTTATGGGTCGGGTCGGCGGGTTAAAATCCAATTTTTACACGTTTCTGGGCCGGTACGGGGTTCGCGTCGACGCTGCGTCGACCGACGCGAGCCCAATCGACGCGACGAGGCTGTTTCTCGACAGCTGCATCGATGCCGCGTCGATCGATGTGAGCAGCCTCGGCGTCGACGCGGGCGGGATTCTGGGTCAATTTTTATTCGCTTGTTCGATCAACTCTCCTCGTTCGAGTTCTTCCATCTGTTCTAAAAAGATAAAAAAAACAAAATAAAACATTAAATAAAATGAAAATAAAATACAAAAGGATACAAAACGCTCGGGTTGCCTCCCGAGAAGCGCAAATTTTAACGTCGCTTGCTCGACGCTATCTTGTTCGTTTAATTCCAACCGTGTGGTGGATCTCCCAACTCCACCAACTCGTGATCGCGATTCTTCTTTCTTCCATATAACGTGGATACTCCATACTCATCTAATTCTTTTATTAAGAACGGTCCGCTCCATGAAGCTCCAAAATCAGCTGGGTCATACTTACGTTCGTGATTATACAGTACTAATTCCCCAACCTCATACTTCAAGTTTTTTACTTTCTTAGCGTGAACCTCTTTTGGTTTCTTCCTATTCCTCGTCCGTTCGTCGGAATATGCCTCGCCCTTATTCTTTGCATGCGAAAGATTTTTGTTAGGGCCGAGGGAACCGCACCTTGAGCGACTTATTGGTGGCTTCAACTCCACCCTTCCCTCAAATTTATGTGCTTTGCTCTCCACATCTGAATCGTCTAAAAATTCTTCTACGATATCGCGTATGTCAATACCTAGTAACTCGATCAAGTCCTCCCCACTTAAGTGCATCTGATCCTCAGACTCGTCGTCCTCCTTGCTTGAATCAGCTCGTGAATCCCTTCCCTCGATAGAAAATCCGGCATCGTCCCCGTCGCTTAATTTGTTCGAAGTTGCGATTCCTCTTAACTCGTGGACGCACGATGTAATGGGGTCAACGAAAGAACAATCATCTAACAAGGCAGGGGAGGGAGTGTTTTGAATATCTTTTAGAGAAAACATCACTGTTTCACCCAAAACGGTCATTGTCATCCTCCCTTTGTGAACATCAATCAGAGTATGGGAGGTATACATAAACGGGCGCCCCAATAAAATAGTATGCTCCGTGCTCTCAGTTAGTACTTCGCCAATGTCCATAACCACAAAATCAACAGGAATTACGAGCTCTCCAACTTGTACTAAAACATCTTCAACTATCCCCAAGGGTAGTCGAATTGAGCGATCGGCCAACTATAGGCGCATGGTTGTCGATTTTAGAGGTCCAAGATCAAACTCTTGATAAAGCGAATATGGCAGTAGATTTACTCCAGCTCCAAAGTCTAACATCCCCTTTGCTTTTTGTCCATTCGCCAATGAAATAGTGATGCAGAAACTTCCAGGATCGCATTCCTTGGGTGGCAATGGCTTCTTAAAAACCGCGCTAACTTCCTTCGGCAGTGTTACGTATTGATTCGTTGCCAAATGTCTCTCTCTTGAGGCAAGTTCCTTAAAAAATTTAATGTAGGCGGGCATTGTTTTGATTTTCTCTAAAAGTGGTAGGTTGATATTGACATTCTTCAAGAGGTTGTATAGCTCCATGAACCTCTTGTTCTCTTTCGCTGGACGCAACCGGCTCGGAAAAGGAACATCATCCTTAATTTGCGTCATTGATTGCTTCAGCAGTGATGGCTCGTCTTTGCCAAGGGTGTTGTTCGGAATCGTCCCTTGAATGGATCCAGGAACATACTATTGGTGGATTTATGTAGCTTGTCTACTGGTGTAGAGATAACTTCCTCATCCTGGTCCACAATGCCATTGTTGATCTTCTTCCCACTGCGAAGGACATGAACCGCCGATGCTTGTTCTGTCTGACTTGGGAGCTTGTCCTTCTCCTTGTTTGACCTCGCAATGTCAGTCGCTAGTTGTCCCATAGTTCAATCCATCATTTCCATTTTTTTAGCTAAATCATGCACTATTCCAGAAAGATGGTCAATTCCGTTCACCTTCTTTGAGAGTTCATCTATCTTTGCGTTCACCTTTGTAAGTCCTTCTCTATTGCTGATTGTCTCGGCCACTTGATTTTGCTGTCAAACTAACAGTTGATCATTTGGTTGACCCGTATTAGACACCTGCCCTTGCGTATGAAAATTATTTTGTGGCGGTGGTGCTTGCGAATGTGGTGGTGGGTACTGCGGATCGGGTGGCATGTAATTCGAACTTCCTGGGTCCCATTTAAAAAGAGGATTCTCACGTTGTGAGGTGTACTTCTTTTGGTTTGAATAAATCTGAATTGTGTTAACGTCTTCTTGATGCACTATGTTGTTTGGACACTCGTCTACTAAATGCTGAGGGGATCCGCACTGGTTGCATGCTGCAGTATTCTTCTGTGAAGCGGCCTTGCTTGCCCGCTCGGATTTCCAAGCAGCTAATTTTTTGTCAAATATCTCCGCAAACTTTGCCTTGACTAACCTGCCGTCATTTAAATCAGGATCGGGGATGGAAATCTCATTGACCTTCATTTTACGAGGCTGAGAGTTGGTTTGTCTAGATTTCTCGCTTTGCTTCTCCAACACCCATCTCGCCTCGGTGGCTGTCAAATCTCTGAAATCTCCTCCTGCCGCTATCTCTACTTCTCATTTCCCATGGTCCAATAATCCATCGAAGAAAAAATGGTTAGTCATCTCCGGAGAATGTTGTGGTGAGGGCAAGCTTGCAAAAGCGTCTTGTAATGCTCCCACGTTTCATGAAATAACTCTCCATCCAACTGTTTAAAGGTGGCAATTTGCCTCCAAAGATGCCCCGTAGTTTGGGCCGAATAGTAATTGTTTAAGAATTTCTCACTGATCATATCCCAGTCAGTCAATGAGCCAGGCTCTAGTGAGAGAAGCCATGACTTCGCCTTTTCCTTCATGCTGTACGGGAAACAAATCATTTGTACCTCTTCTTGATTAAGGCCATGGACCACAAATCTTCTAACCTCATCAACAAAATAGTTCAAAAATGCCAAGGGGTCTTCATGGGCACCTCCGTGAAAATTCGGGAGTAAATTAAGTTGGTGCGGTTTGATCTCAACTTCTCTTGCGGTTGGTCCGAGCACAATTGCTGACCTAAAAGGTACAACCTTTGGTCGCGCCAATCGCGTTGTCTAGGTGCTCGATCTCCATTTGGTTCTCTAACTCGGTCATTAGCTCTCTCTTAGTGGTCGTCATATGCATAATGGTTCTCGCGCTCGTATCTTCTTCCAAAATTGTTTTGCTCGTAACCATGATCTTGATTCGCCAACCAAGCATTTACGTGCATCTGGTTGATAGCATATGCGTTGCACTACAGAAGATCCTCATTCCTAAATGCCACGTTCTCGATGTTGTGTTGATGCATGAAATTGTCGTTCATCTCTTCGTTTGGCCTCATATTTGCCATGTTGGGTTGGTGATTGACTATGTTGTGCTCCTGGTTCACTCCTTCGTTTCTCCCCACATCTTGTCTCGCATTCTCCATGTTTTGCTGATAATTAGCCCAATAGGCTTTGTGGTTGTCCTTGCAAAACGATTAGTTCACTCCCATACCCATTTCGAACGGGCCGTGGAGGTGATCTTGGTGGGGAATCATTGCTTCGAATCGATTGTGCTCCTAACATCTTGTCGGGAACTTGGTCGCAAACAAAATCAGTCACTGCTAAAGAATCGTTCTCGGAAATAAAAATGGGTCTTGGTCTCGGTGGATTTGAACGGTGGATGTTGTCAATGAAAGGTGCAAGGTCGCGTTGAAGTGATCGCCTTCCTTGCATAAACTCAACAACACATCAACGTACCAAATGTCAAAGACCAAGTGCGAAAATAAAAATAAAAAGAAGCTAATAAGTCAAATAGAAAATAAAACGAAAAACATCTTTAATTCCTACTCGTTGCTTCCCTGGCAACGGCGCCAAAATTTTGAACCAAACTTTTGTGCACCCCAATTATAGATATTTAAATTAAAACACATAAATTTGCTCGCAAGATTACGAGGAACTTGTAGGGTGATGAGTTTAACTCGAGTCGAATCTCACGAGGAAACAACTGTTCGGTCTTTTGAATGTTTTTTTCAATTTACGAACTAGAATAAAATACATGTACATTTGGGGTTTAAAAAGATTTTGAACTGATCATTATAAACTAAGATAATTAAACTAATTATTCTAAACTATATTATCAACTACGAGCAATAATTAAATTATTCGAACTTAAGAACTAAGAAGTAAATAGCGAATCTAAGAACATGAATTTAATTAACTATCACGACACAATTATATCATAAGAATCTAAAAACGAATAACTAACCATAAATCAACTTGCATAAATAAACTAAATAAATCCAATATCCAAGCATGAAATGATTAAACTAATTAAACTAGTTCTAGAATTAACTAAGAATTTAACTAAGAAATTAACTAAGAAATTAACTATGAAATTAACTATGAAGTTAACTAAGAGTTTAGAATACTTATTGGAACTAGTAAAAGCAATGAAAATCTCCATCTATTCCGGAGTTGAACGTTGATCTTGGGCGAAGATTGAATCCCAAACGTGAATTTGAAGTTTTGGACTCGTTGTTCTTCGATCCTTGATCTCGGTCTTTAAATCTTGTTATAAGATGTGCAATTACGTTTATTCTAAGCTAAAATAACCTAAGATGTCGTGTGTCTCTCGAAAATCTGAAATATGAAGGGTATATATAGATATAGCATGTCTTGGCGCATAAGAAACCCTAAAATTGAATTTCTGGCCATCACGTCGACGTCGCGTCGATCGACGCGTGCTGGCTCTCGGCGTTGATGCTGCCTGGGTGCTCGCGTCGCTGACGCGGTCTTGAATCGACACTTCAGAAAGTCACGTCGGCCCTGCATCGACCGATGCATCTAGGATCGACGCTTCAGAAGGTTGCGTCGACTGTACGTCGATCGTCGCGGATCAGGCCTCACGTCGACAGTGCGTCGATCAACGCGACAGAGAGTCTGTCTCAGTTTCTCGATCTTTTTGCTACTCGTTCACCGGAAATCTTGTTCTCCTATTCTTGAACATAGAACTTCGTCTATTACGCACTGAACTCTTCCGGTTACTTAGCTGTAAGGTGAAAAACAACGTAATATCACCTATTTGCATCAATTACAATCAAAATACGGTAAAATAAGCTGGAACTATAAAAATACGGAATTACGCTTAAATCATCCAACTTAAACCAAAAACAAATAGAAAAACGAACTAAAATACTAATAAAATTAGGACAAATCCACGTTAATCACCAGACTATTTTGATTTTCATAGTTTACCATACGAACTTCTTTTTGGGACAAACCACCATCTGAACTATGCATTTTTTGCAACTTACCCCCTGAGATCAGAATTTTGGTGGTTTTGGATACCAAATCCATTTTGTTAAGGGTTTTTTGGTAACTTCACTCCTTATATCTAATCCTTCCCCATTTCTCCGCCCTAATCTACCATTTCTACAATTATAACGGAACGACGGTTCTTTAAGCCGTGAAATGTCGTTGTTGATCTTCTTCGCTATGGAGAGGAGGTCCGTCGTGCCGTTATCATTGTACAAATGGTAGATTAGGGCGGAGAAAGGGGGGAGGATTAGAAATAAGGAGTGAAGTTACCAAAAAAACCCTTTACAAACCGGATTTGGTATCCAAAACCACCAAAATTCTGATTACAGGGGGTAAGTTGCAAAAAACGCTTAGTTCAGATGGTGGTTTGTCCCAAAGAAAAGTTCGTATGGTAAACTGTGAAAATCGAAATAGTTTGGGGGGCAAAAAGTTTTTTTCCCTTAATAATAAAGTTATTGCTTCTTCTTATATCGTTGAGTCATATGATTTTTGGCATGTTAGACTTGGACACATTAACATGCATTCAATAATGAAATTGGTGAATATGAATTTACTAAATAACGTGAAATTTGACTGAAAACACAAGTGTGAGATTTTTGTTGAAGCTAAAATGTCAAGAACGCATTTTCATCCGATGTGAAGGAGTTTTATACCTCTAGAGTTAATTCGCACCGATATTCGTGATATGAATCTTGTGCAACTATAGGGGTAAAAAGTACTTCATTACTTTCATTGATGACTGCATAAGATATTGCTATGTTTATTAGCTAAAAGGCAAATATAAGGTAATTAAATCTTTCAAATATGATCGAGGTGGAGAGTATGTTTCACCATTTGAGGAGTTATGTGCTGAACATGGCATAATTCATCAAACAACCGCTCCATATTCACCTTAATCAAATAGCATTACTGAATGCAAGAATCGAACCCTGAAAGAGATGATGAACGTTATATTAATTTAGTTTAGGGTTACCCCAGAATGTATTGGGGGAGGTAGTCCTTTCCGCTAACCATATTTTGAATCTCGTTCCCCACAAGGGAAATGATAAGACACCATATGAGTTATGGAAAGGTCAAGCTTCTCCTTACAGTTACCTCAAAGTGCGGGGGTGCTTACCCGAGGTAAGAGTCCCAGAGCCAAAGCAAGTGAAGATAAGACCTAAAATAATCGACTGTATCTTCATTGGTTATGTTCATAATAGCACTGCGTATAAGTTACTAGAACACAAGTCTGATATACTTGATGTGACTGAAGGAACAACCATTGAGTCAAGGAATGTAGTATTCTTTGAACACATATATCCTTGAAAACATAATGGTGATGGTTATAACAAGAGAACTCATGATGCTGAAGATGAAGCAACACCTCTTGTAGCTCAAGATACATCACAAGATGATGAAGATGATGATGATGATGATGATGATGATGATGATGATGATGATGATGATGATGATGATGATGATGATGATGATGATGATGATGATGAATCAAGGCGTGCAAAAGGGCTAGTAATGTTAAAACATTTGGTCTAAATTTCATGATCTATTTGCTAGATAAGGAACCTCGTACCATTCAAGAAGCTTTGTCTAGTCCTGATGGTCCTATGTGGAATGAAGCCATAAATGTTGAGATTGATTCAATCATTCAGAATCATACATGGGAGTTGATCGATCTTCCCCATTGTAATAAGCCCATAGGATATAAGTGGATTCTAAGGAAAAGGTATAATATTGATGGCTCGATTGATAATTATAAATTTAGGCTAGTAGCCAAAGACTTTAAATAAAGAGAAGGATATGAATTCTTTGATACTTGTTCACCTGTAATGAGAAGTACTTCTATTAGGGTTATTGTTGCATTTCATAATCTTAAAATTCACCAAATGGATCTCAAAACTGCATTTTTTTAAATGATGAGTTAGATGAAGAGATCTATATGGAACAACCTAGAGGGTTTGTAGTTCATGGTCAAGAAAACAAGGTGTGTAGACTTGTTAAATTATTTTTTGGATTGAAACAAGCTCTAAAACAATAGCATCTCAAGTGTGACACTGTGATGATGGTGAATAGACTGAGTGGCTTAAAAATTTTCTCGAGAATATTTCATGTTGAAATAAGCTAGTATCAATGATTATGATACACTACCATAAACAAGCTGCTATCGTGAGGGCTTATAATAAAATGTATAAGTATAAAATCGTGACATATTCATCGAAGACACAATACCATTAGAGAATTGATCGCAAGAGGAATAATTTTCGCTGATTATATGAAATCAAAGGAAAATATAGAGGATCCGTTTACAAAGATTTTAAACCGAGATCAGTTCATACATTACTGGAGGGAATGTGGATAAAATTCACAACTAAAGAACAGTCTTTAGTGGATACCTAACCATGATAACTGGAGGTCCCAAGAACTTTTTTAAATGGGACAACCAAACTCTAGATTATTCAGTCTAATACTTTGTATTTAGCTTTGAGCTAACCCATCCCTAGAAATCATAACCAAGTGATGAGTCTGCTGAAAGTGGTGAGGTTAAGTGTAAGACTTTTAACGACGATCTATACCTATTAAGGTGGAGTATTAAAGGATACTTCTGATAGACAAGGTCACATATTTAAGTGCAGAGAGTGGCCTTCTTGACCAGACCCCTAAGAATACCAATGGTGTTCCAAGGCCAAAATGGACACAACTTTAAGAAATTGAGAATGGTATAAATGTTGTTACGTGAGTATCATTGTCAAGGTATACTTGTAAGCGGGATAATTCAATGATACTGAAAATTGGACCGTGGATATATACGATGGTACTTCACTAATGAGGTTTCAAAACCACAAGCTACCTGTCCTGATATAATAATATTTAACGGAACCGAGCAAATGAGTCACGTGCATCATACATTGATTTTGCACTCGTGTGGGGGATTGTTGGAGAAAAAGATTTGGGAAAGTTATATTTGGTAACTTTGCCTCAATGTTCGAAATTGGAAAGTTCATTGACTTCGCAAACGAGCTTCACATTCTTGATTTACATTGTGTGTAAATGAGCGTGGTATATTCAAATTCACAAATTCGTATTTGGATGATTGAGAAATCAATGATTAAAGTTGGACATTTGAGGGGTGACTTTGGAAGTTGAATAGGTAGTGGGATTTCCATTTGCAAGATGAAAAATCTCACATAGGAAGGAGACCCATTTATAAATGACTTTATTAATTGAAATGAGATGGACATTGGTTACAAGTTAAGTGAGGATGAGAGTTCCCACACGCGCGCCACTACCATCACTCGCTCGCCCGCCAGTCAATCCGGCTCGGCTCAGGCATGAGGCTCGTGACTCGTGGCCCGTCCCGACAGGGCTTGGGCCTCTTTGAGGCTTAAATATTTAGAACAAAACCTGTATAATTTCTTACATTTGGGGCCTTTTTTGGAACCTTTACGACCTTTTTTATTGAGTAAGACAAGAAGATTTACTTGTATTAAGAATCTTAGTTTCTACCATTTACTTTCTTGTTTAAGGATAGGGATTTTACTCCCCAATGTAGTTTTTTACACTTTGTCCCCCGAAATATTTTTTGTTCCACTTTGCCCCCCAATGTATAATAATTTTCAACGTTACCCTCTAAACTTTATTTCCGGCAGAATATTCCTTCTAGATTCCATTGACGGGCAGTTGGGGGGTAAAGTGCAAGAATCTTATAGTTTGGGGGGTAAAGTGCAAAAAACTTAAAGTTTGGGGGGCAAATTGAAAAAAATATAAATATTGGATTTTTGTCTTAAATTTTTATATTTGAAAAAGATATAAAATTTCTATCTTATATACACACACACACAAACAAAATTGTCAATACAATTCCTATAAAAGAAAAAAAAAACCCATAAATTTTCAATTAATATTTATAATTTTCTAAATATAAATGTTGTCAATACATCTTTTATATTATTAAATATGAAACAAATGACTAATTATTATGTAAATTATTAGGATAAATAATATAATAATATATTATTATGTAATATGATTGAATAAAATATAATAAAGATGTATTTCCTATATGCATTATAATAATATGATACGGAAAATAAAATTATCATTCGATATTATTATTTTTATAAAAAGTGTGATTAAACACTATTTTAATCATGAGTACATTGTTATATAAGATTGTATCACCATATTACTTAGAGAAAAATTGTAAAAAAGACTTTAATATTTGCGTACAAGTGCAATTATACTTATACTATAAGATAATTTTTAATTATATCTTTTTAACGATATTACTAATTACCATGGTATCATTTCACAATTATATATATATGAGATATAAGTTCTATTTTTTTAATAAAATAATAATTTTACATAAAAACTCAATATTAATATTATTTTAACTTTTCATCCAAATTATAAGATATTTGCACTTTGCCCCCAAACTTTAAGTTTTTTTGCACTTTACCCCAAACTATAAGATTCTTGCACTTTACCCCCCAACTGCCCGTCGATGGAATTTAGAAGGAATATTCCACCGAAAATAAAGTTTAGGGGGCAATGTCGAAAATTATTGTACATCAGGGAGTAAAGTGGAACAAAAAATATTTCAGAGGTCAAAGTGTAAAAAACAGCATACATTGGGGGGCAAAAAAAAATTCCCTTAAGGATATCTCTCAACTTTAAATACTACCCCGTAGTCTAAATTCGTACACAAGAAAACATCAATATAGATACATCTCATATTTTCCCGACCAGTCTCACTTATCATATAGTTTGCAGTTAGGATTATTTGCTCAATTATCTGGCCAGTTCTCGTTCGATATGATGACGGGATTGGCTGCTCTTTGCAGTACCATTGTCGTTATATTTTAAGAGATTCATTGTCATAAATCTATAAGCACTGCGTACGAGTCAATAAAAATCTTATAAAAATAGTTCATTAGGCTCGACATTTTTGAGTTTTTATTACTCATTCACTTTTTGTGTTTAATTGTAATAAATTTCTATTAGTTCGAATTATCTGACAGAATGTTTTCCCAATATTTGTTACTGAACAACAACTATTAACTGGATACATAAAAATATTATCACCATATTTAATTTTCTACCACAGTACCACACAACGCACTCAAAGAAAACGCACATGACACCCTTATTTGTAATTTGCATATTATCATTTTGTACTTATTTAAAAATTAATGATACTTGTTGTAAAATTTGAAGGTCTATGATTTTGAAAATAAGTATCAGTTTGTGATGTTGCTTTCAATGTTAACCAACACTGAATACCGACATCAACCAGAGTTAAATTAAAAATATGCAGTGGAAATAAAAACTAAGAACACAGCAAATTAAACTCAGTTCACAAGTAAAAGTACTTGTGAACTTGGGTGTACAAACCCAAAAACTATATTACTTTCTTGTTCACGATAAATACAAAAATATGAAGTAATATATGAAAACTAAAATATCAAAAACTTGATACTAAATACTTGTCTCCTTGATGAAAAGATCTTCTCCGTTGGTTACGCAACTCCAAAACACTTCTTGATCTCAAACAGTGGCTCCAAGTAGCTATCTTGCTTGTGTTCTCCCTTACTTGTGCGTCTTCTTGTTGTTGCGTCCTTCTCGAAAAGTTGTGTATGTAAGTGTATCGAAGGTGTCCTCTTCTCTTGGCTTTGTCTTGTCTTAAATAGACAAGAGTCCTACAGTCCAAAACTTGGTAGACAAGTTAAACAAGTCCTAAACACAATCTAGGAAACTAAATAAAATCTTAGACACTATGTAGGAAATAAATCTAGAGTCCTAATTCTAGTTCCCTAATATATTTTGGGCCCAAGAAAGACAAATAACAAAATAAGGAATTATTCTCAAGAATAAAATCCTCAACAATCTCCCTCGTTTGCCTTTCTGGACAAAATACCCAAGACGCATGAAAATGATCAAAAGACTAAAAACTCCCATGAATTAGAAATTCCCCCTACATTAAAAACTCACCCTAAATAAAGTAACCATTATTTAAAACAAACAAAAACGAATCACATTCACAGCAGCGTCTTCTACATTCTTCTCCCCCTTTTTGTTCTGAAAGCAAAATGACCTCAACAAACGAGTCCCGAAGCGCCTGGTGATGTGCAACTTGGTTATCAAACAAAGTAAATCGGGCTCGGACAAACGAAGCAGAAAAATGAACCATGTTGGTACTGATGTTGGGAATACCAGAACCAACACCAGACATGACACCAGCTCGAAGAGGCGCCTGGGTGCCTAAAGAAGGCAATCAGATTCTGCTTCACGAAAACATCAACGGGGATTTGACGCTCAGCAATCATGCCTCGATTTTAAAATCCCAAGAATAGCTCATCAACTTCACTCGTCAAGAACCTCGTGGAGATTGGTTCCATGTCTTCAATCTCGACGGCTTGAGACGGAGCCTCATCAGAGCTAGCAGAGTGGTCGGAGGCAGATAAAGGAATTTGTGCACTTGCAGATGAGACATATCAGAATTGGAGCTGGAAGGTCAAATCAGAACAGCAGCGGGTGATGTTAGGTTGGGTGACACAACACCAGAACCAACATCGACTTTCTGGGCAGCTTTAGAACTTTTCTTCTTAGACTTTGGATGGATTTCCCTTATCATCCAGATGCACTGTCTCTTTTCGGTGAGGAGTAGTTGACTTGGAGAACCTTGGCTTTGGTGTATGATGAAGATTTTGACATCCTGCAAGAGATTGGAAACAACTACAAGGACAAGATCGGGTGCCGTAGGCAGTAAAATTGAGAGAGAAAAAGAGTAGAAAAAAAACTTAACTTTCCAGTTTGGATAAAACGTATGCGGTAGAAGTAGGAAGAGGATAAACAAAGAAAAGTTAAAAAATAACTCCCCCACTCTCACAACTACTTCTTTGTCGACCCAAAATTTTTGTTCCCTTAAAACAAGCCCACTCTTTCTCAAAATAAGATACACGATCTCAACTCAAATAATCCATCATCTCAATTTTGGAAATAAAAATCACAAATCTCAACTACCTAGAAAACCGAGATAGAGCTATATTTTTATAAACCATCACCATAGTTGAATTAATTCTTTGCAAAGCAATTTTTCACTCACCAAATCAATATCTTTATTACCTGTCCAACCGTCCGATTACAACTCCACTGAAACACGCGTTTAGCAAGATTCAAAACAAGATTAAGAGAATTCAAGATAGACACGAATACAAAAAACAGGACGCACGGCAAGGAGGCATCTTCTCAAAGTATGAATGTCCTAATTGATGCCTAAAAAGATGACCTAAAGAGGTTAAAATATCACATTATGGTTTTAGTGACTTAATCCGTGTTGCTTTTCATGACTGATGACATTATAACCAACATTGCCTCAGGTGAAATCAATGGAAACTTACCCCTTAACCCAAGTTAATGACTACGTCAAAATCACTCAAGAGGGTGAAATTTAAAGATTGGATCAATTTGTATCCATATTTTTTTCATCTTTTTAAAGATTTGAAGAGAAATTAGTTTATCTTCAGCAATTACTGTTGACACCTCTTATTTTTGGACCTGGGAGAAAACCAGTTTTTGCGGGCAAGCTCCACAATCACTAATTGAAGAGGTTAGTCTTTTTGTCATCACTTTTATTACAATACAAGATCTTATCGCACTTTCAACCAGACTCAATACATTTGGATTATGTATGAAAAGAAAAATAAAAATGCATGCAAAAATATACAGATGTTGTGACTGATGTTGGTATGGTGTGTCACAACATCAAAACAAACATTAGCTTAGACAATGCACATACCGATATCTCTTCTCAAAAGAGAGAAGGTCTCTAAATCTAATGCCTTCGTGAAGATGTCAGCAAGCTGATTGTCTGTTCCTATATGCTAAAAGCTAACTATCTTCCTTTCAACCAAGTCTCATATAAAGTGGTACCTTATGTCAATGTGTTTGATTCGAGAAAGCTGGACCGAATTTTTCGAGATATCAATAGCACTGGAATTATCACAGAGCACAGTCAATGTTCTTCTATGTAGACCGTAGTCCTCTATCATTTGATTCATCCACAATAACTATGTATAAGTACTTCCAACTGCAACATACTCGGCGTTAGCTGTAGAAAGAGAAATACAATTCTATTTTTTTGCTATACCAAGATATAAGATTCTTAGCATATTTGAACTCAGAAAGAAAAATACCATCATACAGTTGTTTAATCTTCAAACCAAGAAACTAAGAGAGATTACCTTCCATGCTTATCTCGAATGTATCAGACATTTTCATAATAAACTCACTTACCATCGATTCAATACGAGTGAGTGGATCAAACATCTTATCTGAATTTGAGTCTGATTTTGGATCAGCTTGAGTCGATCTTGGGTTTGATGTAGAGTTCCCAGAACCGTCATCAAAACCAACATCATCAATTTCTTCAATTTCAACAACTGCATCTTCGATTTGGTAGAAGTTGTATGATGTCCTCTGACCAATAAGAATACATGTATTTCCCTTGTCATAAACTTCACACTTTTCATGAGTGAACTTGACATTAAAACCACCATCGGATAGTTGGCTGATACTTATCAAGTTCGCAGTTAAGCATTTAACAAGTAACACGTTCTCGAACTTCGCAATACTAGGGACGTGAAGAGTTCCTTGGCCAATGATTTGACCATTTTCACCTCCACCATACTTCACCTTTCCTCCATGAGATTTGACAATATTCGAGAGGAGATCTTCCGAGCCGGTCATGTGCTTAGAGCATCCACTATCAAAATACCAGGCTCCAGGGATGTGAGACTCCAGAGAGGAATAGATCATGTTGCATTTGATCTCGTTCTTTTTTACCCAAACCTGTTTGACTCTGGTGTTGGTTTTGGTGTTGGGAACACAGAAACCATCACGGAAACCAACACGGTACTCAGCAGACAGTTTTGACCTTTTAAATTAATTTTGTTTCTCAATAAGCTTACAGCAGTATGGTCGAATGTGCCCAGGTTCACCACAGTGATGGCACACATATTGTCTTCTTCTCCTTTTGCGGCGTTTGGTCGTTTTCATCTTTTGACTTGCATGTGGCTTTTGAACAGGTTTGTATCCAATCCCGTGTTTTGAACAATCCGGGATACTCGATTCCAGAATTACATCCAACTTGACCTTGCCCTTGTTGAGGTTTGTGAGGGTTTGTTGGACCTTCTTCAACTCGATCTTTACTCGTTCTAGCTCATCATCCTTTTTGGTGAGGGATGACTCCAATCGGACAATTATATTGAGTTGATCATCCTTTTCCTTAGTCAATTCGTCCACCTCGATTCTAAGATCCTTGACTTTGAGACTTGTTTTCCCCGACTAGCATATAATTGTTCATACTCAATGCTCATCTTCTCGTACTCGTCAAGAGATTCATCAACCTCATCGTCATCTTCAATGTACTTTGTAGCAATCAAGCTCTTCTTCCTCAAAGTATTCATAGTACTTAGACAAATAAGGATCAGTACTTAAAAGGTTAAGTAACCCGCTTTAGATGCCAATTGTAAAATTTAAAGGTTTATACTTTTGAAAATAAGTATCATTTTGTGATGTTGCTTTCAATGTTAACCAACACTGAATACCAACATCAACCAGAGTTAAATTAAAAATATGCAGCGGAAATAAAAATTAAGAACACAGCAAATTAAATTCAGTTCACAAGTAAAAGTACTTGTGAACTTGGGTGTACAAACCCGAAAACTATATTACTTTCTTGTTCACGATCAATACAAAAATATGAAGTAATATATGAAAACTAAAATATCAAAAACTTGATACTAAATACTTGTCGCCTTGATGAAAAGATCTTCTCCGTTGGTTACGCAACTTTGAAAAACTTCTTGATCTCGAACAGTGGCTTCAAGTATCTATCTTGCTTGTGTTCTCCCTTGCTTGTGCGTCGTCTTGTTGATGCGTCCTTCTTGAAAAGTCGTGTATGTATGTGTATCGAAGGTGTCCTTTTCTCTTGACTTTGTCTTGTCTTAAATAGACAAGAGTCTTAGAGTCCTAAACTTGGTAGACAAATTAAACAAGTCCTAAATACAATCTAGAAAACTAAATAAAATCTTAGATACAATTTAAAAAATAAATCTAAAATCCTAATTTTAGTTCCCTAATATATTTTGGCTCAAAAAAGACAAATAACAAAATAAAAAATTATTCCCAAAAATAAAATTCTCACACTTCTCGACCTTAATTATTGTACCTAATCAAAAAATTAAATGTAACTCAATTCATCAAAGTGTATCAAACTAGTATGAGATCGATTAGTGTCATTCACTTCCTTTCGAAAATTTGAGCTACTTACATTCCTCTTCCCGGGATGCATACCCGAAAAATGAAAATATTAAATGTACTCGATTAGTTTTAAGGTAACATTGCAATATGATGTGGAATAGAAAACTAAAATTTTTGAAATAAAACTTGCAACATGAAAGATATTGGATTCCCGAGGCCTTTGTCAATTGCCATCTCCCCACACTGTCAGTCAGTACAATGACAATTTTGACCTTCTTCCACTCGAGCTAAAGAAACATATAAACAGGGCACAATCGACCAATTAATTAGTTACTTTGGCGACGGAACAAACTCCGACGCACTGTGTCTCGGAGAGAACACACGACGTCGTATGGACTGATAGAAGACGATAAAGATGAGAAAAAGAACAAATAGAGTTATAAGCACGAACATGGTAATTTTACCGTGAAGAGCAAAATCACCATCTTCTTTCAGCGAGTATACGGTTGCTGCTGGAGACGGCGATGATGACGATAAACTACTCATTAATTGTCCGCTTGAAACGGCGATTTTATATGTTGTGCACGTACGTTGGAAAAGCTGAGAGCCAAGATTTTGTGGTGGGTAATACAAAGGCAAGAGTGGGTTTCATCTTCATATAATAACATCCCATATATGGATGGGACATTTTGTTGTATATATCAAGTTGTTGTATTGTTAATTTGTTATCGTCTTATTTTGAACGTTGTTCTTCTAGTAATGTGTGCTTGTTGACTTTTAACGAGATCCAACTTCAGATGTTTGATCAATTTCTTAATAAAAAATTTATTAGTCCTTTTTTTTTTTTTAAATACAATGCTCCTTTTGTTTGAGTTGATAGGATATGACGACTGATCATGAAATATTGTTGGATGTTTATTTGATATGATTGAAATTTTGTTAGGTTATGACTTGTATTCTTATCGTGAATTTGTTTGTATAGAATAAGTTGGAATAGTTCATACAATTTATAAAAGTGACCCTTTCTACTATTATTTTTAATTGATAAATGTAAATGAGAAATATTTCATAAAAAATTTATGCAAAACAAAGAACAGAAGACAAAAAAAGGAAATTATAGTGATTCTCCAAACAAATTCCAAAAATACCAAATGGTAACAACAAAAAGTATACGATCACTAAAAGATATCTGCTGTTCAGTGACGATTTTTTTTCCACGCACAAACTTTCGTCATGGTATGTTAAACAATATTGACGGTTTTTGCATTCGTCATAGAATAACACTCTTCTATGACAACATTTATTGTCGTCACAGTTGTTCACCGATTTCGTCACGAATAATCATAATTTATGACGATCAAATGTATTTTGTCACATTTTTTGGATGACAAAAAAAAAAACTGTTCGGAAAACACATTTTATGACAAGCATATAATAATATGTGACGATAATTGGGTGTCACGATAAATTTGTAGTTGTGACAGAATTAATTTTGTCACTAATGTTCCCTTTAATAACGGTGACGATATTTGGTGTCACATCAAGTTTCTTTTCATGACAATGCTACAATTTGTCATCAGTTCTAGAAGAAGGGCGTCAATATTATTTTGACATGAAAGAGTTCTATTTTGACGTCAAATATGAATTT
>BMAC01000631.1:545222-556897 GCA_014905375.1 Phtheirospermum japonicum | reverse complement strand
TATATATATATTATATAATATATATATAATATATATATATATATATATAATATTAATTATATATTTTCTTTAATTTATTTTTGTGGCTTAGAAAATAATAGGAAAAAAAAAAGGAATCGTTTCGGCCCGAAACCGACCGAAATATTTTGGTTCGGATCGGTTCGGTTTCCAATTTTTTCGGTCGGTTCGGTCACATCCCTACTCAAGATATATCAACTGAAGTTTACGAAGTATATGTTATTTAAGTTATTATCTAAAATAATATCAGAGAATTCAAAATATTAGTTGTTCAATTACAAATTAAAACTACATTACATATTTGTTTTCGATTTATCTTTAATTAATTAGACATAAATGAAATTGTAAGTTTTTTAATTATTACAAAAATAGTACTTTGAAAAAAACTTGCGAATCTATGTTCATTATAAGATTTTTGTTCGAATGACATATTAAAATTTCTGTCCAATCGGCATACTCAATTATATAAAATTGATTATTATATGTTTCAAAATTGAAGTTTGGTCTTGTAAAATAATATCATTAAAATAATATATATTAACATGAAACAGTATTATTAAATTCAATCTTAGTAAAAATAATTGAAGTTTGAATTTTTTATTTTAAATTTTGGACATCAGCCCTGGGTTGGGTGCGACCCAACCCCATCCTAATTAACATCACCTCCAAACAAAACCAGGGTCCGCACTCCCCGACCTCTCTCACTCCCCGACCTCTCTCAGCCCTACCCCCAAATTCACCGCGCACAGAAAACCTTCCAATTCGAAGCCACCATGAACTCTACCAGGTCCTCCGCGCGCCTGAAATTGCTCGCTTGCACCCGCTCTGCTCTTCGAGATGATGACCAAGCACAAGAATCCCGCGACCCAACGGCTCGGCGACAGCTCCGACATGAGAAAATAGGGTCCGATTGCATTATCGCTGCGCTCGATATGGAAATCTCCAAGCGCGTCAGGGCTGAGAGTCTCGAAGATCGTCCAGGTTAATTAACCTAATTCCGTACAATTTTTTGTTTAAAAGTTTAAACTTTTCAAATCTAATTGCTTGGTAATGCCTGAATTTAATTGGGTTTTGATGTTCTTGACCTAATTTTAAAAATTTCTTCGATTATTTTACAAATTTTAAAATTAATCGAATTTAGGTGTTTTGCATGTTAATGGAACCCTATCTCCTATTTTTTCTGAAATTAGTTTTGGATATATATGTTGATAAATAAATAGAAATATCCCTAAAATAACTAAAACTCAGTCGTGTCTAAAAAAAAAGGGCGGGTCTTTTTTTTATATTGGCGCCTAAATATCAGTTTTTTTTAGTAACTTATAATCTAATTAGGGTATTAGTATAAGTCTAAATCTCACACCAATAACTATTCCGAATTGCAAAAAAAAAAAAACCAACTGAAGGTGCATAACAAGTCAAGCCAAGGTTTGTTCATGTGTCTGTAACTGTGTGAGATTTGAGTTAGTTGGTTTTAATATGTCATCTTTTGTGTTGAGAATGACAATAATAATTTAGTGATTATTGTTAATCCATATGTAATTATGTTTACAATTACTGCAAATGTAATCATATGTTCTTCCAAGTTCTCAGATTATTCATTTGTTCATCATACGTACAAATATGTTCACAGTTGGTTTGTTATGACTATATAAATGCATAGTGTGGAATTGAATTAATTATGTGGTACATTTATGTGGATTGTAATTGTATATATGCATAGTGTACATTGTTCTGTAAATTATTGGAATACTTATATGGTGATATATATATATATATATATATATATATATACTTATGTAATTATATATATGCATAGTGTGGATTTTTATGTAAATTATTGGAAAACTTATGCAGAGTGTGGATAGTTATGTATATATATACTTATGTAATTATATATGCATAGTCTTGATTGTTATGTAAATTACTGGAATACTTATGTGTTACATTTGTGCTAGTTCTGAATTTCATTTATGTACATCTTAGATTATTCTGACTTAAAAATTATGTATGCTCAGTGACATGTATGCTTAGTGTATATTGAAATCGCGATGCCATAATATATTCGCAGTTGCTTTCTTTTGAGTATATAAATACTTGTTTTAAATAGAATTTCTGACTACATATTGTGTTTTTATGATGATGAACTGCAATACAAATGATTGTGTAATAACATTTTCTAGTTTTCTATCACATTTATGCTGATCTTAGATATACATGCTTACTGTATATCTAAATTATGGTAGATAATATGTTTTTCATGATGTTTATCTTGAATACATTAACTAGTGTGGTAGCCTTATATTATTTTTGTATGACATTTGTGATGTTCAATTGTTGTGTTCTGTTTAGTAGGAGAAATGGCGCCGGGAGGTATACTGAAGAAACAGAAAGTGGCCGCAAACAAGCCTCGACAGTATGTCGCGAACCATACTTCACTTAATCCCTCCACACCCCGTAGGCTGACAAGGAAATCTGACGGTCCGAACGAACCGCCTGCCACTCAAAACCAAACCCCCTTCCACTCAATCCCAACCCCTTCCACTCAATCCAAACCTTCCACTCAATCCCAACCACCTTCCACTAAAAACCAACCACCTGCCACTCAACCCCAACCACCTGCCACTAAAAAACAGCCACCTGCACCCCAAAATCAATCACCTATCCCCCAAACTCATTCACCTCTCTCTCAAACCCATCCTGCCCCTCAAACTCAGTCACCCATCAGTCAAACCCAACCTGAGGACCCTCAGAGTCAATCTCCTATCCCCCGGTCTGAATCAACTAACACCCACACTGRTTCAACTGGGCTTCAGACTGATTCAGCAGGCACTGGACTTCAGACTGATTCAGCGGGCACTGGACTTCAATCAACAAACAACACTGAGTACTCATCACATGAAGATGATGAAGAGACAGGTTTATGAYTCTTACACTTCAAATTTTTTTTTCAGCTTTATAATAGTCTTGAATCTGCTTCATATTTTTTCTGTGCTTTGATGTATTCTAATTTGATACCTATAGTGATTTTGGTTATTTGAGATCAGTTCTAAGTTATTATGTTATAGCAATTGTACATATATAGTACATGACATTGTCAAGTTTCAAAATTGGCAAATATTTCATAATGTGCAACTTCTCTTTTTTATTGAGATTCATATGTATTAGATTACATATTTATTTGGTACCTAAAAGTTGGGATTACATAGTTGGATATATAAGTCAAATGTGACTGGTTGAGTTGGGCAATGTATTAGGAGGGGTAGAACTGTTGATGTGTAAATTAGTTTTAAGTTTGGCGTTTGTTTAATGTATGCATAGTATTGTTGATATGAATAATTATGAAAATGAATTTTGTTAAAAGTTGTTCGGTGGTTGAGTTGGAGCAATATAATTCTTTGTCGTCGTATAAAAACAACTTACTAATAAAAAACTTGATTATTTAAACATTGGTCGAATACATTCAATAAGGTTCAGTAATTTAAATCTCAAATTCAGTCTTTCACATATACTAACTAATGGATGTGCAGATGCTCTTTCCAAAGTTGCTAAAAGGAAACGTGGTCCAACAATGGGCAAAGGCATCATGAAGTCATTCGACAAGTTTTCGGGGAAAAAAATGAAGATAGAGGTTGATCCAATGATTGGAAGACCTAAAAGTCGAGTGCAATCTGCTAAGTTCTCAAGTCAGATTGGGGTAGTGACACGGGATGTCCTTCCGGTGCCGAGGAAGTGGAAGGAGGTGGATGTAGAGAAGAGTCTGGGGCCAAGCATTGACCATATACAGGTAGTGCTTTTACACTTTCTTATTTTGATGAATTTTAATCTTGTATCGGCTTAATGATACATCGCTGTGTTATATGCAGATTCATATGGATATCAATCTGGAAAAACTGGGTGTCAAATAGTGCGTGATTGACAGAATTCAGTCAAGTTCCCGACAATTGCGTTACAGGCTGCACAAGCATTACTTGAAGTACCCTAACATTGAGGAGGCTAAGAAAAATAGGCCACGTTCTTGTCATGAGCAACAGAACTGGGAATCGTTGTGCGACCATTTCAATTCAGCCGATTTCAAGGTAATATAATTCGAAACAAATACTTTTGTTTATATAGTATGATATATATCATATGTAAGTTTCTGCCATGAGAATATTAATATTTGTGTTTTTTGCAGAATCGAAGCGACGCTAATACGAAAAATCGAAAAAAACTGCGAGCTCCACATATTACAGGTCGAACTCCTTTCACCGTACTTCAAAATGAATTTTTAAGTGTTACCAAGATTTTTACAACAAAATTTTTAGATATATCCATTGCCCGTTAGTAAAATCAATGTTGTGAAATTTGTTGCGATATAAAGGAAAAATCGTTGACAATGATATATAAATTAAATCCACTTAAGTGCGACGAAATGTACATTTCAGTATTAAGTTTATTCCTTCTTGGTGCAATTTTTATATTTCTGTTCTGAATTTGTTTTATTTTCTTTTCTGAATGCTGATTAGTCAGAGAAGGAGGTCGATGAATGCGACATTATCGAACTTTACAAGCGCACGCATTATACGGTGAAAGGTGGTTGGTCAAGTGCTGAGGCGGGAGAAAACTGGGTAACTAACTAACTAACACATGCTTTTTATAATCCAACTCCGTTAATGATCATGTTATTATTATTATACTTACGTCGATGTGTTTTTAGGACGAGATGGTAGCAATGAAAGAAAAATACGCCAAAGAAGGGATTGAGATCACAGAACAGGAGATAGCAATTGAAGTTCTTGGCCATGCCTCTGGTTATATCAAAGGTATTGGTTATGGACCGAAACCTCCAGGAAAACGCCTTAATTCGAACACCCAACTACTGCAAAAGGAACTGGCAGACACTCGAGGAAAGCTACATGAGTCGGAAGGTCAAGTGACGGAGCTCAAGAATGAAGTCGGTGATTTGAAAAATCAATTGACTCAGCAAGGCGATTGCATCAACAAGCTTATGGCCTTCATGAGAGCAAATGAGTCTGCTTCGGGTGGGGATGCTTCGGGTGGGACCTGATCCATTATATTCCACGTAAGTCGGAATTTCCAGTGTTAATTTTGTGAACTTTGTATAGTGTTTCAACAATTGTTTGATTATAAACTAATTTAGTATAAATTTTAAATATGCAGGCGGTCTGATCCCACAATTGTTTTTGTTTGGCAATGTTGACATGTGGAAAAAGTGATGCAGAAGTCTTGCTTTATGAAGTAACTATTTTGGTTTAGTTTATGCTTCGAGGTCCTTGTTTTCAATATAGTACATTGGTCATCTAATTTGGTGTGTGTACTGTGGATATTTGAAGTTATTATTTTGGTTATTTTTTTTCCACGCACAAAATTTCGTCATGGTATGTTAAACAATAGTGACGGTTTTTGCATTCGTCATAGAATAACACCCTTCTATGACAACATTTATTGTCGTCACAGTTGTTCACCGATTTCGTCACGAATAATCATAATTTATGACGATCAAATGTATTTTGTCACAATTTTGGGATGACAAAAAAAAAACTGTTCGCAAAACCCATTTTATGACAAACATATAATAATATATGACGAGAATTGGGTGTCACGATAAATTTGTAGTTGTGACAGAATTAATTTTGTCACTAATGTTCACATTAATAACGGTGACGATATTTGGTGTCACATCAAGTTTCTTTTCATGACAACGCTACAATTTGTCATCAGTTCTAGAAGAATGGCGGCAATATTATTTTGACATGAAAGAGTTTTATTTTGACGTCAAATATGAATTTGTCATTGTAATCTTATTTTTGGTACAAATTCAGACCAGAATTAGGAAACTCTTCCGATAACAATTTGATAATAATTAGATGATATTTGGTATCACCACATAATTGTGTTACTAAAGACATCATATTTCTCATTAACTTTTATGAATTTAATAGTAATTAAATTTAATTAATATATATATTGTATAATATTTGAAGTACTCAATAATATTTAAAAAAAAATCTAACGTTAAAGAGATATATTAATTAAAATAAATTGTAGAATGAAAACCACATATATGAAAATTGGACAATTTTTTAATTTTAATAACCAAGCTATTGATAACAGCCCATCATTCTCTTTCATTAAATCGAAAATATCAAAAGAACATATAAAAGTCATGTATGTAATTGTCTCATCCAAAAGCCAATAGTTGCCAAGCATATAAAACTACTATTATAACTAGATAGATTCCTGAAAGTATTTKTTCCATGCATGAGACAAAAATCATCCGTTAACAATATATTGTTTGTTCTTCAGGGTAAGAGACAAATCCCTCGAGCGACACTAAACTCCGAAGAGAGAAACGAGATTTACCCACACAATCCTCCTAATAAATAATCACAAGACCACGCAACTTGATCAATTTCAGCCAATACGTCTTCATCCACATTACATATTTCTGCAAAAATTGCAAATAACTTCAAGATTAGAAAACAAAGAAGAGATACTTTTCACATACAAAAATTTGCTTCCAAAACAAACACAAACAAAAAATGAAGAACATGCTTAACAAGTGAGATTAAGAAAGAAAAAAATGAAGAACAGGCCAAACACATAGAATTRTTTTGTACCAAAATAATCACGTGAGATTAACAAAAAAATATAAATCCGTACCTCACCAATCTTCTCGATTATCATCATCACTGTCTGCGTCTGTCTCTTCATCAGAGTCGTTGTTTTTTTGAGAATCTTCGTCGTTGGTGCAATAGTCAAGTAACGTGTCATCTAACTCGTCAACATCATCTAAGTTTGGTCCCTCAACAACTTCAACTGGTCTTGCGGTAATCGGCGCTTCAATGACCTCCGCGTCCACGTCATCCCTGTTTAAGCAATCTACTTCATCAAGATTAACCTCAAGCGGATTGTTTGTATCATTCTCCTGATATACAACATTTTCCGTAGACAAAACATCGTCGACATCCACTTCTTCATCGTGCATCTCCGTAACATCATAAACATGCCTATGGTGGAATGGAATTACGACACGCCAATCATGTCCTAATTTAGGATCATTAGTGTAGAAAACTTGCCTTGCTTGGTCAGCTAATATGTAAGGGTCGTCCTCATAACATTTTCCAGAAACTCGGACACTTAAAATATTTCCGTCTTTTTGTATCCCCGTTCCTTTCTTTTTTCCAAGATCAAACCAATCACATTTGAATAAAACAATCTGCCTGTCTTTGACATAATCTAACTGAATAATMTCTTTTAAAACCCCATAAAAATCAATGTTGTCATCTCCATGGTTACCCTCCACTACAACCCCACAGTTCTGAGTTTTCCGACGGCTATCGCGTTGTTCAGTTAAAAATCTCACCCCGTTCACGATGCAACCAGAAAACTTTCTTACACACTTCTGAGGTGAACATGCGAGTGAATATAAAGATTCATTTACATGTGATGGCTCCTCTCCATATAACTTAGCCATCTGTAAAACAAGAATAACAAAAATAAACTCATACGCTTAAGAATTAATTTTTATTTACTTTAAGTATTATATTACTTGTTTTTTGAACCACGCCGGAAATTTCTCTTTATATTCCTGGACTAAATTCGCACAATTGCCCAACAAAAGCTCTTCCTTGTGCTTCCTACAATCAAGATAAAAAGGTAATTCATATTTATTAAATMATTAAAATTAATTAGAATGTGTAAAAAAAAATTTATAAAATACTTACTCCAAAAATGGTGAAACCTCTTCRCAATTTTGGAAGACAAACCACTGTAGAGCATTGAACTCTTCCTCAGATAAATGTACAAGTTTTGTTGCTCCGAAATGACGGTATTTTTGTGAGAATATTGATAGACTATCATCAAATTTTTTATCACTATTCCGCTCATCTCGGTTAAATCTAGTTTCAATTCCCTGTAAGTACATCGAGCAAAATGTTAAACACTCTTTTGCGATGTATGCTTCGGCCACTGATCCTTCGGGATAAGTTTTATTGCGCACACTCTACTTCAAGCCACATAGAAATCTATAGAAAAAAAAAGGTCACCATGATGATATCTATAAACTTAGATTCAATTACAATTTTTTTAAAACCAATGAAAAATATATATAATAATCGGCATGGTAGAAATATAAGTTCAGATGCAATTAAAAGTTTGTAATTTAATATTATTACCGTTCAATGGGATACATCCATCTGAACTGCACTGGGCCACCAAGCAATGCCTCATCCGGTAAATGAATAGGCAAATGAACCATGACGTCAAAGAAAGCTGAAGGATATATTTTTTCAAGCTTACACAAAATCAAGCAAATATCTTCTCTCATTTTCTCCTATTCACTTCTTTTCAACTTCTTGCAGCACAGGTGTTGGAAAAAATGACCTAACTCGGTCAGTACCTCATACACTTCCTTATTTAAGGATCCGCAAATCTCGAGAGGAAGTATTCGTTGTAAAAGTACGTGACAGTCATGACTTTTCAACCCTGATAACTTGTGGTCGCTTGAACTAACACAACGAGAGATATTGGAAGCATACCTATCTGGAAATTTAACAGACTTTATAAACTCACACAAGTCTTGTCTCTCTTTCTTTGACATAACATAACAAGCAGATGGCATCACACATGTTCCATCAGGTCGCCTAACTAATTGTAACTCCTCACGAATTTTCATGTCCTCTAAATCTAGCCTCGCTTTCATCGTATCTTTTGTTTTCCCATCCACACTCATCAAGGTTCCTAATATACTCTYACATATATTTTTTTCGATATGCATTACATCTAAATTATTCCGTAATTTCAACTTACTCCAATAGGGCAAATCGAAAAAAATACTACGCTTGGTCCAATTTAACTCCTCTGGCTCTTCCTTTTCTTGTTTTTTTCATGCTTCCCCGGTATTTGACTTTGCAGTCTCTCCAGCTGTACTAACACATCCTCCCCGGTTAAACCTTTAGGCCCTTCACCGTCTTCATTTTTTCCATTGAACCTCTTACTTTTCCTCCACACATGATCTTTCGGTAATGCACGACGATGTCCCATGTAAGCTATCTTGCTACGTAGTCGCACGGAATAGGTTTGGTCGTTACAAACTGGACAAGCCATGTACCCTTTAGTACTCCAACCGGACAGGTCGCCATATGCCGGAAAGTCATTTATTGTCCACAAAATCGAAGCACGCAATTGAAAAGTTTTTTTCGAAGAAACGTCAAAGGTCTCTGCCCCCTCAACGAACAATTCTTTCAACTCTTCGATTAATGGCCGCAAGTAAACATCAATATCTTTACCAGGTGAATTCTTGCCCGGAATCAGCAAAGACAAGAAAAGGAACGGATCTTTCATGCAATCCCAAGGTGGAAGATTCAACGGGGCTAGAATGACTGGCCACATGCTGTACGTGGTGCTCATGTTTCCAAATGGATTAAAACCATCAGCAGCTAAAGCTAGCCTAACATCTCTAGGATCGTTTGCAAACCAGGGATACTCTTCATCGAAGTCTTTCCATGCTGCAGAATCTGCCGGATGCCTCATATATTCATCATCGACTCATTTTTCTGTGTGACACACCATCTTTTTTGATGTTTTATGGGACATGAAAAGGCGTTGGAGCCTTGGTTTCAATGAAAAATATCTTAAAATCTTGTGCGGTAACCTCTTCCCCACACCATCGTTGAGTTTCCATCGAGAAGTATGACAAACAGGGCATGCCTCTAATTTTTCATTCTCTTTCCAAAATAAAGCACAGTTATATTTGCATGCGTGAATGCATTCATACCCCAAACCCAACTCGCTCAAAAATTCTTTAGCTTCATAATAAGTACTTGGAAGCGTCTCACCATCCGGAAAAGAGGATTTCATCAAGCGCAGAAGCATATCAATGGTTTTATTACTCAACTTATTATACACTTTCAAGTGGAGCAATTGTATAATAAAAGATGTCTTCGATATTTTATTACATCCAGGATATAGTTCYRTCTTRGCACCTTTCAYCAGCTCCTCGAGATATGCCGGAACWCCACCAACATTCTCTTCGCGATCGTATTGCTTGCCGAGGTCCAGCAACATATCGTCAACACCATCGTCTTCATCGTCAGTCAAATATTTATCCCAAGGCTCGTCTACAGTTTCAACATCCTCATTAGTATGTGTACTTCCTTGAAAACTTGCATTTGATTCACCATGATAAAACCATATGATGTAACCTGGATCCATCCCCCGAAGCATAATATGTTCTTTAACTGTTTGTTGGTCTTCAAATGTTAAGTTCAAACAGCGCACACATGGGCATCGAACATTGCACTCCTTACCCATATGTGATTCGACAAACTGTATGAACTTATTGACTCCCTCCACGTAAGCRGGCGTATATCTGGCGGCATGCATCCAACTCTTGTCCATTTTCAGCCACAGAATTTTAAAATTGATTATCTTATAACACAAATCAATAAAAGAGTCATTGATCTATAACATTGCAGCCCAAAAGTCCAAAATAATACACGACACGAGCAGTATCAATAAGCATACATAAATAATTAAAATAATTAAAATATCAATGAACAAGTTCTAAAGGAGTCAAACCACAAGTTTTCTGTTAGGCTAACATCAGAAAATTGCCAATAAGATCGTAATCAGATTATGTAAATAAGATAATGAATTAATTAAAGGATGACGTAATTAGTATTTTAATTATCAAAACCGTCAATATTTAATAACTTTTGTTTTTAGAATGAACTTTAAGCAAATACTTGTGAACACAAACTATTCCAATTATGTTGTATTTTTCCTCTCATTCTTTATTGTGAGCTTCCTATAACAAAACCTAAAATTGTCTCTGAGTTTTCTTTATCTATTTGGTTTCCACTGGGTGAGCATTTATATAACGGAAAATAGGAAAATTGTTTGTAGATGAGAAACAATTAATCGACAATAATGTAAACATAACTATATTCATATCAAGCATATTGAGTTGTTAAACACTCAGAAGTTTGAACAGTATAAAAAAGCCAATCATCCGTGACCTGGAGAAGATCAAACTCAAAAAACTAATTCCATGTAGTAAAATGGAGCAGTCGATAACTCAGACAAGTTTTATGTCGAAGGAGTCAATGTGCACAACACTATTCATAACATTCCTATTGATAGTTCAGAATATAGATTATTTCTACTAATCTCTAATATAACAACAATACAAATATAACAAATCAGAATATATTTCTACTAATTATTTCTACATAATTATTTCTTCAGATTAGTATATTTCTACTAATATACTAATTCTTCAGATTAGGATATAATAGGAATGTTATGAACTATGTCTCAATTAATTTTCTTATTTTCTAATCTGAAAACTAATTTATTCTCTTCTTTTGTTCAAATATATTTATATATTAATAAGTCTGCACTTAACAAGCCTACATAAATATTATTTTTAGACATAAGATATTTTTTATTTATCAATATAATTATATTTGTATTGTTGTTATATTTATTTTGCTTTTTGTAAGTCATTATTTAGAAATATATTTGTATTTGTTATAATCTGAAGAAATAATTAGTAGAAATATTTACATTGACTAATACGAAATAATTAGTAGAAATATATTCTGATTTGTAGAAATAATTATATTTGTGATATACTAATCTGAAGAAATATA
>BMAC01000631.1:499758-535706 GCA_014905375.1 Phtheirospermum japonicum | reverse complement strand
CCACAACGCTTGCAACTAACCAAAATAATAACTTCATGTATGTTCGAAATCGTCTAAGAAATATTTTGTAATATTCTTATCATTATATTGTAATGATAAATTCTCTTTTGCTTTCATTTTAATCGTTATGATATTTATTCCTTACAAACGACTAATGACAAATTAATGTAGGACAATTTATGTTGTCATGAAAATTAATTATCAAATCGTGTTCACTCAATTATTACAACTTTAGCGTCACATAAATGTCACTTTAATAAATCATTTATGATGATTGGTTTGTCACCATATGTACTCATTAGATCATCATCGAACAAATACCTTTCGTGATGATTATAATATTCGTCATATATTTTTAGTTTTTTCGTGACAAAATACATCATCACCTTTCATAGTAAATGGTGACACATTAGTTTGTCATTGTAAATATAGATGTTCAGTGACGGTTAATATTGCGTCACTATAAAACAAATCTATCATGACGAATAACATTATATTTGGTAAATGTTTAATACAAATCATGACAATATTAGCGTCATTATAACCCAAAAAACAGTTGTCACCGTAGTTATGTTTGTCACGGAAAGTCAAATGTTATGATGACAAATTAAGTGTTCGTCATTGAAAATGGTAACATACGGTGACAAAATCGATCTTCTGATGACGATATTTCGATCACTTACATGACGAATTCAGCGTCACCAAATAGTATAATCTATGATGACAATTTACATGACCGTCATCAAAACCGAACATTTCGTGACGCGCTAGAAAAAATTGTCACTTTCACCAATGGTGACAGCAATACTATGACAACCTCTTTGACGCTCAATTTTCGTCACCGTTTCTCTTCAGTGACGAAAAAACAGACTTTTAGTGACGAAATGTATCGTCATCGAACAACAGATTTCTTGTAGTGAATCCAATTGCTCCACAAAGTTGATCGAGTGCATTGAAATCATCCTCAGTGGAAAGAACCATATCAATTCAGTTTACAAGTGCAAATCCATCCCATTCACGATGGGCAGTACCAAAATTCTGACCGTGAAACAACCACAACTCCTAAGATATAGTGAATTCCAGTTAAGTTCGTGGAGAGTTTTCCGAATCTGACTGTCTCCATGTCTTTGTCTTTCTTTTCGAATTCATCTAACTTATTGCAAGATACCATATCAGTCTGAGCAACACATTTCTCAATGCTACCAAGAATTAGATGATTGAACAAATATGAACTCAGATATAAAAGAACAACAAAAATGATAAATCCAAAACCTCTTCATCAAGATGTATAATGTTGGGATCATGGGAAAAGAATAATCAAATCATCACAAGATCAAAGTATTTTATCCATTTCTATCCCCTTTCAAAGTTCTACATCTAATCTAGATCCTCAAATATCATAATTTTGAAGTTTTCAGTCATTTCCCCACGACTTTGTACGCATAAGAAAAATAAAAATACATATAGGAAAATTAGATCCATAACCCAAAATCTGGGTCAGGAGATGTACATCACAATTTAACTGGGTGGGTTGGAATAACGAGTCAATTGGATATAGATCAATCACACGAAACCCTGCTAGCGCATTTCTTTGACTTCTTGTCTTGCCTTGGAGCAACCCCGAGCGAATAAGTCTACTTCAAATTGGTTTTGTTGGCTAGAATGACTTCCGTCGTCGGTTATCAACTCACCCTGAGTACCGAAATGGCTCCCCCCCAAAAGGAGGCTTTCTTCACCTGCCACCTAAGTCGTCGTGAGTAGGGTGGGTGGGTAGAATATAAAGTAATCCATGATTCATCTGAAGTCATCAGCAAATGGGGGGGTGGGGGGTAGCTAAATACAAAATGATCAGCATCCATAGAAGCAGATCTATAACCTAAAAAACATAAAAATAAGAAAAGCACAGTGAGATAACTTTTACCTATAAGTTTTAGGAAATGAGCATCAAAGGTTGGAGGGAAAGAAATCAACACGAGCCTTTTCTTATTAAGATTGTTTATTTAATAACGGAATGTGGAGTTGAAAATAAAGATATGGCCTTTGATTATGTGTTGCTTAGCCACCTTTTGGAAAAAGAAACATGTGTTGATCTCTGCCCACTCCATTAATCTGAGAACTTCGGCCGCAAAACAGAACGCCCATGAATAGAACAAAATGAAACAACAAAGCCATTGACCCATAAAAGGTAAGCTAAACAAGATAATGAATTAGAGAAACACATATTGTGAAATCAATAACACATTTTCAACACATAAAAAATATTTTTTTAAAGGCAAAATTAATTAAAAAAATACGGGTATCTCTCGTTATTCATTTGCTTCCAGTGTTGAATTGTGTATAGTGTCAAAAATTGAATTTAACAATTACCAGGCATAATAACAAAAATACATTTACAATGAGGATATCTCCAAATTGAATGCAAGACGCTTGTCCAAATTTTCTCTCTATTTTTACCATTTAGGATGTTCTATTGAAGTATTTCTATCAGAATTCAATTATTGCATAGTAACATCAAAAAATGATGTTTACCAAACTTATGCATGAACATAACAACATATATGCAAAACCTCAACAAGATAAACTTTAATTATTCATAATAGAGGGAATTAAATAAATCCAAATTGACTAACCACAATTTTAGGGTCAGCGCCGACCTTCATACACAACGGTAGATAGAATCATTTTCCGACCTCGTATCCTTGATGAAGGTGGAGACCAGGCAGGTGTAACATACAACAACCACAAGCTAACAATTAACATCTAATTCCTTAATGTTCCTCGCCACAAAGTATGTATTCCATCACTTGTATGCTAATTTGGGTGGGTTTTTTTCCATGGTTTCAATTTTTCTTAAATGGTTTTAAATTCACATTTAACCCAATCAAATTATTCGCAACTTAAAAAATCGAACAGAAGAAGAAGAAGAAGATTAGGCAATGGAGAAATCTAAAAATCTCGTCAAGGTTTTCAACGACATCAATAACAGCTAGAAAGTATTACCTTCACCCATATCTTGACCAATCTACTGACCATCGCATCATGAAAATGTGAAAGCACACGTAGTTTTTTAGTTTTTATTGAGGAGTGTTGCAACATAGTTAGGGTTTATTGCAAAAATAGAAGAAAACACGGGTGAACAAGTTCTTTCCCCAACGTCAATGCGTGAAACTGGTCGAGTGTATGAAAGATGCTATTTATGATGGTATATTTGTAATTATTTGTTGAAGTCAGGGTAACAATGTCAAATGTCAACAATATTCGAGAGCATTGCATAATGGACAAAAGAGGGACAAATTTATCTGGACCTTCCAGCCCGAACAATTTATCACACCAAATGGGATCTTATAATAGGTCGCGGTTATCATACGGGCCGCAATCAACCTAATCAAGCGATGGAAATGGCATGATATTTACCATATTCCTATCCTATCAACCCAAGCAAATGAGGCCTTAAGTAATTAAGATAGAGATCATGAAGGTGGGCCTAGGTTAACCTTGACTACCTTCATCGATGGTTTTTTATTTTGTCTAGGGGACTAGATTTTAATAATTAATAACTGCATATGTATTATTTATGAAAAGGACTACGGTGCCGTGTATATCATGTCTCTCATCCCCTTGCATTTACATTCATTCATTTGCCAATATTTATAATTAGTTTTTAATCCAATAGTTGTGATTAAGTGAAAAATGATTCTTTCACGACACCGTCAAAATTCCCATAATTTATAAATCTAATAGAAGTACATTATTGTTCAAATATAGTAATTTTAATTATAAATTTAATATTTCTATTACTATAAATCATACTTTATATTTTTTTAGTAAAAAACAACTCTTTAATTTATGTTTGAGAATTACAGTTGTGCTACTTGATAGAAGTTCAAAAGTCAAACAAGTTTGATATCACATATTACCTCCGGTTCATTCTATCTTTCGTAATTGATCATTTTGGGAAGATTAAGAAAAACAATTGGTGCTACAATCATAGGTATTAAATGTCTATAATATTTTTTTGTTTAAAATAATTAAAATGTGAAATAATAAAAATAGGGGTAAAACTTAGTAAAGTATCATTTAATTCTTATTGGTAAAGTAAAAATTGACAATAACCCTCTTTTAAAAATATAAATGTAACTGGTATATGGGATTTAAAAATTTAAAAATTTTGCAAATAGAACAGGAAGAACGGATTAGTATAGAGATATATAATAGGAAATGACTACGGTGCCGTGAAGGCACCATACCTCCCAGCCCCCTGCATTTACATCCCTTGATCTTATTATTATCCATAACCAACTTTGGATCTAATAGTTCTGATTAAATGGGAATGGTACCTTCACGACATCGTAGAAGTCCCCTATATAATAATGTTTAAAAAAACTTGTGAAGTTTAGGAGGGCGGCAGTTGTGTCCGGTGTCCCTCGTCCATCTGTCATTGTCTATCTACAAACTATGAATATGATGTATGATATGAGTGTATAAATATATTGATTGTCATGTATGTTTCGTTTTTGTTTGATTATTTGTTTATATTGTGCATTTGTTATCGTAGTAAATTAACGTAAGATTAAAATGTAAAGTAGAAATGGATGTTTGTGGAGATTATTAGGGCCACAGTAGCACATGTGAAGGAAATGTCTACAGGAGGTACTGGACAAGGAGAGAGAGACATCACAGACTTGTTTGATTACACTAGGACAATTATGGCACACGTGGACATAATATTACTTTCGGCTACGATATAATTTTTTATGAATTTATTAATATCAATTCATAATTCGAAAAGTCAGTATTGAAATAGTATATTTTACATTAAATAGTAAAATTTTATATTATAATCATCGATTTCTATTTATCATGAAATAAATTAGCATTTCAAAAAAAAAAATACTTGTAAAAATAAAAAATTAATAATATAATAATTATAGTAATTGACTATATTTGTAGGACCGATGAAATGAAATGATAAAGAGTACCCATTCGTCCCACAAATATAGTCCATTATTCCATTTCCGTCCGTCCCACAAAAATAGTTCAGTTACCATATTTAACATATCATTAATTTTTCATTTCCACACATACTCTTAATTAATATTTTTGAAATACTAGTTTTCTACCTCGTAAGTTGAGAATTAATGATTACAATGCAAAATTTTACTATTCCAATAACAAATATACTAATTCCAACACTGATTTTTATAATTATTAATTGATAATAATAAATTCAAGAAAGGTATAATTGAAAAATACTAACTAAATTTATGACTTAATTATATAAACTACTCATTTCTTAATCTGTGTGAAATCAACCGCAGGACCATCATTTTGGAACGAAGAAAATAATATTCTTCTAGGAATATAATAAATTATTTTGAATGTACTATGATAACATAAAAATATCATGTCTAAAACAAAATCATTTTCAACAGACACTACGCGCATTAAGTAAATCAAAACTTATCATGTCTATACATATAAAACCGATTGATAACATTATGATTGAACATAAATGTGGTTTGGTCCTGTCTTGAATATGTTCAGATCGAAATGTTAAATTAAGGGGTTAGGCAACACCCTGGTTCGTACGATTAACACGGATCATTATTTAGGTCAAAATCTCGTACGAATATTTTATAGTGCAAAAATTAATGAATTAAATAAAAAATCAATACATCATAATACAAAAATCAATATATCATATCACGGATTAAAAATTTATAAAAAATTAATACGTTAGAGTACAAAAATCAGTACATCACAATAAAAAAACCAATATATTATAGTATCATGTGAGATGAACTAATGCTTTATAATCCGTTACCTAACTAACACACCAAGGGGTTATTTTCATGATGGTGGGCTGAAAGAAATTGTAATTTACATGGTAGCGCGTTAAAATCAGGTTGGCCATTTGAGACAAACAAACAAATAAAGCGTATTATTAATTGTGATTATAATTGATGTGCAATTGATTGATTTAAATTTTTTTTTTGGGTCAGTGGATTTATTACAAGTGGAAACTTACAAAAGGACAGATTCAATAGTTACAGGAGTATGAACAAATCAAAGTCGAATATATTATTGAAAAGTCAGAATGTCTTATTTGAAAGTTATATGCAAATTTAATTTCAATTAATTTAATAAGTTTGTTATTTATAAAAGTTTGTGTGTTTTAATTAATTCAAATAAAACTAGAGATCAGGACTAAGAAGTGAATATGAAAACGGTTTATCTTGAATTCTTTGTTGCAAATTGGTTAGAAACAAGTAAGTGAATAGCAATAAGGAAATATGAAAGGTGTTACTGTTGAGATTATTATTAAAAGTTTAATAAATATTTCTAAATGAATGAATATTTAATTTTTCATTAAAAGTTTAATAAATATTTCTAAATGAATGAATATTTAATTTTTTAAATGCGTAATTTTTGGTATGAAAAAGTTTATTCTAATAGTTGTCTTGTTCAATTAATATGTCCGTTCGTTTAAACCATTTGGATTGAATAAGTTTATATGAATAGACTCGTCGTTTCAATTGAAACCTTTGGAAATATATAAATAAATCCATGGATGATCATTAAGAACAAATGATTAAAATACAAATAGAAAACTTTATTAAGTAAAACAAATAGAGTTTCGTAGAAGTATATTGTCTAAGTCCTTATTTTTTCTAAGTCTTGAAAGTTTTGAATACAATTCTGTTCGCCGAAGGTCCTAAGTATTGAAGTGCTGCTTAGTTAGGATCGTAAATCTTTTTATCTTAGAGGCGATTGCCGTTAACCGTGAGCACCGTAGCGGAGAAATATTCGTCTTTAGGAAAAGTGTCCAACACTCGACTTGATTTGAACCTTGAATTGTTATTTGCACATTTCTAAGAAAATCATAAACACATTTTTACCAACATTCTAAAGACGAAGCAACCATTTTGTGGTGAACTTGTGAATTTCATGAACAAATTTAAATTCAAATGGTTGAAGAAGAAACATTGAGAGATCAATAATCTCGACAGAAAATATTAAAGATAAGTAGTTTTTCTATTTGTAAATTACTTATTACTATTATTCTAACATTGAGATTTTATTTTGCATAGATTTCTAAGTGAATGGGTAAAACTTGCGTTATAGTAATCGGTGGATACAAATCTAACATTACGAACCCCATTACTAACCTATCTGCCAAGAGGGAAATAATCATCTTGAATACAGGTACACATCATGAATCAAGATAATCTTCGAATTCCAGTGGTGTTGATGAACTGATTACTTGAATATTGAGTTGCAATATTTATGGTTGAACTACTAAAAATACACAAAATCTTGAGTTGAGACTTGGGAATTTCTTTGATTCGATCTTACGTACATCGATTGAAGAATCTTTACCGAGTAACCACCACACCATGCGGTGACTAGGTCCGTTTGATGGCTGATGCGTGGAATAGCCATGTACGACCAGTTGGTTTTACGGGCTTCCTTAAATCGTGTCGATTGAATGGTGATGGTAAACGATGGCCAGTTGTATGGATGGGTCGGACATGACTACTCACGGCTGATGGCCGTCTAAGGCGAGTCGATTAACAGCGATTGTAGATGGACTGATCTGTTGCTGTCAATTCCTGGCGATACTATCAGCAGTGGACTAACTGTAGTAGTTCGCGATGGTTAGGGAGGCTTCAAATGACAATGGAGACAAGCTACTCAAAAAGTTGTTCGAGGCAGGATAGGACATCCATCACTGTTTTGTTGAGTGCCAGTAAACGGCTACAAGCGAAACAGTTGGGCGGTGGAAGTTGTTGTCTTGCAGCTAAGTTAATGGCGGTTGATAATTTCTTCACCTGGAAAAGAAAGAAAGGAGTAAGCTTTTTTTTTTTTTTTTTTTTGGACTCTGTTGGACCCATTTTCTATTAAACATTGGGATTAATAAAACTAAAGGATGACTCATGGGTCGGGCCAGAGTTTTAAAAACTAATTTAATGTTGGGCTCTATATTAGTTTGGTTTTGGTTTTGGCCTTCCAGGTCAGTTGTAAAGTTGGGCCAGACAGGTTATTTCTTGATTTGAGTTTCCAACTTAATATGAGTCATTGTTTACTCTGACAGAATGAATCCATTTATTTGATTGCGTGATTGATATCAAGACTTTATAATTGATGTGCCTCTTGTTTGGGCATCATTAAATATTGTGAAGAGTTAAAGATAACTATACATACAAATTATAGTTTTGGGATGGTTTATGGTTTAAATGAGAACTTTAATTTATTTATACTTAGTGTCTATGATACACCATAAATTATTTGAAATGTGTTCCTTTTAACATACAAATAATACTAGTAAATCGAATTTGCTATACAGAAAAAAAAATCTCTAGAACTTATTTACGTCGAAAAAGTGATTAAAGTTTGTGTGATCTAGAGGTTGAAAAGTATTTGTTGAAAATAAAATACTTTTAATATATTTCACGAGATTGAGAAAAGTGCGAGTATTCTATTTTTGTAAAAGAAATAAATAGAATTATAGTAAGTTCTCACGCAAATATGTCTTAAAGTATATAATGAAATTCGTGACTTTAAGAAATTGAAAAGATGTAAGTTTCTATAAAGAAGCAAAAACTAGACTTTGAATAATCCTAAATGCTTCAAAGTTATTTGATTTAATCAAATGTCTTCAGATAAAGTAAGAGTTCCTAAAATCGGGAAGATTAAGGAATTAAAGTCTGAAGTAAAATTGATACAAATCAAATAGAGAAGTTAGTGAATGTGATAAAATTATAGCTTACCCATAACCATGGGGGTTGAAGTTATCCTTTAAGATATCAAACTCATTATAAGATGGCACACCAAGGTAACAAGAGATTGTAAATGCCTAAAGTTTGGGGGTTTACTTTAAGCTATAACAGAAATAGTCAAACATGTCAAAATGAAGATGAAATGGTCACATGCAATGGAAATAAAAACCATAATAGTGCATAATGTACACCTCAAACTGTTTTATGATATAATTTATTAAAAATCATAAAATTAGAATTGTGAAAGTCTTTGGTAGATATTTTCTTTGCAAAAGAAGGTTCACAATGCAACGTGTGTAATGGTAAGTCAAGAAAAATTACATAATACCATTATAATACTTGATCTTAGAGATAAGTTCTTTCGGTTGATTACGAAGAGTCAAAGGAAAGACTGGTGGGCCCACCAACAAAAGTTACAAACTGATATCAAATATTTAAATTGGTTAGAGTAATGGGCTTAAATTCCACAAAAAACGAACAGTCTTAGCGGACACCCAACCTTGAGAATTGGAGGACCCCAAAACTTTGGTTCAATGGGAAAATTAAGTTTTGACAGTTTAGAGAACACTTGGAAACACATCAGCTCATTCCTAGAACGTCCAAGTGAAAGATCTGCTTAAGTGGCGAGGTTGAATTCTTAAAGAATATTTAATGATTTTTAAACCTATATGGTGGAGTAAGGCATGATACTCATTATAGGAGATTACCTATATAAGTGAAGAAGTAATTGCCGCTTCTAAATGGAAAAACACTTACGAATCTAAGATATGGTTTAGGGCCGAAAATGACAAAAGCTTGAGAACGAGAATGTATTAGAATTGTTATTGTGTGAGCACTGTTGTCTTGGTTTACTCAAACGGCTTGGTATCTCAGAATTTCGCGTTATTAATCAGTCAGTAAATCCGATAGTAGTTTACTAGGAAGATTCAAAGCCAGAAGCTATCTATTCTGATGCAATAATGGTTCGCCAAAACTTTCAAGTGAGTCGACATACATGCATGCATTAATGTTCATTCATGTGGGGGATTGTACAAAAATATTATTAAAAGTTTAATAAATACTCTAAATAAATAAATATTTAATTTTCTAAAGATGTGACTTTTGACATGAAAGGGTTTATGCTAATTGTTGTGTTGTCCAATTGATGTGTTCGATCGTTTAAATCATTTGAATTGAATAGGTTTATATGAATAGATGTGTCATTTCAATTAAAAACGTTTGAAAATATATAAATAAGCCCTTTGATGATCATTAAAAATACATGATTAAAACACAAATAGAAAATTTTATTAAGTAAAATAAATAGAGTTCCATCGAAGCATTGTCTAATTTCGTATTTCTTCGAAGGCTTTAAAGTTTCAAATATAGTTCTGTTCGCCGAAGGTCCTAATATTGAAGTGTTGCTTAATTAGGATCGTAAATTATTTTATCTTAAAGGCGATTGTCGTTAACGGTGAGCACCATAGTGGGAGCAATATTCATCTTTAAGAAAAGTATCCAACACTCAACTCGATTTAAATCTTGCAATGTTATTTGCACATTTCTAAGAAAAACATAAACACATTTTTTCCAACAGTTACACATTTGTATATTTGTCTCATACTATGTATAGAGAAACGTAAGTGAATACAAGAAATGGATATTAAAACAAAATAAACAAATAAAAAAAGAAGCATAAAAAATAATAATAGAAAAACAAGGTCCACCGAACCAGTGAGTTTGTGAAGACTTGTCCAAGTCGACCCGGTCTCGAGTTGACTTGTCGGGCCAGTCTGAGTAAACTCAAGGAGACCTCCACACAGTTTTACAATGAAAAATATTTGGGCCTTTTGACTTAGAAAATTAAACTTCTAAGTGTACTACTATCGGCACTTCTGCAAATAATTTTTGCACTCAATTTAAAAAATAAAAAAATATTAAGGTTTATTGTAATTAATTAATTGTAATAATTATATATTATGTGAATGATCTTCTTACCCCTAAACCATATTCTTGTTCATATAAAAGGGACTTTAGTCCTCATAATAAAGTACACCTTTTGATCACTCTCTTCTCTCTTTTTTCTAATTTCAAAACATGTTATCAACACAAATCTCTAACCAATTGGGATTGATCGAAAAATAATAGTTTTTAAAATTAAACCTTCATAAACCAAAATAATAGAAAATTCTCTGCGCAGAAGATTTGTAGAACCGTTTCATGAAGTTTTAACCATTGGATCACTTTAAAATTTTTATATTGTATTTAAGACTTATTGAATTGAGATCTGAACCGTGGAGATCTTATCTTGAGTTCTATGGAGTTAAATAATATATTTTGAATAAAACAGTTTTTCATGGAATTGTCGGTGCAGATATTTTTCAAAAAATAATTTCACACAATCTAACTGTTGGATCAAGTTGATATTTTTATATATTGTTTAAGACATATAAAGGTTGATTTTGGATAGTGGAGATGGGTTTCATGTATCTCTATCATTATCAAAAGATCATGTATTTAAGGTTATTTCTTGAAGAAACACTATGGGAACTCGATTTCTTCTACCGTCGATATATTCTTGTAGTTTGTGGAGAAATACAATCATGTTTCATATATATTATATTTGAATATTATATATTATTGAAAAATACTATGAAATCTTCAATTTCTCTTGAAAAAGCAATTTTTTTATTTGATTATTATTTTACTATTTTATTTTCCTATCATGTGTTTTAATTATATCATTTCAAGTTGTTTCTTCTGAATTAGAACAACTAAGTATATTATTCCGAAAGAATATACGTATGTATTCTTATTCATGTGATAATTCAATATTCCTGAAGAATATATATGTTTTTAATAGAACTATTCATACTTGTACTCAAATTATATTGAATTCAATATTCCTGAAGAATGTGGATTTAAAAAAAAAATCCAAATTAAATCATTGTGATCTTGAAGTATCGCAAGTTATGATATATGATACTTATTCCTGAAGGAATTTTAATATTTATGTCTTGTTGACATTATAGTTCATGATCAATATTTTTCTTCATGAGATTACCTTTATTTTTTCTTTCGGGCAATTGACGAAGGAGAGCTTGTCATCAATTTCATCAAAAAGTTTGAGAATCTAGCCGCCGGCACATATTTTTCCCGAGTTGACTATCCAATTAAGGTACATACTTTCTCTTTTGATATAGATGTTAATCCAAATTTATGTGTTTCAATTGTGAATTTGTTCTTGTTCTTTGAGAATTTTTAATGAATTATATCTTTTATTTACAAAAATAAAAAAGGCGGATACAGTTAGATAATTCTCTTGATACTTTATCATGTATTTACATTCATGACATTAGAAGTTTTTATCTTGTTGAATTAATAATCACGGGCAAGTATGAAGTATAATCTATATATTTTATGCATTTCTATTTTGAGACTTGAAAATCTTACCCCTATTTTTCTTGGAATACATTTCATAGTTGTTAATGTGCATTATGCGGTAATTAGAATACTTCTCGTGATGTGATTTTGGTTAAGAGGAGATGCATCCCAAATATTACAGTTAATATGATTCTAATGAGATCTACTCATTAATATGAATTAAAAATATTCATTTGGTTCAATTTTTGTTATTGTCAATTAGTTAAATGACAAAATTTATATGCAAGCATGATAGATTGAAATAACAGGCTGTGTTTTTCTTTTCTTGATAAAATACGTAATCATGTGTTTTTCCTTGTGTTTTTAGTTAGAGTTTAGCGTCGTTTCTAGTAGTATCGAGTCATTTTTCATTAGGTTTTAAGACTTTTTCTCGTTAATTTTCTTTTTGGCTTAAAGTGTACGAAGTGTGAGGTGTTTGTGCTATTTTTGGGTTTTAAGTTTGAATTCTTGTTTTGTAGGTAGCTAAAAGGATTATATTCACTCGGCGGATGTTTTGGAACGAAAAACGAGAAATTCGATCCGAAAGCATCCATGATCGACTGAAAAGCTCCAAATTGACTGCCAGATCGACTGGTCATGGATCGACTGAAAGCCCCGAAATCGACTGCAAAACAGTAGCTCCCCCGTTTTGGCAGAGCAGTCGATCGACACCCCCTGCAGTCGATCGACTGCAACGCTGAGGGCTGCGGTATTTTTGGTGTTTTTGACAATTTTGCCCCTACAAAAAACTATATAAAGCCCACACCTTGCACCATTGAAGAAAATAACCCCCTTCCCAACCCTAACTTGGGTTTGGGGATCAAATTTCAATCAAGCTCTTGGATAATCTTCTCTCTTAGGTTTTAGATTTAATTTCAAGTTTTGATGTAATTTCTTTTCCTAGTTTTAGATTTACTTTCATACTTGGACTTGGGTTTGTAAGCCTAAGAAGAATCCAAATACTCCTTTGGATTGTTACTTTTTATGCAATTACATTCAATCTTTGTTTCATTTCTTAATTCAAGTAAGTTTCCTTTCAATTTCATGTTTTATGCTTTATTTCCATGCTTTGTTCTTCATTTCCATGCTTGTTCTTCATGTTATGCCTTTTGCCTTAGCACCTTGAATTCTTGTTAGATCTTAAGAATTGAATATGGAATCCAGATGAGTGACACATCTAGATCATAGATCAAGTCTTAGATCGTCTTGATTTCAAGTTTTTCCTATACTTTATTTGCAATTTTATTTTCATGCATAGTTTTAGGTTAAATCTTAGATCTACTTTTTGTTACTTGTTATTTTCCTTAAAGTTTTAAACTTTCATGTCAATTTCCATTGCTCTTTCCATTCATGCTTTCAATTTTTGCTTATTTGCATTATTTAGGATTTTATGCATAGTTGTACCTTGTGCTTGCATGCTTGTACTTGGTGAAACATTGCATTTTCTTGCTTATTTCTTTTATTGCTTTGCATTTCCATATTAAGGCATCCGACGAGACATCCTACCAACTTGCAATTTCATTTTCTAGTTTAATTTAGTTAGCTTAATTACTTTATTTTCATTTTCCTTTTATTTCTTCAAGCTTGAAACACATTGAATTCTACAAACGAATCAGTTTCCGATAATACCAAGCCAAATGAACCTTTGATTTCCAAAATCACGAAAAACTACACTTCAATGAGATTTATTTTCTAATTCATATTTATCGTAGTATTTTTGCGATATATAATAGTCTTGAAAATTATTAAAATATAAATCATGGTTTCTGAAGAAAGTGATGGTATATTGTAATTTCTCAGTTGAGTATGGTAAATTCATGAAGAACAATATACGATATATATCCATATCTTTCTGATGAAAAATAATATATAGTATTCCAGAAGAATATTAACAATGCTCTTGAAGAAACATTTTTGTTATATGTCTTATTTAATTATTAAAAGCTTTATTTACATGTCGTTGTTATATTATTTACATTATGATTAAGTTGTTGTTCCTGAAGTAGTAGAACTAATAATAATATTTCTTACGAACATCATATGCCCCTGAAAATTATTTATATATTTATTTTCTAATTTTATATTCATGAAGAATATTGATATATTGCTCCCGAAGTAGTGCTATTTATGTCAAATATTCAATTGAATACTTCTTGCTTTTGAAAAATGACACTTTGTCGTATGAAATATTAAAAACCAAGTATACTCACGAAGGAGTAACACACCAAATCAATCATTACTACTTGATAATGTACCGAAGAGCATATTTTTTATACAAAACTTATCATTTTCGAATAAATATATACAATAAGTACTATTTATATATTTTGGATTCCTATAAATTTTAAAACTTTAAATTGATTGTATTCTTGATGTAGTACAAATCTCAATAATATTACACGTAAAGTTTTTGTAATTGCTCTGATATGATTTAGAATATTGTTTTAATTAGTTGGGCAGAGTGGTTAGAAAGTAAAGATAAACCTCAAAAAAAAATAAAAAAATGAGAGGACCAATGGTTGAACCCTTATCAACACCAAGGGTTAGTGATACCACTTGAGTCACAAGATCATGGTGATACAAATTGGAATATAAATCAACCATGAGTTTGATTTTTACTTGAATTATCCATAAGAACTTGAGACAATTTATTATCGAATTAATTTGTACTATAAGTTAGTACTAAATCATATATTCTTATATTGATCGGAAAGTTCAATAAAATCTCTAAAAGAGTTAGAAATTACTTTTTCATTTTGAACCTGAAGCTCAGTATTATCATGATTTGGCATGACTGGTATGACCATCCCAGTTTATTAATTTGTGAAGAGTATGAAGATTCTTCTATTTATTTTTAATGATCCATGTTATCAACAAAATTAGCCATTAAATTATCACTAGTTTAATTGTAATTAGGCTCCAATAATATTCATATTTTATTACGGGGTGAGATCTTTTGGGCCCATTCACCCTCCATGTTGACTTATAGATATTTGGATCCACTAGAAGATTGCATGTGTTATTATCTCATAACTAGAAGTTTATGAGAATGTTTTCTCTATTGGCTATGAGAGAAAAGTATCGTATGAATCTAATAATTACACTTATAATTTGCTAGTAAAGTTATTTATAAAAGTCATTGATGATTTATATTTTGTTGAGTAAGGTTGACAAAAGCAATTGATATATGCCTTATGATATTTGTTATATCACTTGATGAGAACAATTTTTGTAATCATGTGAAATGAATATTTCACTTGTATGCCAAATATAAAAATATATGTGAAACCTCTGTCTATTGCTTGCAATCAGAAGCCTCCATCAAAAGTTAAACAAGTGCGATATTTATAATCGCCCCACCATATGTCATAATGGATAGCAAATGCTGAGAAAATATCAAATAAAGATATATTTTTTTCGTAATTTGTTAGTCATTGTACAATAAATAATATCCTCAGCATTAGAGGAGGATAGATATATGTCATGGTAACAAAAAATATAAAATGCATACGTCATGGTAACCAAAATTATGAAATGCATAAATATAATCCTCGCAAAGTTTAAAGCAAATCTGAAGTTTGTAGCAAAAATTTACATTTTAGATTATTGACTATAAGGTTATCAATGGTTTACAAGTTTAAAGGCTTAAACTTGAAAGTTATATAAAATCCTATAGGAGGATTAAGATGGCATGCTTGAAGCATGGTGACGATTAATTCAAATATTCCTCCTTTATATGGAGCAATTATTTGTGATGGTCTTCTTACTAAATGTTATACTCCAGTAGAGTAAACAGACATAACAAATTATAAACCCTTGAAGAGGTTCAGGTACCTAATGATAATTTTAGAACAAAGAGATCTCGATAAGTTATGTCTATATAATTGAATCAAATAGAATCAATAAGAAAACTAGTCAACTATATTTATACTCACGAGCTCAATGATAGTGAGGATGTTATTTTTTTAATAAATTAAAAGTTATTGACACAATTGTTTGGCCAAGATTGAATATGCAGTCTTATAGATTATTATATGTTTGGCTAGAAGCTCATTCATATGAAATATTTTGTCAATAATATATAAATGAAAGATTTATGCTACAAGAGCATTCTTTTACGTGGGGGATGATATTGAAACTTGAAGTTTCATTCAACCGACAATATAGAACAATATCATGAATGAAATAAAATCCTGGAAGGATTTTGATATGCTTGAAGCATATTTGTAACATTGTTAGTAATATGATGAGATATGCATTGCACTCTTTTTCCCTTAATTGAGGTTTTGTCAGATTTTCCCAGTAATATTTTTAATGAGGCAACATTATGAGCATATTCAAAGAATAATGTACTCTTTTTCCTTCACTCAGATTTTTCCCATCAGGTTTTTCCTTGGAAGGTTTTGACGAGGCATATTCTTTGCATAACAATGATGTATAAACATCAACATATGGTATAGAACTCATGAAGAGTTTATAACTCATATTATATTTCATAGTTTTAAGACAGATAGATGATAAACTCAAGAACTACTACCAATTGAAGTCACGGGGAGCAGCTATACTCTTTTTCCTTCAATCAGTTTTTTGTCCCACATGGTTTTTCTGACAAGGTTTTAATGAGACAACATTTGGATACTATAAGTGTGAAAAGAAATATTTCGTATATGATACAACTCATATGTGACTACGTAGAAGGTGGCAAGACAATATATATATATATATATATATATATATATATATATATATATATATATATATATATATATATATTTATATATCGAACTTCTACACAAAAGATTTTCAAAAGAATGACGATATCGATATCCATCAAATTCGCCCATATGACAATTTGGCGGACTTATTTCACAAAAGCATTGCCAACATCATCGCTTAGAAGACTGGTACACAATATTGACATGGATCGACTCAAAGATCTTGATTTTCAGGGGGAGTAGGGATGTACTCTTTTTCCTTTGGACCAGATTTTGTCCCATTGGGTTTTCCTGATAAGATTTTAACGAGACCAACATTTTCAAGGTCATTCATAGGGGAGTGTTGTAATTAATTAATTGTAATAATTATATATTATGTGAATGACCCCTAACCCTAAACCCTAATCTTGTACCTATAAAAGGGACTCTAGTACCCATAATAAAGCACACCTTTTTCTCACTCTTTTTTCTCATTTCTCTCACCCTCTTCTCTCCTTTCTCTAGTTTCACGACAAGGTTATTATATTTCCTACCCTGTTCGTTATTTCTTCTTCTTCTTTTACTTCATTTTTTTATATACACCACAACTCCACCTTCATCTTCCTTACAAAACACACACCACACAAACTCATTATGACCACCATCAGTTAAACGCCAGGCCACCACCATCTGCCACTGCTGCCTAACGCCATCCACCACTATATTCCACCGTCGGCTGTTCGCGAGCTTTTAGGTACTAATTTTTTTGAACTACTTCAGTTACTTCGGACGAAACCAACCAAAACAGACATGAACATTGGAAGAAAAACTCCAAACACAATATTATTTGCCTAAATTTATGAGTCTTCGAATCTAATCATCTGAACCCTCCAAATTTTCACCTTCGTCGACTTTCTCTCACAAAATCATCATTATTCAACTTATTGTGAGTGTGGGTAAGTGGCGGTGACCTGTGGATCGACACTCAACACAGGGGGGGGGGGGGGGGGGGGGGGGGTCTCAGAGTTTTAGAAATATCAGGGTCCGATGACAAATGCAAGGTTTGGTGGTGGCGGCGGCGGTTGGACATATTTGATTACTTGGTGGTTGTTACAATGGAGGTTAGGGTTTATATGTTGATGTGTGTAAGTGAGGAGGAATGAGGTGAGTGAGTTAGTAAATTAACAAGGTTAGAATAGATAATTTACATAGGTTTATTTAATTTTCTAAAAAATAAAGTGAAAAAAGTAATTGGGTGGGTTATAATTAAGGGTGGCAAATCGGCCTTGTCGGTCTCTTATCGGGTTGACACGATAAGGCATGACACGATAAGCATATGCATTAGCACGGCACGATAAAGCTTATCGGGCTTATAATCTAAACCTGAACACGACACGATAAAAACACGAAAATCACGGCACGGTACGATAGGCACGATAAGCAAAAATGCTAAATTTATTTAATCCAGCCCATTTAGCACATTAGGCCCGTTAAATAATAAAATACATGATTTTCTTAATAAATATAATACATATTTATAAAATTATAAATTCAAATTGTCAAATACATTATAATATGACAAATGTACTAATGATAAATTAAAAATCACAAATATTAAAAATTGGGTAAATGAATATAAAAATGGGAAATTAAAATATTATAGTGCCTTATCGTGTTTATCGGGCTAGCCCGTTATCAACCCATTTCTTAACGTGCCTTATCTTGCCAGCCTGATAAGGCCCGAACCTGATAAGGCTCGAACCTGATAAGGCTCAGCCCAAACCCTATTATTTCATGTCGTGTTCATGTCGGTCAATCGTGTCGTGCCTCATATTGCCATCCCTAGTTATAATAGCACTACCCAACTTCTAGTTGCTCGAAAACCTTAAATAAGCCTTCAGTTATGGATGATAATAGGCCTTCCCGACACCTGACTTCTTAAGGGCAACCAGAATAACATCGTAATAGATAATAGTAACAAAATAGAATAAAATAATGATAATAACAATAAAAGAAGAATGTTTTATAAATCATAGAGAAAACCAGACAGGTAGAGTATATAGAGAGAATAAATTTCTCCGACATATTTTCATAAATAACCAAAGTCTTATTTATAGGAAAACTTCTAATGGTAAAATCATAATTACATAATTTCATTAGGGGTAGAATATCCATTCACAAATATAAAATATTCTCCACATGAGTCGCGAGGTTCATAACACTCCCTCTTGAATAACTATCTGCATAAATATCTCGTGAATTGGTATGAAGAAAAACCTAGTAGAAGAAAACTTCAAAGTTGTTTGTAACAAAGCTTGTTCTTATCATATACTGTATCATCATAATGTTACTAGAAAGAATCTTGTGGTATAAAACTTCAGCAATGTGAAAGCATAAAGTTGCTCCCCCTCAAATCTATCATTCTTGTGAGAGTATTTGTGTGCAACAATGTGGGGCCGTAAATTTGCTCCTTCTTGTAATGATTATTTTTGTGGGTACATCCGTGTGCTATCTTGCCAAGAAAGTCTTGTGGGAAAAACCTTATTATAGGAAAAAGAGTACAATTACTCTATTTGACTTCACATCATCAATAATTTGTATTGATTTCTCTTGTAGACCTCGTCATGTTGTAAGTATGATGATTTCAAATTTTTGTATCGATTTCTCGTCGCACCATGACTATACCATTTTCACATCTCGGAGAATTATGTTGACTTCTCATGTAGTACTCATCGTGCCATGAATATGCTGATTTCAGATTTTGAGGAATTGTATTGGTTTCTTATGCATTCTTCATTATACCATGAATATGTAAATTTCAGATTCTAATGAATTGTATTGATTTCTTATGTATTTCTCACCATACCATGAATATGACTCGTCATAACCTTATTAGGAAAAACCCAGTGGGAAAAATTTCGATGAAGGATAAATAGTACATTATCCATGTTAATACGCTTTTAATCGTTGAAAACCTTGCTAGAAAAACACATTGGGACAAAACCTTAGTCAAAAGAAAAAGAGTTTAATGCGTATTTTATAAAAGTATGGTTAAGGCATTTCCAAATTCTTCAGGGTTCATACAGATATCGAATAGATTTATCGATTCTCTTTAGGTTTTTGATATATCAATAGTATATATAGCAGTTGTGATCTAGCTTATATTTTGATTGCATCGAAATACATGTCAAAATCTCTTCTGGAGATTGTACAATAGTTTTAACTATGCTGCCACATTCAAAAATCTTGTTTGGGAAAAACTCCTTTATGGGATAAAAACCATAACCAATGAAAGGAGTAGAGCGTATGAATATTTCTTCATAACAATATCCTTGTTTTGAGTTATTGGATAATATATTTAGAATCTCTTCAGGAGTTCCAGTGTCATTATCACCAAGCCCACGTACTTTCACTTTAAGATCATACATCTTAATGTCGAGATTTTTCTTCACTATCAGTAATCGTTCGTAGTTCTTTTCTTTTATGTGTTGTAATGTAGGCTCTTTGGACGGGTATGGAATATATAAGTCGTGTGGCTAACTCACGATCAAACTTGATCAATAACTCACCAAACTATTTTAATTAGGAAGCAATGTGCTTCACCTCATTCAAACGAAACCTCACTTAACTCTCATAACGTAGCCTTTATACTTAGGCTATTTCTCAATTCGAAACTCAAAACCGACTTCTAAACAAACCACTTAAACAATTTAGAAGCTTATGGTACGCTTCTTCTTTCAAACTCAACTCTTACCTCTTAAACATTAGACGTCATAAGAAAATCAACAATACTAAATACAAGCCTTTATAAGCATAGGCAGCAACTCAACAAGATTCACCATCCTCTTTATTCATCATATTTATTTTTTCTTTTTTTTTTTAATTTTATTTGAATGATGATGATCCTTAACACTTATTAAAACCTTTTCATAAATCCCTGATCATTATTCCAAAACACAAATAACCAACAAAAATGACTAACTCTTACCCCCACGCTATTAATGATGTAGGAGTTAACTCATAAACACTCATGGCTATAGGAAATGGATATTTGGCTATGAAGGGCTCATTCGGAATTTATAGTGGCTAAATATATCTTGATATGGCCAGAATAAGGGTAATTTCTTTGCCAAATCGTCATATTCAAAGCTAACTACACACTGCGATTTCCAAGAGATCTCAAAATAGAACCTACTCAAGTACATGCAAAGATAATAAACACTCAGGCTACTCACATGATTTTTCATGAAGAGATTTTGAATTGACTCTAATTTCAAGGATTTATGAAATAATTTGCGTCCAAGTACCATTTAAAAAAAATGTATAAATAATAATTGTGAAAAAAATTATGCTCTTATACACACTCAAAGACAAGAACCTCAAATCACACATAGTCAACTTTGACAAGATAAACCAGACAAACACAAATAAGCGCAGGAATAGCAATCAATCAACTACTAGCTATTGCAGAACCACGAATTCAAATTGCGCAATCATAAAATACAAATCATTACTCAACTACCCTCCCCCTCCCTAAAAATCCGACAATCTCCGAATTGCCATAAATACATATAAAAACCAAATCAAAAGAGGAAAGGAATAAGAGAAACGTTCCTGAAGACTAAATAGTCGAGTTGCTCTAAATAGAATTGTGCAATCACCCCATCGTCTCGAATCGCGTGATTTTTATTATCTTGATTAACAAACTACGAAAAGAAACAAGCAAACAAAATAAAGAACAAACTAACTAATAATGTTATTATTATTATCTTTTTTTTTGGATTTTCAATAATTAAAATAAACAACCCTAAAGTCAAAATAACAAAAGAAGTAAAATAACTAACTGGAACGAGCGACAGTAACCATCATAAGAATTCACGAAAATAGGGATCAGAGGTGATTTAGGTCTATAAAATAAATCGTTAATCTTCTCTACCTCTAGAGTAAGCTCAACAACCCTCTTAATCACTTCCGCCAAATATCCCTCCACCTTGACAATGTTAAAAATATGCGCCACTTCATTAAGCATAAGCTCATTTTTGTCAGATGTTAAATCCCAAATCATCGCTATAGCCTCATACAATTGACTGTGAAGCGCATCCAATGCCTCTTCATGTTCTTCTCTTCTCACCAATCCAGCAGGTGGTGGCTGGGTTCGCGTCATCTTCACCTACAAGGCTTATGGAAGAAATTGGTGGTTGGGAAACGATCAAAGCGTGGCAAGGTCTTGAAGATTGTATGAAGAATAACGTACTCATGGAGGGTTTATATAAGGTTTAAAGGCAGGAGAAAAAGGAATTCTAGATTTTTCTTAACCTAAATAAAGTATGATTCTTCAAAACATACCTAATCAAAACATAACTTTTAAAAGGAGATAGACCAAAACTCCTTAATTAAACCAAAGTCAAACTTACCTTAGCAAAACTTACCTTACCAAGGTGGGTGTCTAAAAATCACAACCAAGATCATCTTTCAAAATCCACTTGCTTTTGAATTAAAGTCAGTAGATAGGCCGAATCCGGGTTAGTTTCGATCGATAGGCATCGTTTCGACGGGGACAGAGATGTTGTCGACCATTGCTATTGATCGACGGGCATTGTGTCGATTGGGACAGAGACCTTCGTTGACCGATCGCCGATGGTCTGGTTGATTGATGCCGGCAGTGCAGTGGCGTCGATGTCGCATCGATGTTGGCCATCGATCGATGACTTCTTCTTTTCGCCTCGTTTTCGCTCGATTGATCAATGTTCTTCTGCGAGAATTCCTCCAACTGTTTTAAAAACAAAGAAAAATAATGCAAAACACACAAAACACAAAAACAAAGAAATTTTAGAGAGGAAATATACATAAATCGTAAAAGTACATGAAAAGCTTAGGTTGCCTCCCAAGAAGCTCTTGTTTAACGTCGAAAGCTCGACGACTCATACGATCAATGCTATTCGGGATCCAGGAATAGGTGACGGTCGTGCCATGCCTTAGTGTTCTATAAGAGTAAGTACAGACGATGATAATCACCAGGGCGGGCACGACAAGAAGGTTCTATGATGATAGAAGTGAAAACTCTAACTAGCTTCGGAGGCAGAAAATGAGAGTAGTCGATCACAATGAATATATCAAATGTCAATCGGAGCATGGATAAATGCTTGGTCACTAGAAGAACTGGAAAATTAGTCGAACAAAAAAAACAACCCTCAACCAATCCAAGATCCTTTATTTCTTCGAACATCACCTCAACACTTTCATAAACACGAAATTCCATATCACCGGGCTTAAACGAGGGCGATTGGGCTCCTCCTCAACTATCTCTTCCAACACATCAAATTTAAGTTCCAACACTGCATCGGGCGGAATGAAGTGAGGATCAATAATCTCACCATCCTCCAAAACTGGCACCACAACTTCACCATTCTCACAGAGAGCAAGTAAACTCGAATCTCCAACATCGTCTGGGCCCTCCAACGGCAACACACCAACACTTCTGTCCAAAACCTCATCAAATAGCACAAGGGGGGTGATGCATTCAACCAAATCCCCAATATCAACCTCATTACATACTCTCCCAAGCGAGCGTTCAAGCTCGAATTCTCAACATCAAAGGTGGGCTCCTGATTAGCACATATTTGTCCTTATTTTTATTAGTATTTTATTTAGTTTTTCTTGTTGTTTTTGGTAAAAGTTGGATAGTTTAAGCTTAATTCCGTATTTTTATACTTCTAGCTTATTTTGCCGTATTTTGATCATAATTGATGAGAATAGGTGATTATTCGTTGTTTTTCACCTTACAGCTAAGTTACAAGAAGAGTTCAACACGTAAATTGATGAAGTTTGATGTTCGAGAGTCGAGAACGAGCTTTCCGGTGAAAGAGTAGCAGAAAGATCGGGAAAATGAGACGTGCAGCAAAGTTGCATCGGTCGATGCAGGCGTCGACGCGATTCTGCCCACGACGGTCGACACTACGTCGACGCTAAGCTGAAGTAACTCTCTGAAGCGTCGATCCATGGGTGCATCCATCGATGCACAAGTCAACGTAACTTTTTGTAGCGTCGATCCATGACCGCGTCGGTCGACGCCTCTGCCCAATCAATGCAAGCGCACCGGACGCGTCAACGCCGAGCCCCTATTCGCGTCGGTCAATGCGAAGTCGACGTGACTGCCTAGAAATGGATTTTTAGGGTTACTTATGATCCAAGACAAGGAAAAACTATAAAACCCTTCTCTAAGTCCGTCTCAAGAGACATGATACACCACTACAACCCTACTTACGTTCCTTCAGCTCTAAAACAAAGCACCTTCACGTTCCATAACAACATCGAGGATCAAGATCGAAGAATCAAGAGTCACAAATTCTAAGTTCCACCCGTTAGTTCGTGATTGGATTCTCGGCCAAGATTTACGCAATCTCTCCGGATTAGATGGAGAATTTACTGCAATTTCTTAGTCTAAATAAGTATTCTAAACTCTTTAATTACTTTCTTAGTTTAATTTATTCGATTAAGTAGTAGCTTTTCAATTAATTTTCATGCGTTTTAATTCCTTAGATAATCAAAACAATCACCCCCCCCCCCCATTTGTACATGTTACTTGTGATTGAACAGACTATTCGAGATTCTGATTGCATGTTCCTTGAGAGATGACTCGGGTTAACTTTGCCAACCTACACGCGATCCCGTTCTCTTGCGGGCAAGCTATTGGATTTCTGACAAATATTTATAAGTAGGCACACACAAAAGCTTGAATCAAAATTTTGGCGCCGTTGCCGGGGAACATAGCAAAGGTTTCAAAAATATGTTTGTTCATTTTATTTTCTTTTTAGCCGTCTATTTGTATAATTATTTTCTCTAGTCGATGCGTTTAATTTGCTGTTGAGTGTATGCAAGGTCGAAGATAAATGAGACTCGAACTTGCACCATTCATTGCTAAAATTCATCGCTCTAAACAAGTAAGACCTCCTCAAATATCTTAAGACGAATCGTCTTCTTCCACTGAATTTGTTTGTGACACAATTCCCGATACAATTTTGAGACGAGAAGACCTTGTTCACGACAACAATAACGAGGAACCACTGAGGAACCCTCCTATACGGCATAGAAACAAATACGAAAGTGAACCAATTTGACACGAAGGACAGGCACAACCTCGAGAATATTGGGAATATATTCAACAAAATATGATGGACTAGAATGAAGGGCGAGGAGGAGGAGGAAATAGAAATCACCACCACCACATCCAAGATGACTATTCTGAGAGATCTTACCATGGAGACGAGCGGATTAACGACTGGCTCGCTAATGACCACTACAATGAGAGGAACGAGTATGATAGAAACTACGCGAGGCCTAATAATCAAGAGAGACACCAAAGGGGGGCGCGCGAGTCAAGACAAAGAGAGTTCGCGACTCCTCAAGTGGGTCCCTATAGTTCTGCAATTGTGTTGGGTAGAACTACAAGAGACTTTGAGTTGAAACCTCATATAATCAACAACCTCCTGACATTTCATGGCCTCGCCAATGAAGATCCATTAACTTTCCTCAAAGAATTTTATGCCGAAGTCAGTAGGATCCCATCTCCGTGACTTCATCACGAAAACCTTCAAATGGTGACTTCATCTTGGCTACTTTCATTAGAACCGAGATCCCTGATCGACTGGCCCATGGTTAGCGATAAATTTAAAAATCAGTATTACTCAGCTCAAACGACGGGCCAAATTAGGAGACAAATAGTAAACTTTGTCCAGCAAGATGGGGAGTTTCTTCATGAAGCATGGGAACGCTTCAAATCACTTTTGCAAGCGTGCCCACACCACAACTACTCTTCAGGGATGGTTAATCAATTTTTCTATGATGGTTTATTGCAAGTACACAAGGGTTACATCGAGACTGCATCTGGAGGAGACTTAGGGGACTTGACGGAAAGTGACGCAAAAGCATTATTCGAGAAGTTGGGAGAGGAATCAAGACAAACTAATTCTCAACCATGAACGATTATGGCCAAAGAAGTCTCCGAGATGCCAAACGAGAGAGACATAAAGTTCGACGAGATGGCCAAGGAGTTGGCCCCTTAAAGCAAAAATGGCGAATATGAAATTATCAAAGAAGACTGTTGAGTTATGTGCACGATGTGGATTACAAGGACATTTAGCGAGCGTGTGCACAACTGTGTTTGATAAAGTGGAAGAAACGGAGGTCAATGCTATTCAAAATTTCCAGCCTCAACCTCCAGTAGGGAATACGTATCATCCAGGACTTCCCAATCATCCAAACTTCAAATATGGCCCCGGACAAGGGCCTGCGCTTGTGCAAATAAATGATCAACTTTTAGTATGGCAACAAAGTCAAGTAGCGGAGACTGTACGAAATCGAGAAGGACTCACGTAATTAACTTCACAAGTGAATAAGCAAATAACGGATCTCAATGCAAAATTCGAGTCAAGGTTTGATGAACTAGTCAAGGCTATACAACAAGGTCATGAGCTTTTTAAGGCTGTGCAGCAAGGGCAACAACATTCAGATATGATTATAGGACAATTGTCCGCGACTGTAGCAACATTGTCAAAGGAGAAAAATAAGTTTCCAAGCTAAACTGAACACGCCTCGGCTATTCATGTGCTTAGAAGTTGAAAAGAGGTAGATAATTGCATAGAGCTAGAAAAGGAAGAAGGCACGAAAAAAGTCGAGACCCAATGGCAAGTAGATGCAACCACACCGGCCGATCTTACGCATAAATCTACCAATCGATATGTGCAGGGAGTGTTGAAAAGAAGAAACAATTCAGCAACTGACCACCCAAAGAAGTTGACTAGTTATGATCATGTTCCCTTCTCAAGACGACTTCGTCCGGCGAGAGAAGATAAGAAGTTCATGGAGCTGTACAATTTATTGAAAAACGTGAACATTAATCTGCCCTTACTAGATGTGATAAAGACGATGCCCGCATACGTTAAATTTTTCAAGGAGTTAGTCGCGAGAGAATGGTGATTGGAAACAACACAATGAGTAGAATTAACCAAGGAGGTGAGCGCCATATGCAAGGGTCCACTACCCAAAAAGAGAAAGACCCAGGGAGTCTTTGCATAACTATCGCCTTGGGAAATGGGCAAATGGCACGTGGAATGATCGACCTTGGTGCGGGAATGAATTTGATGTCGTACTCGCTATATACAGAATTTGACCTTGTAACAATGAGGCCGACTATGATGCGACTACAGATGGCGGATCGATCAATTATACAACCGCTTGGGATAGTTGAAGATGTATTAGTTCAAGTCGGCGAACTTGTAATTCCAGTTGATTTTGTCATACTTGATGTCGGCGAATTTCTAAAAAAAGGTATGGAGCATACTATTTTGCTAGGTCGACCATTTATGTCCACCTCTCATACATTAATTGACGTGCCCAAGGGAAAAATGACCTTATCCATTTTGGGTGAGACAGTCGCATTTTATCAAAACAAAATCAACAACACTCCTACACCGTTTGTGAAAGACGAATGTTCTGCTGTTGATTTAGTAGATTCATGCGTGAATGAACTCCTAAGCATTAGCACTATGAACGAGATTGATGATGAGTATGGCGAGGATCACTTGATCGGGGAGGAATTGATGGGCTTGTTTGGAATTGAGTTATGTGATATTGTAGGTGAATTTAATGATGAAATGCCCATAGAGAATGACGCACCTAAAAAAGAGTCAAAAGTGAGTTGAGGCCACAACGAGATCGTTCGAAGTATGAGTCAGAGAAGGAGATGAAGCCACCACATAGAAGTTCGAAGGATGTTTCCCTCGACCCTTACAATAATTTTAAGCGTACCACAAACAAGGGCGAGGCTTTTAGCAAGGATTGGACGACGAAGGAGAGGAAGTCGAAAGAGGTTTTTAACATGAAGTTTAATGATGAGAAGTTTAGGGTTGGTTAATTAGTGCAATATAACTCCGATCTTGAATTAGATCTAACTAATTTCAAGGCCGAATGGACTAGACCATTTCTAATAAAGGAGATGGATGAGTATGGAGTAGCAACGCTATGCGACGAGAGCAAAGAGTTGAATTTCCAAGTCCACAAGCATCGACTTAAGACTTATTATGAGAAATATATGAAGAGTCGAGATCATACCAAGAGAGAGTTCGTGGGCCCACCACGAGCTGGAAATTGATCAAGCAACTTGCGTCGAGCTTTCGACGTTAAACAAGCGCTTCTTGGGAGGCAACCCAAGCGTTAGTTTTTCTTTTTTTTTTATTTCTCTTTCAATTTTTCTTTAGTATAGTTCTATTTATATTGTGTCAAATGCCGTGGTACGTTTATGTGTGTGTTGATGTGCAGAAAATACGATAAAATCGCTTATTTTGGACAACTAACAGTTATATAGCGGTAGCTCGCTACCGCAAGGCGTTAACGATGACGATCAACCGCTAAACCTATCGCTAGCAGCATCAATCAGGGATAACGATGAAATTACCGCAAGGCAACCTACGAACTTCATTTTCATCGATCGAAGTCGCAATCCGACCCAAGTTAGCCGCAGTCCGGCAACTTTTTGATGAACTGCAACCCATCCATTTACGACGTTGAGCCGCAATCTGGCCGTTTCAAATCCCAAAAGATGTACCACCGGGCACTTGCGCCTAGCAATTGATCGCAATCGTGGTTTGTTCAGGAAAATCCAATCACGCGATCTAAAGCAAAGGATAATTGCACAAGCATTTTTGGAGGAACTCAACTATCGAATTTTCAGGGACGTTTTCTTACCCCTTTCCTCATTTGAACTGGTTTTATAATTATGGAAATCAGGAGTTTGCCACATTTTTTTTAGAGGGGGGATGGTTGAGTATGATTTGTGATTGAAAGTGTGCAATTTAACGTCGTTGTTTTGAAATGCATAATTTTTACGTGATTGATCACTATTTCTGTGCTAAATTATATTTGTCTGGCTTGCCTGTCGAAGTTGACTACGTATGATTTGATGTTCTTGTATTTGAGCGTGTATAAGTGCATAAAATTTCTCAAAATTATTATTTATATATTGTAAAATGGTACTTGTACGCAATTGATTTTGCAAAACCTTAAAAGCGGCGTCAATTCAAAACTTTTTCATGCAAAAAGCCTGTGAGTAGCTTGAGTGATTACATCTTTGCATGTGCTTGAATGAGTTCTGTTTTGATATCTCTTTGAAACCGCTGTGTGTAGTTGACTTTGAACATGACGTTAAGGCACAAATAAAACCCTATTCCGGCCATATCCATATATATCAGCCACTATAAATTCTGAATGAGCCAATCACAGCCAAATTATCCATGCCTATAGCCTTGAGTGATATTATTGAGACGACCCCTACTAACCCATTAAAAACGTGGGGTAGGAGTTCGATATTTATATTGGTTATTTAGTGTTTTGGAAACTTTATTAGGGATTTATGAATTTTTGTAATTAAGGACCACCATCCGAAAAAAGAAAAGAAAAAAAAAAGAAAGAAAGAAAAAAAATACCCCATAAAAATTATAATAAGGGGGAAAAAGAAAGGATGTTGAGTCGTTGAATTATGTTAGTCATTGACTACGCTTATAAAGGCTTGTGTTTTATTGTTTCTTTTCTTATGAGGCCCAATGTTTAATAGGCAAAGATTTGAGTTTTAATAAGGAAGCGTATTATAAGCTTCTATATTGTTTAAGTGGTTCGAGCAAAAGTCGGTTAGAGTTGCGAGTTGAGAAATAGCCTATGTATAAAGGCTACGTTATGAGTGTTTAGTGAGATTTTCTTTTGAACGAGGTGAAGCGCTTTGCTTCGTGATTAGAATAGGTTTGGTGAGTTATTGATCACGTTATATCGTGAGTTAGCCACATGACTTATATATTCCATACCCGTCCAAAGAGCCTTACATTACAACCCGAAAAGACCTTTTCCAATTCTTTGTTGATAACACACTTAATTTGCGATTGAAAAGAGATTGATTTTCGGTTCTTCTTTATTGTGCATGTATTTGTATGATTTGAGTGTATACACTTCCCATGCAGAAAATACTTGAGCGCTTTGAGCCACCACCTTATATATTACCTTTGTGAGGATGCATGAATCCGATTTTAGAGCAACAATGTAATAGGGGTGGAAAGTTCGAAGTTGCATTGCAAGTATCTATATTTTCAAAATCATCTATGCAGCATCGCATGACTCATTGTTTGGAATGATTTTCATTCTTGCTATACTTTGAATCTATCATTCGTTCGAGGACGAACAAACCAATTAAGCGTGGGGTAGTTGATTAGCACATATTTGTCCTTATTTTTATTAGTATTTTAGTTAGTTTTTCTTGTTGTTTTTGGTAAAAGTTGGATAGTTTAAGCTTAATTCCGTATTTTTATACTTCCAGCTTATTTTACCATATTTTGATCATAATTGATGAGAATAGGTGATTATTCGTTGTTTTTCACCTTACAGCTAAGTAACCGGAAGATTTTTACGAGTAAATTGATGAAGTTTGATGTTCAAGAGTCGAGAATGAGCTTTCCGGTGAAAGAGTAGCAGAAAGATCGGGAAAATGAGACGTGCAGCGAAGTTGCATCAGTCGACGCTACGTCAACGCGATTCTGCCCACGACGGTTGACACTACGTCGAAGCTAAGCCGACGTAACTCTCTAAAGCATCGATTTATGGGTGCGACCGTCAACGCACAAGTCGACGTAACTTTATAAGTAGGCACACACTAAAGCTTGACTTGGAATTTCTGACAAATATTTCCACCACATCAAGAATCGACAACTCTAGTTGACTTGGAAGTCTGTCCTTCTCGTTTGACAATTTTGCTATAAAAGACGCCATTTGACCTATCTTTGTCTCTATATTCTTCATAGTTTTTGAAATGTCATTTACCTGCTCAGTCAATTGCGCAATTCCATCTTGGTGCCGAATGGTCTTAGCTACTTGATTTTGCTGCCACACCAATAACTGATCGTCTGGTTTAACTGGAGTAGGTCCTTGCTCCTTCGTAGGATATTTGGTTGGTGGAGTATATTCTTCATAGCTCGGATAATAGGGATTTGAGTAGGGAGGGGCATAAAAGTCGTAGTTTGAATAGGAAGAATCAAAATCGGGTGGAGCATACGAGTCATGCCTCGAGTAGTAAAAAGGTGAGGTGGAGGGAGCGTATGAAGGTTCAAAACCTAGATTATAAGAATTTCCGTTGAAGATTGGGTGATAGGGATTATGCGGTGGGGCGTGAGGGTTAAAACTAGGATTGAAGTGATCGGGTGGAGCATATGGATCGTTGTGGCTCGAATCGTATGAATTTGAAGATGGGCCCCATTCAGGTGAGTAGAACGTCCCCATGAATCGATCGTACACTTCCTCCCACATTTTCAAGGAATCAGGCTCTAAATATACCAACCATTTCTTGCTCGATCCTTTAGTGTGCAAAAGAAGAGTCGCATCTTCACTTGATCCCTCGTAAGGCTGAGAAGAGGGAAGGTCTGGGTGATGGCCTCGTACTCTCGGATGAACTTCAGCGGGTTCTTGCTCAGAAGCCCATGAAAAATGGGATTTGCTCTAAGTAGAAATCGTCAGGATCATAATCCCGCATCGCGGAGCACAATGGAATGGCCAGTCGAAAGGCACGCCAAACGTACAGTTTACCGTACGGGTCTCGCATTTTCTCTTTTTTTTTTATTTTGAAAACAATTTGTTGAATCTCGGGCCTTGATCGTCGAGGTACCTTGAATACACAACACTCAACACACGAGATTAAATGCACTGGTGGAAAATAATAATAACAAACAAAAAGAAAAATCACAAATGAATACCGAACACAAACAAAACAAATAATAACAAGAACAAAGATCACAAAGAGCAAACAAAAAAATCACAACCTTTATCCTTCCTTGGCTACGACGCCAAATTTTGAATCGAACTTTTTAAACACTACTTTTTATTAAAATAAAAGGCTCATCCACAAGAGAATAGAGCAGTTGTAAGTGGCAAGTTGGACTCGAGTTGAATCTCTCGAGGAAGGCTAATCAGAGGTAGTTCTCGTATTTGATTCACGAACGAGAATATAACAAAAGGCTAATCTAAACATTTGGTCAATTTTCGATTTGAGAGTTGTAATAACTAAGATAATGACTTAAACGACGAGCAATGAAATCAAAAACTTTGAAAAGATTGAGGAAATGGGGGTCTAGGGCTCTAGAATCATCTCCACTACCAATTGGCATTTCATCGAACACTTAACCTACGAGCTGGGGTTTTCATTCCCAACTTATATATTAAACTCCCAACAATCCCAATTGATGGTTCTAAATGATTCTAGGCAGTAGACCAGTGAATTTTAACCAACAACCATCAAGCAATCTAACAATACAATCTCAAAGCAAACATAAACACGATTAACTATGAAAAGCTTCAAGAAAGCATCAATGGAGTTTTGAATAATAATAATTATTATCATATAAATTCCTAAGAAAAAAACCATAATAAATCGCAAGAAACACAATTACGTATCAAGAACATCACCAACTCACAAGAAAACTCATAAACGAAGCAAATAAGAAATTCGAATAAAAAAGTGAGAAATTTAAAACTTACTAATTAACGAAGGAGAATACCATCATTCAAACGGGAAATTAAACTAAGATCTACTAACTAATCAATCTAAGATCCACTAAAACCAAGAAATTATCTAAGATCTACTCAAACTAAGAAACTAGAATTTGAAACGGAAAGGTAGATGAAAGAGAACAAAGAACACTCTTGGGTTGTCAACCCCAAGAGGTCCGAGAAGGTTCTCGTGCTGTTGGGCATCTCTCTATTCTTCTTGGATGCTTTCGCTGCTCTCCTTTGAAAGTCATGGAAGTGGGCCTGTTCATTTTATGGGCCGAGGGCTCTAAATTCCCGAATCTGTGTTGGCACTAGGTAACCTAGTGTGGATAACAGACCCAGTGTCAGTGGTAATACATCAAATTGGGGCCCAATTTCGTTAAAAATCCGCTCGTAGGCCCACACTCGTCCATCTCAAGACCAAAATACTTCAAAATCCTTGAAGTAAAATAAAATCTAATATCATAGATCAAAACACGGTAAAATATGCCGGAGATACATAAATATGAAAATAAGCTCAATCTATCCAACCTATACCAAAATTAATAACAAATCTAACTAAAATACTACCTAAATATAAATAAAAATCAAAACAAATGCATACTAATCAACTTTTAATAATTCTCCAATTGATATCCCTAACGTATGCGCATATGGATCATTCATTGATCTATTCAGGTTATCCCCGATATATATATATATATATATATATATATATTTATATATATTTTACTAACTTTTATCATTTTATTTGATAATTTTGGACATACTATGGGCAACTCAACCCGTAAACTTTTGGTTACGAGTCATTATACACATGTGACTATGTAGTGGATCCATAATATCTTAACACACATGGAAGGGGGAGTGGGAACATATATATATCACCCCTATTCTCTCCAAATTTATTAGGGATTCATTCCTAAACATCAGTTAGTAATTTCATTCATCGTGAACAAGCATTTGAAGAATTCTTATGGTTCTTCAATTTAAAATATCAATATCAATATACTTTTTAAACCAAAATAATAAGCTCGGTTATGCAAATTGATATTATTGAACTTTTGGTTTAGTAAATATTTATATTAGTAACAACAATTTGTGTTACTTAACTTGATATATTTATCTTATAGTAATATTCATTATAACAAAGATCTGAATCTCTTAATGGATTTAACACTCTTAAATCTCCATAAACACTACCTATCTTTTTCAGTAAATATTATAAAAAGAATTTATAGAGCTCGAATCGAAAGATTGAGGGTGCTAATGACTAAGGGCATTCCAGAAGATATTCGATGGTTGATTAAAGAACAAGTTCGACTTTTTGGCAAAATTTCAAATCCATTTAAGTGCATGCCAGGTATGGGTAGAAGTAGTTTTGAAAAGAAACTAAGAGCTAAGATATTAAGTGGTTGTTATAAATGTGCTCGATAGACTTGTGACACACGATGTAAATCTATGGGGTCGTGTCCAAAAATTGAGAAGATAAAATAAGATTCATTGAGGACTGAGTAAGGAGTCTTTGGATCATGATATCCAATAGATTCTTGGGACACATGAGCTTATGGCTTTATGGGCTCAGTTTAAGGACGAACGAGAACGTTATAGTTTCGAAAATCTTATTTGAAAGACCTCATTTGTAAATCCGATTTACCAATAATAGAATAATACAGGTAATGTATTTATTATCTATAATTGATCAAATAATTCTTTAGAGTAGGATTTGTTAGCCTGTCGTGGGGTATAACCCACCATACTGATTTATATAGTAAAACTTAAATTGTTATAAATTAGATGCATAATTAATAACTACTTCTTCAGGAGTAGGATTTACTCAATTGATGGTATTACCCATCACTTAGCATATAAATTGCAGAAATATGTAAAACTTTCCATCTTGTGATAATTGAAATTATCACATATAAGGTATTGCAATATTTGAATTTTAGAAATTAAAATCAACAAATAGCAGTTTGACCAACCACTTGTACTTACAACAAATAAGATCCAGAAATTAAAATTACAAATATTTAACTGCTACTTCAGGAGCAGGGTCGGCCATATAATATCAAGTCATAATTAGGACTCTTTAAATGATTATATTATCGTTAGATGAACAAGTGTCGGTCCAAAATACTGATGACACTTTGATTTACATGTTGAATTATTTTCTCATGATATAATCATCATCAAGTAGATTGTTTGTATGTCGAACCATTGACTAACATAAATTGCTACCAATAGCTAGCGGTTGTGCCGCCTGGCTTATGCGTGGTGCCACACATACCTCTTTATAGAGTTCCAATAATACGAGGATAAATATTCATAAGTCCAAATATTATCTTTCAATTTTTCAAAATTAAGATACTAATTATTAAAAAATGGTGATATTATATATATATATATATATATATATATATATATATATATATATATATATATATATATATATATATATATATATCAATATTTTTCTCAAATTGAAGCTTTCATGAAATCGAATGCAATATTGTCAAGAAAAATTAATTACGATATTGCATGCTTTCTATATTTAAAGAAAATGAGATTTGAGGTTTAATGAATAATATTTTATTATATATATTAAAGATATATAATCCCTTTTGTATTTTGTATGATTTAGTCTTCTTCACATGCACACACAATACGCTACACATAGATATGTTTGTTTCCTTTTCTTTTATATATATATGTCCTTATCTTTACATATTATCAGAAGTAAAATGACAGAATGTTATGAAGGACTCTTGAATGATGAGAATTGACAGATGTTTAATACATTACATGCAGTGTTATGTTTATTAGTAAAGAAATAGCAGATAAAATGAAAGCTGCCCCATTTTCTGTTTTTCCTTCGAATGTGCATACATTTAAGAATCCATGCATATACAGATTTTTATATTGTATATATATATATATATATATATATATATACATTATTATATATATATATATATATATATATATATATATGGTTGGGTTCAAATGAGAACCTGTCCTTATTTGAGAACCTGGGACTCATCTTGACCGTAGATCTAATAATATGTGTGGACCAAATTTTTTCTATTTTTTAAATTCGTTAAATTACATATATGGAAGGAGAATGGCTTTCATGTAATTTTATAAATGCTCCTGATCAGGTTAAATCCCTAAGAACTCTCCCCATTTTCCCCTAAACCGTGAACCCTACCATATCATCCCCCAGCCCCCTTTTTCTTCCCAAACCCATTTCTCTCTTTTTCCTTCTTCTCCAGAAATCGGCCGCATTCTCCGGCCAAGTCGGCGTAGCACTTCGCTCCTCCTTCGGTCGTCGGCGAATGGCACCCTCCCCCCGCGTCCCCAAATCCCGTCCCCTCCCCAAATCGAAGTTTCCTCCCCGCCTGCCTCCGCAGAGCCGCCGGCGCCCTCCTCCCCATCCCGCCTCCTCCTCCTTCGGCTAGTCGACGCCCCCGGCGACGTGGATATGGCGATGCGC
>BMAC01000631.1:406742-498612 GCA_014905375.1 Phtheirospermum japonicum | reverse complement strand
ACTGCCAACATAAAAAAAAAAAAAAACACTGCTGAAGACTTGTGTAGTGCTATAAATAGTCATATACAATGCTTTTAATATTCAGATTTTTAAATTTAATTATATTTATTTATTTTTACATTTTTAAATATGCAATATGTATCTTAAATCGTAGATCTTGAGAATGTGATTAATTTGATATATATTTCATTAAAAATGAATAAAAATTAAAAAAGTTATGGTTCGTTGAAGATTTGAGTTTTATTATAAATTTTGGAATTTGCAGTTATATATCCGTTTGTGCTTTTTAAAAAGCAATTTAGTGCTCTTCATAAACGTCGTTATATGTCCAAAATACCCTTTTTAATTATTTAATGATTTTTTTAAATTATTACCATGCTGACATGTCATAAATCTCAACCATCAAGATTATCCAATCTAATGGTCAAGATGAGTCCCTAGGTTCTCAAATAAGGACGGGTTCTCATTTGAACCCAACCCTATATATATATATATATATATATATATATGTGTGTGTGTGTGTGTGTGTGTGTGTGTGTGTGTGTGTGTGTGTGTGTAGATGCATGTGTATATATATTAAACATACGAAATTTATGTTTATCGATCTCCTTCGAATGAAATGAATTTTGAAGTAAAAACAATGAAGAAAAGTTCTTACCAAATGATCCAGAGGCAGAGCCATTTGTCTGTTTATTTAACAGAGGTGATCTATCATTAATTACCATCATTTTATCTCTTCTCTCCTATTTTGGTTCAATTTTTTTTTTTAATAAGTTGGGTCAAGTGGTTGGAAAGTAGAAGATAAATCTCAAATAACTTGAGAGGTCTAGGGTTCGAACCCTTGTCAACACCCTTATAAAGGGTTAGTGATACCACTTGAGCTACAAGCTCGTGGTTTTGGTTCAATTTTATTTGTTAGGTCGAGAATTTATTTTTAATATTTCAATTTTTGATACAGAAGATCATCGGTAAGTGATCCGAGCTTTTGTGTTCCTCTTTTCAAAATTAAAAACCCAAGTTAAACTAATGCGCGTCTACGTTTGAAAAGGTTTATCTCGCAAGCAAGAGAACGGGGTCACTTGTAGACCGGTAAGTTAAACTCGGGTCGATCTCTTGAGGAGTGGAAATACGGAGTCAACGATGTTTATTAGAACATAAATTCTAATACTAAACACGCGATCAACAGGGTTTTTGTTTCGATGAACAAACTCAACAACGATTTTTATAACTTATTCTAAAGACCGTTCCACAAAATATCATTCAGATATTCAATTGAATAATTGATATGCATTCACGAAACACAATCAAAACGTAACAACGAAACCAATTATCTGAAACTGAATAATACGAATCACCAATGATCATAAAACAAAACTTCAACAATGGTTCATAGATAATAAACGATCCACATGAAACATCCAACACAATTTATGAAATCATTATCTGACATAAACTATTAAACTGGACTACGAGATAAAGTTTAGAGATTACTAAATCGTGAGATTTCTCAATCACGATACTAAGGTGAATCTTGCCAAATCCTTATTATTTGAGTGTTGTGTATGCAAGGTACATCTCTCGTAACCTAGGTTCAACGACCCAAAAGAAACTAAAATTAAAAAAAATTAAAAAGGGAGAATGTCTGAATACGGTATAACGTCCGATCGGCGTGGCTTTCGATCGACCATTCCATTAAGCACCGCAATGCAAAATTACTATCCTGACGAGTACAACCAAAAGTACCTCTCGGTTTTTCATGGGCTTCGGAGCAAGGATCCGCTAAAATTCATCCAGAAGTATGAGGACATCACCCAGAATTCCCCTCTTCTCAGGCTTACTAGAGATCAAGTAAGGATGCGACTTTTCCCTTTCACACTAAAGGATTGGGCAAAGAAATGGTTGAGAAAATTAGAGCCTGATTCCTTTCAAACGCGGGAGGAAGTATACGATCGGTTCATGTGGGCGTTCTATTTACCCAATGAAGTATGTAACCGTTGTGGGGAACAAGGACATTTGGCGAGTGAATGCACAGTGATATTTTATGAAGAACCACATGAGGAAGTTATCTCCATTAAGAATTACCCAAGATACGACCCTTATGCCTCACCCGACTCAATTTCCTACTACCCGAGCTATGGAGAATACACCCCACCTATTCCAGATAATTCAGATGAGGATTTAAAGGCATGGAAGCGAGACCTATCTAAGACTATGGAGAATTTCGAGACAATGTTTGTTCAAATAATGGCTTCTTTAGCAAAAAGGTCAGACGAGATGGACGATTCTCCAAGTCAACCAGAGATGCCAATTTTTGATGTGATTGAGACGACCTTGGATGTTGAGGATTTAAGCTTGAACGATCATTTGGGAGATACGTATGAGGAAGAGGATATTAAGAAATTGGTTTAAATCACTTCCCCTATGCTAATCAATGAGACTTTAGACGAGAATGTGGAGATATTTCCGTTGGAGCTTAATGTGGATCTTACGAATTCAAGTTCTCATGATTTTTATGCAGATGATGAGATGGAGCCAAATTTGAAAGAGACGTGTACGGAGGATGAGACTTGGGATATGGTGGAGATCGCCCCTCTTACGCTTTTTGAGGATTTCATGGATGATGAAGAGAAGGTGTTGCCATTGGAGAATCAACTCGACATTGAGGATTCGAGCCTACTCGAGCACGATGAGAATGGGGGTGTTGCAATGCCCAATTTAGAAAAAGGCGAGACTATTGGACCTCATTTCATTCCACTCGAACCATTGTGGAATCTTAATTCTGAAGCAGTGGAAGAATTATTGGAGGGAGATGAGATTATTAAGCCTTATACGGTGCCACCCGATGCTTTGGTCGATATTGAGATGGAGGTGATGGACGTGTTAATTGAGAAGAATTCCAATCCCCCTCCCCTATGCCCAAATATAGATTTAAATATTGTTGAGGGGGATGTCAAAGAAGTAAAGGAGTTCGAGATGTTTGGGGGGATTTCCGTTTGTTCAACGAATTCCCTAATTTTCCCAAAGTGGAGGATCACCCGCAATTTACGTTTGATAGGTTCATAGTGATCAATTACTTGCTTTTTTGACCTCCAAAGAGAGCTGAAGTTCTTATTTCTCTATGACTTGCTTTCCGTGCTCGCCTTGGTGATTTAAATTACCTACACTTACTCTTGGAGAAAACTAAGGCGTGGCATGATCGTCACTTGTTTTTAGATCCGGGATAGCATCGTTCGTAGAAGGCGTCGAGCTTTCGACATTAAACAATCGCTTCTTGGGAGGAAACCCAAGTGTTTGTTTTCTTTTTCTATTTTTTCTTAGCTTTTATTTTTGTTTTTCTTTCTTTTATTTAATTTATTAGTTGTGTCTTTGTTGTGGTACGTTTATGCGGTGTTGATGTGCAGAAAAAGTTGAGAAATTCGCTAACACTGGAGACTTAGCGGTTACCTAGCGGTAATCTCTACCGCTAGCATTACCGTTAGCAATCTCACCCGGGTGTTAACGACGAGTTCAACCGCTAAACTGGCCGCTAGGAAGTAACAGGGAAGGGCTAACGATTTACTTAGTGGTGGCACTGACCGTTATATTTACCGCTACCATTGCACAGAGAACTTGACCTAGCGGTTGTCCTTACCGCTAAGGCAACCACTAGCGTGGTCAAATATGCAAAACTGTGAACGAAATCGAGCTGCAATTTTCGTTCGTTAATGAAGACATTTCCAATCACGTGATTCGAGGCGAATGATGGTTGCACATAGTTTTTTGGAGAAGCTCGATTATTTTCAGGGATGTTTTCTTATTCCCTTTCTCCCTTGCTTTTATTTTCTTATACTCGTTTATGGCAATCAGGGGATTGCCGAGTTTTTAGAGGGGGGTATGGTTGAGTGTGATTTATAGTTGAAATATGTGAAAATTTTCAAAAATTTTCGTGGATTTGTAGTGATAAATTTTAAACGTGATTGATTACTATTCCTACGCAATATTGTGTTTGTATGGCTTGCCTGTCGAAGTTAATTAAGTTTGATTTGAGGTTTTTGTCTTTGAGCGTGTATAAGTGCATAATTTTTCAAAATTATTATTTATATATTGTAAAATGGTACTTGGACGCAATTGATTTCGCAAAACCTTAAAAGCAGCGTCAATTCAAAACTTTTTTGTGCAAAATCCAGTGAGTAGCCTGTGTGTTTATTGTCATTGCATGTACTTGAGTGAGTTCTATTTTGAGATCTCTCTGTGTATAGTTAGCTTTGAACATGACGTTAAGGCACAAAAAAAAACCTTATTCTGGCCATATCCATATATATTAGCCACTATAAATTTCGAATGAGCCAATCATAGCCAAATAATCCATTTTCATTAGCCATGAGTGTTTATGAGTTGACTCCTAAAACCATTAAAAGCGTGGGGGTAGGAGTTAGTTATATTTGTTGGTTATTTGTGTTTTGGAGTATTTATCAAGGATTTTTGAGAAAAGTTTGTAATAAAGGATCACCATCCTTCAATAAGAAAAAAAAAATGACCCCATAAAAAAGAATAAAAGGGGGACAAAATATATATAAAAAAATAAAAAAAATAAAAGAAGGATGGTGAATCTTGGTGAATCGTGTTAAGTCATTGCCTACGCTAATAAAGGCTTTTTTATTATTGTTTATTTTATTATGAAGCCTAATGTTTTAAGGGCAAAGGAGTTGTGAAATAGAAGAAGCACATTATAAGCTTCAATTGTGTTTAAGTAGTTCGAGCAAAAGTCGGTTTAGACTAACGAGTTGAGAAATAGCCTAAATTTAAAGGATACGTTATGAGAGATAAGTGAGGTTTTTATTTTTGAGCGAGGTGAAGCACATTGCTTCGTGATTAGAATAGTTTGGTGAGTTATTGATCACGTTAGATCATGAGTTAGCCACACAACTTATATATTCCATACTTGTCCAAAGAGCTTTACATTACAACCCGAAAAGACCTTTTCCGATTCTTTGTTAATAACACACTTAATTTGCGATTGAAAAGAGATTGATTTTCGGTTCTTGTTTATTATACTTGTATTTGTATGATTTGAGCGTATACACATCCCATGCGGAAAATACTTGAGTGCTTTGAGCGTACACCCTATATATTACCCTTTTCTGAGGATGCATGCATTTGATTTTGGAGCGACAAAGTAATAAGGATGGAGTGTTTGAAGTTGCGTGACATGTATCTATATTTTCAAAATTATGTAAGTAGCATAGCACGACTCATTGCTTAAGCTAATTTTCTTTCTTGTTATACTTTGAAATAATCGTCTGTTCGAGGACGAACAAACAGATAAAGCGTGGGGTAGTTGATTAACACGTATATGTCTTGATTTTTAGTAGTATTTTAGTTTATTTTTCTTATTATTTTTGGTATAAGTTGGATAGATTAAGCTTAATTCTGTATATTTGTACTTCCATCTTATTTTACCTCCTTTTGATCTAGATTGATGCAAATAAGTGATTATTTGTGGTTTTTCACTTTATAGCTAAGTAACCGGAAGAGTTCAGCACGTTAGAGATGAAGTATGATGATCGAGAGGCAAAGATCGAGCTTTCTGACGAAGAAGTAGCAAGAACTTGAAGCTACCAATTTTCTATAACGGTTATGCTACTGGAACCGTTATAGTATATTTGAAGCTAATGGTTCACTAAGCGATGACCAGTAACCGCTATTAGCTACCGCTATCTATATCGGTTAATCTCACCGCTACCCAGAACTATTGTCAAAGAGCAGCAGTGAAAAATTGATGAACTAGCAGGAGCTATCTATAACGGTTACTCTGACCGCTACCTTATCGTTAACGCTACCACTAAGACTGGACAAAGGCATTAACAATAGCTTTAGCGGTAGCTACTATAACGGTTATTACCGTTACCTTACCGTTAGCAGGCCCAGAAAAGCGTTTTTAGGGTTTCTTGTTGCCCAAGACTTCCCACAACTATAAATACCCTATGTATTTTGGATTTTTACACACATTATCATATTCTTAGGGTTCTAAGGCCTTTTGGGGGCTGACAACCCCAACGAGTGCCCTTCGATTTCTTAGTTTCTCTTCATAATTCTTAGATTTAAATTCTTAGACTTTAGATTAGTTTAGATTAGCTATTAGATAGTTTAGATTCAAGATTTCTTCACCAAAACGCTGCGGATCTTCTTAGTTTAATTAGTAAGTATTTATTTTCTACGCTCTTTAATTTAGTTGAATGCTTTTAATTAGTTTAATTAATAATTATTGCTTCTATGACGAATCGTTCTTGTGATTGTGTTGGGATTGATGATTATTATTAGCTAGATATCATGGGTCTAGAGCCTAGATTCATTGTGAACCATCAATTGGGACTTCCCAAGCGATCGTGGAGACGAATCAAAGCTCTAGAACCCTAGTTTTCTTAAATCGTTTTAAAAATCTTTTAATTAATTTTCTCTTAGAATAAGTAATTTCTAGATTTAATTTAATTGTTCATTGTTAAAATAATCTTTAGTTTTAATTAATTGGTTCATAGTTTAAATAATCTCTAAATTTAATTAATTAGGTCATAGTTTAAGTAATCTTTAGATTTAATTTATTGCTCTTAGTTTAATTAATCTCTAGTTCTTATAACTCTCAAACAACCCCCCCCCCCCCCCCCCCCCCCCATTTTGGCGTGTTTAGATTAGCTTTATTTTATTTTCTTATTCATTTAATCAAACACAAAATGAACTTCTGAATCTAGTCTTCCTCGAGAGATCGACTTGGTTTAAACTTACCAACCTACATGCGAACTCGTACTCTTGCGAGCGAGCTTTTGAATAATTGAAAAATATTTATAAAGTAGGAACACAAAAGTTCGAATCAGTAGTGGGTAGCGATGCTCGATCCTAGTCAATCGTTCATCAATGGCGATGAGGTATCCATGGTTGTCTTGGACGTTGTCGTTCGACCTGGTGAGATATTGGTTCGTTTGTGTCATGTTGGCGTCCAATCTCTCCAAGGAACCTTGAAACGTCCTTGCTTCTTCTCTTGCCTCCCACGCATCCTGGCGAGCGTTCCGAGCGTATTCTTCTTGATTGAGGCTCATTTGCCTCATTAGATCCATTATGCTCGCTTGGAAATCCTGCTGCTACCTCCATTGTGATTCCAAGTATTAATAGTGATCACCCGACCCATCTCCGTACGAGCTTCCCCCATAGTTATCGTGCTCGTAACTTTGGAAACCCGTGTTTCCATCATCCTCATCCTCCTCGTCATCTTCCTCGTTCTCTTCTTTGTACTCATCATCATTGTCCTCGTCATCCTCGTCATCGTCCGTATCCTCAACGGCTTTGGCCCTTGTCTTCTCCGCGCCCATCATGAAGTTCAGGATGGATATGTTCCAACCGTTGAAAGTTTTGCTTTCAAAAAGCATAGGCATGCTCAAATATACAACATCGTCATCGTAAGGGTCGACGCCATGGTGTCGTGCGAGCTCAGTGATGAACGTGCCCAAGGTGAGATTTGCTATCTTCTTATCATTCATTCATTGAACGTTTTCTATCGCTCCAATCAAGAGTGGATACAATTTTGCGTCACCCCGGTGGTGCGCGATCCACAATGCTCGTAACTCAGAAGACGAGATTCGAGTCATGTCCTACTTCCCCAAAAATACTTGTATGAAGAACTTGTATGTCAAGTAAATTGCGTTTAATCGTAATGACGTGGAATTAGAATGGCATCCAGGCTCCGGTGGTGCACCCGTAAGTTTCTCCCACCAAACTTTCTTGTCGTAATCATCGTGTTGAAACGACTCACCCCCGGTTTGTCGTTGTTTATTCCGAAGATGTCTTCGAGGTCTCTTTTTGAGGTGTGGAAGGGTTGGTCGCGGAGTCGGCAATCGAAAGAGCCATCGACAACTGGCTTGTACGTTGTGAAGAATTCCAACATAAGAAGTCGGTGCGCGGTTTGCTTAACCTCAGCCCAATTCTCCAAGTTGAGGGCCTTGATGCCCGCTGATTTGTAATTTTTTGTACACTTCTTTGTTAGCTTTTTGTGTCGCATTCGCGTGTGTTTTGCTTGCATTTACGGGGTTTAGGCGTCGTTTTGGCCTATTTTGTTAGTTTTAGGGTTTTGTAGCTTTTGTCCATTTTTTATTAGTTTTTCGTATATTTTTACTCATTTTTGTATTTATGGCCGTAGGATGACCAAAGCGGTCTCGCGCAAGCTCAAGGCATCCCACTCGACTCTGATTGGAACGGACAAGCAAGGGAACACAATGCGAACGAGGAGCGAAAACCGGCGGACGTTTAGAGCGGAAATGAGAAATCGAGCCGGATACAGCCGTTCCAGTCGATCGACTGGATTTCAGTCGATCGACTGATAGTCCAGTCGATCGACTGACACAGACAAGATCGACTGCTCAGCAGTAGGTTGGCAAATTTTGAGGAAGCAGTCGATCGACTGTAACTCAGTCGATTAACTCAGACTAGAAGTCAATAGACTGGTTCTCAGTCGATCGACTGAGACGCAGTATTTTTGTGGTTTTTGACCCGTTTTGATGATTTTGCCCCTGTGTTTTTGTGTATATAGACCCAGCTGCTCAACCTTATCCAACCAACCCTTCCTTGGTGGAATTTGGGGCTTGCTCCATTTCCTCCAAGCCTTTACTCTTGCATTTCTAAACCCTAGCTCATAAATCTCTAATTTAATATAGTTTAGTTTAGCTTAAGTAGTTAGTTTAGTTAAGTTTAGTTGTTCTTAGAAAGTTTGGGAGAGGGTGAAACCTCCTTCATTTGTTGTTCTTGTTTTGTTGAAGTTGTTATTGCATTTTAAAGATTGTAAGCTAGACTTTGAAGCACTTGTTTGGAGCAAAAATTGGTAGTAATCTTTCCCCTTAATGTTTTGTGTTATTATTGTGTTTTTGTGATTTCTCTTGTGTTGGTTTAATTGCTTTGTGTTGTTTTTCATCTTCTTGTTTAGCAAAAACTCCATTAAAGACCTCTTGAAGCTTTTTGCCCAATTTGTCCAAACAAACCTTGAGTTTTCGAAAGGCTTATGCGTCTTTCTTCTTTGAGCAATTTGACTTTTACCCATTTAATGCTTTTGGCTTGTTTTCAATTTCAAGCTTTTAATTTCCCTCCTTTTTCCTCTTTCAATTTGCAAGACTTCTTAGTTTAGTAAATTTTAATGGTTTAACCAATGTCATTAATTAATTACTTTCAAGCAAGCTTTAATTTGCATTTGATGCAACTAGTTTAGAAATTACGGGTTTAGGTAACGTTTAGAACCATTAATCAGAATCTATTGAGAATTGGGATTGATGACCCCATTACTTGATCAACATTCGGGATTGACAACCCCGAATCGTGGATTAAGTGCTCGGCAAAAACTGATTGATTGTGGAGACGAACCGAACACCCTAAACCCAATCATTTTTAATTAAATTCTCCTTTTAAACTCAAGATTTAGCATAAAACTCAAACCAAACCAATGACTTAATGCTTTCTTAGTGTAGATTAGGTTAATTTAAATTAACAAGAGATTAATTAAGCACACCGACCGCCGATTATATCTATCCTCGAGAGACACGACTCGGGAAAGCTTACCGCTCTACAATCAACTCCGTACTATTGCGGCGATAATTTCTTAGAGTGCTAAGAAATCCTCAATCTTATCGCCCAATGCAATTTTGCGTTTTCAAAAGTCAACATCGATATGTCTAGGAGCGTAGAAGTCCCTTGTGATCAAGGGTTTGAATAACATCACCTCCCTTTCATCGATCAAGTTGAACGAAGCCAAGCCTCCCCCGGCGTTGCTCGGTTCTTTCCCCCGGCTTCCCCCGAGTTGTTTCCTTTTCTTGTTCGCGAATCGGAAGCCATTTCGATAAGATTTCGTTAATTGTAGCACAAAAAACTCTCTCTGGACTTTCGTCGAACACCTTCCGTGCAACAAACTTTCACCAAAAAGCAACTTCAATCTCTCCCAACAATCGCCCCCCTTTCACAATCCCTGCAAATCAATTCCCAGGTAGTTAAAGAGTATGAGTTCAAGCCGAACGGATGAAATTGCTTAAGTGTAGTTCTCTGATCGGATATGTTTATTGCAAGAATTCGCGATTAGGGTTGTCTTGAAAATGATCTTGTTGTTTTGATATGTAAAAATAAGAGAGAGAATGTAATTGAATTATGAAACTTTTGGTCGTCCGATCAGATTATGGTGCTGTCCGATCGAATGCGAGTCCAGAGTTTTTGGTCCAGTCGGATAGTGCTCTCCATCCGGTCGGATGGTACTGTTCATTGTAAAAAAATATTTTCACTATTATATTTTTTCATTATTATTTTTATTTTATATATTTTTTGGTTTTTGTAATTTTTTTTTGTATTTTAATTAAATAATGTACATCGATTTGTCCCTGTAATACTCACGAAAAATTTGTTAAATAACAATAAATAATTCAAGCACAAATTTTTATTTAATAATTGAGCATAAATGCTCTTATTTAAGCTAGAAATTCAACCAAACTAGCAAAATCCTTATCATAATTACATAATCTTAAGGTAAACAAAGGACTAAGATCCTATAACGCTATTTGGGCATGGGATCTGCGTTAGGTCCATAGGCCAAGTCTTCGGGGTTTTTCATCTCCTCCTCCATCTTGTCAATTCTAGAATTCAGCTTGATGATCTCGTCGTCCGCTTCAGACAAGTATTTATGGAGCATGGCTATGTCCTCCGTCAGCGTAATCTCCTCGTAGATGTAGATGTCGGCCCTTAGCTCGTTCATTGTTTCCCGCTGCTCCTCCAATTTTGTTTCAAATATCTCCACCATATCCTCATACTTTTTTCTAGTTACCCATCCTACCCAAGGTTAATGGGAGGTGGGTTTTTGTTCATGCTTTCCAGTGAATATCCAAATACCATGGAATTAAAGAAGATAGTTGTGAAGAAATAGGACTCTTACGATGGGTTTTTATAGGAGAAGGGAGTCTAAGGATCTTTGAAAATCAGGACGTTCCTAATTTTTTTCTTAAATACCAAAAATAAAAATTCGAAGATCAGCATATATTCAGCGTAATCCTCATCAAATCAGGCTTACCTTGCGTAATTCACTTACCAAATCCGCGTTCAGGATTAGCTGATCTCGCCGCAATATCCAATCGGATACTATTTTGTCCGACCGGATTGTATGCATTTTACTGTCCGATCGGTCATTACCCCGGTCGGATGGTAGTCCAGAAAGTTTGATCCGACCAGTTTCCTTCATCCCTCCGATCGGATGGCTGTGCTCAAGGTTGATTTCAAGTTTTCTAAACATTTTACAACAAAAATAACAACTGCCAGTATGAAAAATATGTACAAAGATAAAAATAATTATAAAAACACTTGGGTTACCTCCCAAGAAGTGCAACTTTTAACGTCCTTTGCTAGACGTTACCTCGTTTCGTTCAAGAGTCTTGAGGTGGATTGTCAAGTAGCATGACCTCACGATCAGTTCTAGGAATGTGTCCCCCATGGTGTAATTTCACCCGATGGCCATTGACTTGGAACGTGGAGTTGCTTTTATTGTCGTACAAAGTAACGGCCCTAAATTTGTTGATACTAGTGAGTTGAATAATAAAGAAAGTTTCCCTACCTCCAATTCTTTTGGAACAAGATTTTTGTCGTGCATTTCTTTCATCTTTTGTTTTCTTGTCCATGGAATCTCTTAAGAATCGTTTCTTATTTCCTCCAACTCGCTTAGTTCCAATTTCCAAATTCACCTGCCTCGGTCATATCCATATTCAGTTCTTTATTGCCCATTCCGCTTTGTGCGCTAACTCTACCGGGAGATGACAAGCTTTTCCATAAACTAATCGAAAAGGACTCATGCCCAAAACCGTTTTGTGGGTTGTCCGATATGCCCATAATACATCAACGAGTTTCATTGCCCAATCTTTACGGTTTGGCTTCACTGTCTTCTCCAAAATGCCCTTGATTTGTGGATTGCTTATTTCCACTTGTCCCGATGTTTGTAGATGGTAGGGGGTTGATACTTTGTGTCGCACCCCGTATTTTCTCATCAACCGCTCGAAAGAACGGTTACAGAAATGGCTCCCTCCGTCGCTTATCATCGCTCTTGGCACTCCGAAATGGCTGAAAATGTTCTCGTGTAAGAATTTGAGAACGATTTCGGAGTTGGCCTTCCAGTTTGGTATTTCTTCCACCCATTTCGAGACATAATCAACTCCAACAAGGATGTACTCATACTCTCCACTCTTCAGAAATGGTCTCATGAAATCGATGCCCCATACATCAAAGATCTCGATTACTTGATTCGGAACCAATGGCATCTCATTCCTCTTTCCTATCGAGCCCGACCTTTGACAATTATCGCATGTCTTGCAGTAATGGTGTGCGTCGGCGAATAGTGCGGGCCAATATAAACCGGATTGGAGGACTTTGAATTCTGTCTTTTGACTCCTAAAATTTCCCCCCTCGTCATGACAAAACCTCAACACGTCGCTCTTTTCCTTGTCCGGTACACACCTTCGATAGAGTCCATCCTTTTAACGTTTGCATAGGTATGGATCGTCCCAAAAGAAACTCCTGCATTTTGATAAAAATCTCTTTTTTTCTTGTGCAAAAAAGTGGTTAGGGGTAATATTACATGCAAGATAATTGATAATATCAGCGTACCAAGGCTCGCCAATATTTTTAATAATGTTAACATCCTTATATGGAAGAATGTCATTAACAAAATCAAGTTTACTAGACTCATTATCTACTAACATGCGAGATAAATGATCGGCAACCACATTTTCACATCCTTTTCTATCCTTGGTTTCAACATCAAACTCTTGCAAAAGGAGAACCCAACGAATCAACCTCGGTTTACTTTAGATTTTAACGAATAAGTGGTGCAAGGCCGCATGATCAGTGTGCACAATTACTTTTGACCCAACTATGTAAGAACGGAATTTATCTAATGAAAATACCACGACAAATAATTCACGTTTGGTTGTAGTATAATTACGTTGTGTACTATTTAGCATGAGACTAGCATAATATATTACCCTTAGCAATTTATCAACTCGTTGCCCCAGAAAAGCCCCTACTGCATTGTTAGACGCGTCACACATAATCTCAAATGGTAGTGACCAATTGGTTTCAACTACAACCGGTGCGTGTGTGAGTTTTTCCTTTAATAATTTAAAAGCATCAAGACATTTATCATCAAACTCAAAAGGCACATATTTATTAAACAATTTACACAACGGGCGGCAAATTTTAGAAAAATCTTTTATGAAACGCCGATAAAATCCCGTGTGTCCAAGAAAACTTGTAATCCCTTTAACATCTTTAGGTGGTGGAAGGGTTTCAATAAAATCAATTTTTGCTTTATCAACTTCTAACCCTTTACTTGAAACAACATGCTCAAGCACAATCCCACTTTTCACCATAAAGATCGATTTTTCCCAACTCAACGTCAAACAAGACTCTACACATCTTTCAAGTACTTTAGAAAGATGAGCCATATACCTAAAAATCATCCATGAAGACTTCGAGGAAGTCGTCAATGAGCTTGGTGAAGATGAATAGCATGCATCGCTGGAACATTGCTAGTGCGTTGCACAATCCGAATGGCATTCTCCAGTAAGCATACGTGCCAAAAGGACACGTGAATTTCGTCTTCTTTTGATCTTTCGGAGCTATTTATATTTGATAATAACCTGAAAGGCCATCCAAAAAGAAATAATATTCGTGCCCTGCCAGTTTGTCGAGCATTTGATCCATAAATGGAAGTGGAAAGTGATCCTTTCTTGTTGCTGCATTGAGTTTTTGGTATTCAATGCACATGCGCCACCCGGTGGTTAAGCGCATTGGAACAACCTCTCCCTTCTCGTTTTCCACAATTGTTATGCCTCCTTTCTTTGGAACGACGTGCACGGGGCTAACCCACTCGCTATCGAACACGGGGTAGATAATTCCTTCTTCAATGAGTTTGAGGATTTCCTTTTTGACTACCTTTTGAAGTGTCGGGTTCAAGCGTCTTTGCCCGTCCCTTATTGGTTTGGCTCCCTCTTCTAGCACAATCCGATGCATGCACGTCATCGAGCTTATCCCTCTAATATCTCTGATGCTCCAACCAATATCTTGTTTGTACTTTTTAAGTACCTCGATCAATTTTTTTTCTTCATGCTTGGCTATTTCCGCGAAAATTATCATCGGTTTTCTCTCGTTGGCTTCGAGAAAAACATACTTGAGTTGGATTGGAAGTGGCTTCAACTCCATTTTGGGTTCTAACACGGGTTGAATAGATGTTTCGCTCTTGTGCTCCTTTTCGATCTCAAATAAGTTGACCACCCCCTCCGTGTTAAAATCGTCGTCCTCGATGTTCTATTCCTCAAAAGGTATGATACCAAACAGTTCTTTCACGCATTGATCCACTGAATCGAGATATGAGCAATCGGGTTACATTGAGTGTGAAGGAATGTTTTGAATGTCTCTAAGTGAAAACATAACTGCTTCGTCAAACACTGAAAGTGTCATCTTTCCTCGGCCCACGTCGATCAAGGTGTGTGATGTTTCCATGAAAGGTCTACCAAAAAGAATCGTGTGCTCCTTGCTAGATTTTGCAATTTCTCTGACATCTAATATCACAAAGTCCACGGGGATTACTAAGGTACCGATTTCTACCAAAACGTCCTCGACTACTCCCAAAGGATGTCGCACTGATCGATTGGCTAAATGAAGTCTTAAACTTGTTTGTTTCGTCTCCCCAAGGTTGAACCGTTTGTAAAAGGCATAAGGCATCAAGTTGATCCCTGCCCCTAAATCGAGCATTCCTCTCGCTTTTTTGTCCATCCCCAGGAGTTATCGTGATGCATAAACTCCCTGGGTTGCCCACTTTCAGTGGTAGTGGTTGATATCAGATTGCACTTACTTCCTTTGATAGGACTATTTTTTCATTTGCCTCTAGTTTCCTCTCTTTTGACGCTAGTTCTTTGAAGAATTTCACGTATCCTGGCATTGGCTTGATCACATCAAACAATGGTAAGCTCACATTCACGTTCTTCAACATATTGTAAAACTCCATGAATTTCTTGCTTTCTTTCGCTGGCCTGAGTCTGTTTGGAAATGGCACCGAGTCTCGGATGAATCGTTGCTGTTTTAGAACGCTCAAATTCTCCAGTGTATCAGTTTCATCCGACCGAATATCTTCTCCTATCCAATCGGATAACACTTTTTGTTCTCTGGTCCGACCGAAACTTGACCCCATCCGATCAGATAGATTTTTCTATCCAACATCCCGATCGGATTTTTGATCCGTCCGGTCGGATGAAACTCCTTTTCCTCCGGTCCGACCGAAATTTTGCTCCGTCCGATTGGATAAATTTTTCTGTCCAACACACCGATCGGATTTTTTCTCCGTCTGGTCGGATTCCTCGGCTGATTTCCCTTTTGAATTGCATTCGTCATCATGATCCACCCCTCTGTTGCTCCGATTCCGTTATTGACTTTCTTGCCTCCTCGTAGCACATGTACGGCCATTCGGGTTGACTGGGGAGTTTCGTTGGGTCAGCTCTGAGTTTCGCCACGGATGCAGAAAGTTGCCTATCATCATTTCCAATTTATCCATTTGTTTCTTCGTTCGGTTATTCTCCTCGATGGTTCGAAGGGTTTCTTCCCGATTGCGCAACATTTCCACCTCTTGCCTTTGTCTCCAAAGTCGTAATTCTTCTTCAGAATCTTGGGGGAGTGGAGCTTGTTGTGGTGGTGGTGGATCCTGATATGGTTGTTGTTGGTAACCACCTTGCCTTTGCGAAAAACGTTGTTGATAACCACCTTGTCCCTTGTTTTGATAGGTGGTGTAATTGCTTGGTCATCCTTGACTTTTATTTGGCGGTGGTGGTGCCAAATATTGAGGATCCATTTGTTTAGGCGGTGGTACGTAATTGGGACTTCCCGGACCGTATCTGAGGTTGCTCGGATTATACGAATCTTTAGTGAACTTGTTTCCGAATTTGATGTTGGATTAGAATTCTTGCACGGTGTTCACCTCATCGTCCTCGTCTTTGTCAAATATTACATCACAAGCATTGGCTCCATGTCCAAATGCTTCACAAATTCCACACATTTCATGTGATGGTTGCATTGCTTCTTTCTCTCGCTTCATCATCCCTGCCAACATGGCAACTTGCTTTGTAAGCTCCTCAAGTTTGCTATTCTCCTATTTAGATACCGATACTTCATTCACTCTAAGTTTCCTTGGTCTCGAACTTGTTTGTATTGATTTTCCACCTAAAAGTTCGAACAAATCATATGCCTCCATTGCGGTTAAGTCTCCAAAGTCTTCGGCCTTGTTCTCGACTTGTTGCTTGAATTTTGGCAACAATCCTTCGTGGAAATAGTTGTTGACCATTTAGGGACTATTGTTATGATACGAGCATGCATGTAAGAGTCCTTTTTTATTGTTCCCACGCCTCGTGGAATGATTCTCCATCCATTTATTCGAAGTTGGTGATTTCTCTTCTTAGTTTCGCCGTCGTTTGAGCCGAATAGAATCTGCCCACGAACTTCTTGAACACCATATCCCAATTAGTTAAGGAACTGGGATGCAATGACAATAGCCACTGTTTAGCCTTGTCCTTCAAGCTACTCGGAAAACATCTCATTCGTAGTTGGTTCTCGTTCAAGCCAAATGCTGGGATTCCGGACACCGCCGCGTAAAATTCTCAAATAAAGTTGAGCGGGTCCTCGTTTGCCATATAGAACGTTGGAAATTGGTTTACAATGTTAGACTTCAATTCATAGTCTCTTGCCGCGGGGCTTAAGACAATGGATGAACTATAGGGGCCAATGGTCGGGCATACGAGATCTCCTTGTCGGCGTTCATTTGGATATCGTTGCCCTCGGCCACCATGAAAGTTTCTTCCTCCAAAATTGTATTGTTCATCTTCATATTGTTGGTCGTACTCATCATTTTTCCAAACATGGTACATTGTCTCGTTCCTCCCGTTTCTTGGATGATTTGGTCCTCGTGCTCGGTTCTCAAATTCAAAGTGATTTTGTTGGTTTTTTTGGGGTTGGGCCCTCCATTTCCAACATAGTTGTCTTCGAGTCTTTGGTTTGACCATACGTTGAAAGCTCGGGCTTCCTCTCGGTTTCGGAAATGTTGTGGCGTTGTATTGACTGGTTGCTCCGGCCACAAAACTCGGCGGTCGTCATGGGGTTGTGGTACCCTATTGTGCGCCGGTGGATTAACATTTTCAAGGACTTCATGTCCTCTCGGCTCTTCGTCACGATCATGCTCTTGATTTTCAATTTGAGCAAATGCTCGTGCATCCTCATTTTGGATTTCATTTTGTGGATCTTGATTTTGCATGTCATCTTCGGGTAGCATGCCATATGGTTGATCGTGAGGAGGGTTGCGGTTGTCTTGCCCTCTTCCTCGACCATTTATTCTTTCTCCTCTCCCTCCGGTTCTTCGGCCGCCATTAAGTGGATTATTTGCCATGATGGCTTGAGTTGCTTCGGATTGATTCCCGTCGGGGGAAGGAAATAGTCTCTTTGGTCTTCCTACTCATTCGATGTTGTCTATGAATGGTATGAGTTCACCTCTTAGGCCTCTACGACCTTGCATACACAACAAACAAACTCAACGTATCGAGTGGTATACCAAAGACTAAAACAAACGTAACAAATATAAATTTAACACGAATAAACTTCGTTAACACCTTTGACACTCCCCGGCAACGGCGCCAAATCTTGATCCGAGATTTTGTGTTCCTCTTTTTAAAATAAAAAATCCAAGTTAAACTAATGCGCGTTGATCCAAACTTTTGTGCACCCCTTTTAAGATATTTAATTTAAAAACACATAAGTTTGCTTGCAAGAGTACGAGGAACTTGTAGGGTGGTGAGTTCGACTCAAGTCGATTCTCTCGAGGACAACTGTTCGGTATCTTGGACGTTTTTCTAAATTAGATACAAAATACATGTACATTAGGGTTTTTTTTTTTTTTGAAGAATTGATTTGATCATTAAAACTAAAGCAATATTGAATTTAAAACTAATTAGACTAATTATCTTAAACTAGATTACCAACTAAGATCATTAATTAAACTACTCGAACTCAAGAACTAGGAAGTATTAGCAACGAATCTAAAAGCATGAATATAAGAAACTACCATGAAGCAATTGTGTCATACGAATCTAAGACGGAAAATTAAGCATAAATCAAATCGTATAAATAAGCTAGATAAATCCAATATCTAAAATAAATCCAAGCATGAAACAAATTAAGAACTAATTATTTAATCTAAAATTAACTAAGAATTTAACTAAGCAATTAACTAGGAAACTAACTACGAAATTAACTAAGAGTTTAGAATACTTATTGGAACTAGTAAAAGCAATGAAAATATCCAGGTATTACGGAGTTTAACTTTGATCTTGGGTGAAGATTGAATCCCGAATGTGAAATCGAAGCCTCGGACTCGTCGTTCTCCGATCCTTGATCTTGGTCTTCAAATCTTGTTATAAGATGTGGAAATATGTTTATTCTAAGCCCAAAAACCCTAGGATGGCATGTGTCTTCCCAAAAATCCGAAATATGAAGGGTATTTATAGATATAGCATGTCTTGGCGCACAAGAAACCCTCAAAACGCATTTCTGGGCAGCCACGTCGACGTCGCGTCGACTGACGTGAACTGGATCTCGGCGTCGACGCTGTCTGTGTGCTCGCGTCGACTGGGCGGGGGCGTCGACTGAAGCGGTCTTGGATCGACGCTTCAGAGAGTTGCATCGACTTGGCGTTGATAGACGCACTCTTGGATCGATGCTTCAGAGAGTTGCGTCGGCTTGTCATCAACAGAGCATCGACCGACGTGGGCAGGGTCCACGTCGACGCTTGCGTCGATCGACATTACTGAGATTACATCTCATTTTCTCGATTTTTCTGCTATTTGTTCACCGGAAAGCTCGTTCTCCACTTTTGAACATCAAACTTCGCCTATCTACGAGTGGAACTCTTCCGGTTGCTTAGCTGTATGGTGAAAAACAACGAAATATCACCTATTTGCATCAATTACGATCAAAATACGGTAAAATAAGCTGAAAGTATAAAAACACGAAATTAAGCTTAAACTACTCAACTTATACCAAAAACAAATAAAAAAACAAACTAAAAATCTAATAAAAATAAGGACAAATCTACGCTAATCAACTACCCCACGCTGAATTAGTTTGTTCGTCCTCGAACAAACGATAGTTCAAAGTATAACAAGAATGAAAATCAGTTCAAGCAAGGAGTCGTGCTATGCTACATAATTAATTTTGAAAATATAGGTACAAATCATGCAACGTCAAACACTTCACCTTTATTACATCGTCGCTTCATAAACAATTCATGCATCCTCTCAAAAGGGAAACATATATATGGTGTTCGCTCAAAAGCACTCAAGCATCGCTGCATAGGACGTGTATACTCTCAAATCATACAAATACATGCACAGTAAATAAGCACGTAAAATCAATCTCTTCTCAATCGCAAATTAAGTGTGTTATCAAAACTAAGAATCGGTAAAGGTCTTAACGGGTTGTAATGTAAGGCTCTTTGGACGGGTATGGAGTATATAAGTCGTGTGGCTAACTCACGATCTAACATGATCAATAACTCACCCAATCTATTCTAATCACGAAGCAAAATTGCTTCACCTCGTTCAAAAGAAAAACATCACTAAACACTCATAGCGTAGCCCTTAAACTTGGGCTATTTCTCAATTCGAAACTCATAAACCGACTGTAAGCTCAAACCACTCAATCAATTGAAGCTTTTAATGTGCTTCTTATTCAACATAACTCCTTTGCCTCTTAAACATTAGGCTTCATAAGAAAATAAACAATAATAAACAAGCCTTAAATTAAGCGCGTAGGCAATTACTCAACAAGACTCACCATCCTTTCTTATTTTTTATTTCTTTTTATTTTTTTTTATCCCCCTTTTATTCTTTTTATGGGGTCTCTTTTTATTCTTTTTTTTTAGAAGGTGGTCCTAAATTACAAAAATTCATAAACATTATAAATTCCAAGTAAAATCTCCAAAACACTAATAACCAATAAAAATACGAACTCCTACCCCACGCTTTTAATGGGTTGTAGGGGTCGATTCAAAACACTCATGGCTAAAGGCATGGATTATTTGGCTATGATTGGCTCATTCAGAATTTATTGTGGCTAAAAAAAATATATGGATATGGCCGGAATAGGGTTTTATTTGTGCCTTAACGTCATTTTCAAAGTCAACTACACACAGCAGTTTCAAAGAGATATCAAATCAAAACTCATTCAAGTACATGCAATGATGATAAACACTCAGGCTACTCTGGCTTTTGCAAGAAAAAGCTTGAATTGACACTGATTTTTAGGTTTTGCAAAATTAATTGCGTCCTAAGTACCATTTTACAATATATAAATAATAATTTTGAAATATTATGCACTTATACACGCTCAAAGACAATAACATAAAATTATTCGTAGCTAACTTCAGCAGGCAAGCCATACAAACAAAATTTAGCGTAAGAGAAATAGCGATCAATCACATTTAAAATTTATGTATTCAAAACAAAGACATCAAATTGCACTTTCTTTTTAAATATAACCATACTCAACCACCCCCCTCCCTAAAAACTTGGTAATCTCCTGATTGTCATAAATTTAAAAGAAAATAAGAGCAAGGGAGATAAGAAAGTATCCCTGAAAATTCGATAGTCGAGTCTCTCCAATAATGCTTGTGCAATTATCCTCGTCTCAGACCGTGTGATTGGATTGTCCTAAACAAACCTATAAAAATAAACAAAACAAACAAACAAAACACGATTGCGATAAATTGCTACGCGCAAGTGCCCGGTAGCATGTCTATTGGAATTTGAAACAGCTGAATTGCGGCTCAACGTCGTAAACGGTTGGGTTGCAGCTCATCAAAAGGTTGCCGGACTGCGGCTAACTTGGGTCGGATTGCGACCTCGATCGACGAAAATTAGATGGCAAACGCTACTAGCGGTAAGCTCATCGTTATCCCTGATTGTTGTGGCTAGCGGTAGGTTCGGTGGTTGATTGTCATTGTTAACGCCTTGAGTGGAACTAGCGGTAAGGCCTTACGGTAGCGAGCTACCGCTATATAACCGTTAGTTGTCCAGAATAAGCGATTTATCGTATTTTCTGCACATCAACACACATATAAACATACCACGGCAATTGACACAATATAAAAAGACAAAAATAAAATAAAGAAAAGAAAGAAAAGAAAACAAAAACAAACTAATGCTTGGGTTGCCTCCCAAGAAGCGCTTATTTAACGTTGAAATCTCGATGCAAGTTGCTTGATCAATCTCTAGCTCGTGGTGGGTCCACGAACTCTTTCTTGCTTCTATCTCGACTCTTCGTATAATCCTTGAAATAAGGCTTAAGTCGATGCTTGTGGACTTAGAATCTCGTCTTTGTACTCTCATCGTAAATAGTGGCTACTCCATACTCATCCATCTCCTTTATTAAAAATGGTCCACTCCATGCAACTTTAAAATTGGTTGGACCAAACTTACGATTGGAAATATATAACACTAGTTGACCAACCTGGAACCTCAAATCATCTAACTCCTTATCAAAAACCTCGTTCGACTTCTTCTTCGTCGTCCAATCCTTGCTATATGCCTTTCCCTTGTTCCTTGTACGTTTAAAATTCTTGTTGGGGTCGAGGGAAACACTTCTTGAACGATTATGCGGTGGCTTCGTCTCTTCTCTTGGCTCAAACTTCGAACGATCTCGTTGTGGTCTCAACTCCACTTTCGGATCATTTTTAGGCACGTCAAACTTCATGGGCAATCCATCATCAAATGCATCTACGTTATCACATAGCTCAATTCCCAGAGAATCCATCAAATGCTCCCCTCTCAAGTGTTCCTTGCCATTCTCATTATCAAACTTGTCAATCGTGCTAGTGCTCAAGAGTTCATTCACGCAAGGATCTTCTAAATCAATAGTAGAACATTCGTCCTTTATAAATGGTGCAGGAATCTGATGAATATCTTGAAGTGAAAATGTCGCCGTTTCGCCTAAGATGGACATAGTCATCCTCCATTTGTTTACGTCGATCACCGTGCGCGTTGTAGACATGAATGGACGTCCCAAAAAAATGGTGTGTTCTCGATTCTCGCTTTGTACGTCACCAACATCCATAATGACAAAATCCACCGACACAACTAGCTTGTCTACTTGTACTAAGACATCCTCCACAATCCCCAAAGGTAACCTTATTGTTCTATCCGCCAATTGTAATCTCATCGTGGTCGGCTTCAGCGGTCATAGGTCAAACTCCTTGTAAATTGAGTGGGGCATCAAATTTATGCTAGCGCCGAGATCGAGCATCCCCCTTTCCGTTTGTCCATTCCCAAGAGAAATAGTTATAAAAAAACTCCCGGGATCCTTCTCTTTGGGTGGCAATGGTTTCTTAAATATATCACTAACCTCTCTTATCAAAGCCACAAGTTGATTTGCAGCCAAACTCATTTCCCTTGATGCTAGTTCCTTGAAAAAATTCATAAACGTTGTCATTATCTTTATCACCTCCAGCAGGGGAAGGTTAATATTAACATTTTTCAATAAATTGTATAGCTCCATGAATTTTGTATTTTCCTTGGCCGGGCGTAGGCGGCTTAGGAAGGGAACATGATCATAAATAGTCAACTTCTTCGGTGGTGCATTTAAGGAATCGATGGGGTCTTCAGTTGCTGTCGGCCCCGAAATATTTAGATTTGAAGATTTATGCATTAGATCGGCCGATTTGGTTGCATCTACTTGTGGTTGGGTTTCGGCCTCTTTCTTCTCGTTCTTCTTCTTTGGCTCTATGTCGTTATCTACCTCTTTTCCACTTCTTAGGACATGAATAACTGAGGCTTGCTCTGTTTGACTCGGAAGCCTATTCTTGTCGTTCAACAATATCGCCATGGTTGCTGAGAGTTGTCCTATCATCATATCTGAATGTCTTTGCCCTTGTTGTATAGTTTTAACAAGTTCATCAATCATTGACTCGACCTTATTTACTTGTGAAGCCAATTGGGTGAGTCCCTCTTGGTTTCTAATTGTTTCAACCACTTGATTTTGCTGCCAAACCAATAACTGATCATCTATTTGAACTTTAGTAGGTATCTGCCCTTGCTTATGGAGATTATTCTGAGGTGGTGTCAATGGATCTTGCACATGTGGTGGTGGATATTGCGCGTTGAATCTCTTAGCGGGTTGCTGCCCCTGATTAGAAAAATTCTGGAGGGCGTTAACTTCTTCGTGCTATTCATAGTTGAACGGGCACATATCGGCTAAATGTTCGGGGGATCCGCATTGGTGACACGTCTCAGCCATCTTCTTTAAAGAGGCCTTGCTCGCCCGTTCGGCCTTCCACACTGCCAATTTCTCATCAAATATCTCCTCGCACTTCGCCTTGACTAATTTTCCATCATCTAAATCAGGATCGGGGATGGACATCTCATTAACTTTTAATTTACGAGGCCGAGAGTTGGTTTGTCTAGATTTTCCGCTCTGTTTCTCCAATACTCGTTTTGCCTCGCGGGCCGTTAAATCTCTGAAATCTCCTCCTGCTACTATTTCAACTTGACTTTTCCCCATGGGCGACAAACCATCAAAGAAAAACTGATTAATTATCTCGAGGGAGTAGCTATGATGGGGGCACTGTTGTAAAAGTGTTTTGTAATGCTCCCATGTTTAATGAAATAATTCTCCCTCCACTTGTTCGAAGTTAGCAATCTGCCTCCGAAGATGCCCCGTTGTTTGTGCTGAATAGTATTGATTCAGAAACTTCTCACTTATCATCTCCCAATCAGTTAATGATCTAGGTTCTAAGGATAGTAACCATGTCTTCGCCTTGTCTTTCATACTATAGGGGAAGCAAATCATTTGCATCTCCTCCCGGTTAAGGCCATTACCCACAAATTTGCCTACTTCATCGATAAAGTAGTTTAAAATGCTAAAGGGTCTTCATGGGCATTTCCATGAAAAGTCAGAAGTAATTTATGTTGATGCGGTTTAATCTCTACTTCCCTTGCAGTCGGTCAAAGAACAATAGCAGGCCCATAAGGCACCACCTTCGGGCGTGCCAAATCTCGTTGTAGAGGTGCTCGGGGGTGTCTCGGTGCTCTCTCTCGATGATAGGCAGCTTCATAATCTCCTTCGGAATCTTGGTCATCGAACCATTCATCTACAAACTCTCGTTGAGGGATTGGTCTGTCAGGATAATCTTCATACACTTCCTCGTCATGTTGAGTGCTCCTTCCTCTATTTCCTTGTCTTAGTTGTAGTGGGGCCCAATTTTTTGGTGGTTGATATTGACCTCCCAAGTATCGCGGTTCGCTTCCATACTCTCCCCTATGTCTTCGTGGAGGTTGTAAAGGTAACTCATTGTTTAATGCATCGAACAACTCATTTTGATCGTCCTCATGATTCGCTCTTCTAGCCATATTTTCGGGAATTTTGTCGCACACAATATTAGTAGCTATCGAAGAAACGCTTTCGGGAACGGAAACGGGTCTTGGTCTTGCTGGATTCGCATGATGGATGTCGTCAAAGGATGGTGCAAGATCGCGTTGAAGTGATCGTCTACCTTGCATAAACTCGACAACAAATCAACGTACCAAATTGCAAAGATCCAAACCCAGTGCAATTATACAAATAACGACTAAATAGAAAATAAAACGAAAACATCCTTGAATCCTACTTGTTGTCCCCGGCAACAGCGCCAAGTTTTTGATCCAAACTTTTGTGCACCCCTTTTAAGATATTTAATTTAAAAACACATAAGTTTGCTCGCAAGAGTGCGAGGAACTTGTAGGGTGGTGAGTTTGACTCAAGTCGATTCTCTCGAGGATAATTGTTCGGTATCTTGGATGTTTTTCTCAATTAGATATAAAATCCATGTACATCGGGTTTTGTTTTTTCTTTGAAGAATTGATTTGATGATTAAAACTAAAGCAATATTGAATTTAAAACTAATTATCTAAAACTAGATTACCAACTAAGAGCATTAATTAAACTACTCGAACTCAAGAACTAGGAAGTATTAGCAACGAATCTAAAAGCATGAATATAAGAAACTACCATGAATCAATTGTGTCATACGAATCTAAGACAAAGAATTAAGCATAAATCAAATCACATAAATAAGCTAGATAAATCCAATATCCAAAATAAATCCAAGCATGAAACAAATTAAGAACTAATTATTTAATCTAGAATTAACTAAGAATTTAACTAAGCAATTAACTAGGAAATTAACTACGAAATTAACTAAGAGTTTAGAATACTTATTGGAACTAGTAAAAGCAATGAAGATGAGTTTAACGTTGATCTTGGGCGAAGATTGAATCCCGAATGTGAAATTGAAGCCTCGGACTCGTCGTTCTTCGATCCTTGATCTCGGTCTTCAAATCTTGTTATAAGACGTGGAAATATGTTTATTCTAAGCCCAAAAACCCTAGGATGGCGTGTATTCCCAAAAATCCAAAATATGAAGGGTATTTATAGATATAGCATGTCTTGGTGCACAAGAAACCCTCAAAATGCATTTCTGGGCAGCCACATCGACATCGCGTCGACTGACGCGAACCGGCTCTCCGCGTCAACGCTGCCTGTGTGCTCGCATCGACTGGGCGGGAGCGTCGACTGATGCGGTCTTGGATCGACGCTTCAGAGAGTTGCGTCGACAGAGCGTCGACCGACATGGGCAGGGTCCGCATCGACGCTTGCGTCGATCGACGCTACTGAGAGTACATCTCATTTTCTCGATTTTTCTGCTACTTCTCCACTTTTGAACATCGAACTTCGCCTATCTACGCGTTGAACTCTTCTGGTTGTTTAGCTGTAAGGTGAAAACAATGAAATATCACCTATTTGCATCAATTACGATTAAAATACAGTAAATTAAGCTGAAAGTATAAAAATACGAAATTAAGCTTAAACTATTCGACTTATATCAAAAATAAATAGAGAAATAAACTAAAAAGATAATAAAGATAAGGACAAATCTACGCTAATCACGCGTCTACGTTTGAAAAGGTTTAGCTTGGCCATAAGAAAATGGGGTCACTTGTAGACCGGTAAGTTAAACTGGGTCGATCTCTCGAGGAAATGAAATACGGAGTTAACGATGTTTATTAGAACACAAATCCTAATACTAAACACGCGATCAACATGGTTTTTGTTTCGAAAATCACCGAAGTACTTAATTTTAATAAAAACTCGATAACTATCTTGCTCCGAGGGCGTCAACCTCTTCGCAAGAGTAGTTTGATCGATGAACAAACTCAACAAAAATTTTTATAACTTATTCTAAAGATCGTTCCACCAAATCTCATTCAGATATTCAATCGAACAGTTGATATGCATTCACGAAACACAATCAAAATGTAACAACCAAACCAATTATCCGAAACTGAATAATATGAATCACCAATGATCATAAAACAAAACGTCAACAATCGTTCATAGATAATAAACGATCCACACGAAACATCCAACACAAAGTTAAGAAATCATTATCTAACATAAACTATTAAACTAGACTACGAGATAAAGTTTAGAGATTACTAAATCGTGAGATTTCTCAATCATGATACTACGGTGAATCTTGCCAAATCCTTGCTATTCCGAGGAATGAAATGAACCTCGCTGAATTCGGGAAGCTTGTCACGAACCTCTGTCTTCAACGATTATCCGAACCGATCGAACTTCTAAATATTATTGTCGTAAGTGCTATAAGTCAAAAGTCGAGAAAGTTGACAATTTTCTCTTCCAATGTATATGTTCCAGTCTTGTGGGATAAAGGATGATTATTCTCTGCAGATTTATGATTTTAATAGGCCCAAGAACCGTTTCGTAGCTGAAATTCTGCATTTGTAACGTTCAAATCCGATCGGATTGCTCATTGATCCGATCGGATGAAAATCTCTGTCCTCTTGACCGATCGGACGTAGGTCTTCTCTGATCGGTGCATGTCTTGAAGGTCAATCCGATCGGTTGTTGGTTTTATCCGGTCGGATAAATATTCTTTTGGCTACTACGAGTGTTGATTCTTGGTCTTCATCTCCCGAGTTTTGTCAAATGATTCGGCTGAAAGAGATAAACAGGAAAAAATGGCTAAGAAGGCCAATTATTGAATAAAAAGTCAAAAAGCTAAGCAAAAGGCTAAATAATGCAAAACCATGCAAAATAGCTTATTCTTGACCTAAGAAGACAGTAAAAAGACTAAAACATGACTCAAAATATGTACAAAAGTGTAACATAAACGTACGAATCAGTAAGATGCAACTGTAGAGCATACTTTCTTTATATTACTCAAATGGTTAGAGGTTTGTGCTATTATAATTATAGAGAAAAACAGACAAGAAAATTATATAGAGAGAATAAATTTCTCAGAAATATGTTCATTAATAACTGAAGCCATATTTATAGGGAGACTTCTAATGATATAATCGTAATTACATAATTTCATCAGGGATAGAATATTCATTCACAAATATAAACACTCCCGTGTGGATCGTGAGGTTCATAATAAAATGTTTATATTCTCAATTTTTTTACCTAGGTTTAATAGTTTAATTGTTGATCAGTTGTTTTTATCCATGTAATATAGTTCAAGCTAGAACGTCAATTTCTTATGATATGAAAAGAAAATTGAAATTGACTGATAATATTGGTCAATTATGTAAAGCCAATAAACTATTTATAATTTCTAGCAAATTAAGTGTCCAAGAATTGATTTTTATGTAATCTTTGAGCATGATTAGTTGATCCGATTGAAGGAGCTAATAACTAATGACCGATAGCTGATAATTGATAGTTGATAATTTATAACTGGTTTTAAATTATTGAGTTCGTGAATTAGCTAATTGAAGGTTAATTTAACAATATAGATATGATTCTAAAATTAAAATACACACACCCACACACCCAAATCAAAAATAATTAATAATGCAAAGGTTATAATAATAATTAAAAACTTCCTAAAAACATAAGAAAAAAATTAAGAGAGAAAAAACAATGATAACAAAATATTATATTAATAAATAAATAATTCCTTATGTATAAAATAATATTTATGTATAATTGTGAAATAGTACATTAGTTTATAAAAGAAATATTTTTTATAAAGAAAATGATAAAAATGAATTTTTTTCAAATCAGCTATCATAGATTAAAAAATACGATGTGTAGCTTTTTCTCTACAGCGACCTATTAGGCTCAATAAGCTATGAGTAACTTATTCAAAATCTTTACCAAGCACCCTAAATGGCAAATTATTAGGTACAGCCGGGTGGAAAGAACATTTTCAATGTGGTAAATGTTCGTACCCCCAAAATAAGTTTTTTGTTGTTGTTGTTGTTGTTGTTATAAATTATCATTTTTACTATGATAGATATGAATTTATGAACACGTAATGAGCGTAAAAATGTTCATATCACTGTGATAAAAATATTCATGTCTGTTCTGATAAATGTTCATCTCTATCGTGACAAGATTTTATATGTTTTCATAAATGTATATATATGTTAATCATCTCCAATGTGATAAATATGAATCTTAATGTAATAAATGTAATAGTATTCATAATATAGATGAACACATAATGGTGGTATGATAAGTCATACAAATGTAAAACTTCGTTAAATGTTCCTCTTTTGGTGAACGGTATAAAGTTATTCGTGCAGTGGCAGATTCAAGTCTAAATCTCAGCACCGGGCAATATTTGCTTACCAACCATTGATTGTTGACCATTGTCCAGACACATCAATTAAAGAATATTATATTTCATTTAGAATTATATAAATGCACCGATAAGTAGAGATAGTTAATAACATGAACATATAATTTGATAGAAATCATAATAAATAAATAATAAGAAAGTTACTTGGTACAATTTAACTCCGTACAATTTGACAATTGCGTTCTTCAAGGCTTCATATTTTGAAAGCTCTTCAAGATTTTCTCATTGTAGATTTTCTTAAATATATCTTTCTCCACGTAGACCACTAAATTGTCTTCAACCAATCATCACTCATCTTATTACGCAATTTACTCTTAATTAGATTCATAGAATAAAATGTCATTTCGACACTTGCAGTTACCAAAGGCAATACCAAAACCAAGCATAAAAGCTGATAAACTTTCAGCCAGCTTTTGAGTAATGGAAGATATGTTACTAATATTAAAAAAGGCTTTTTGACCGCTCCCCGTTTTCACTAGGGATTGGTTCGAGTAGTAAAAACTTGTTCATTCAAATACTCTACCTAGACACAAGTATACGGTACATGTATTACAAAATGAGTAAGGTCGAATCCCACAAGTATCATATATGGTTTAAATTTGACAAGTAATATAATTTAGATAATTTAGTTTTGTCTTAATGGAAGAAAATGAGTTTGGGTTGTTGTCATTACAAACGAAAATTATAAACTAATAAAACTTATAAACAATGAAAAAAATATAATTTATATGATTTTGGGAAAAAAATCAAATGATAGAGATTATCTCGGGGATTGGTTTCATAATGATATCCTAATGTTATTCATTTTCAGTCATCAAGTATATTGTGATTCAATTCATTATAAGCCAATCAAAATAGTAGTTTAATCCTTCTCTCGAAGTGATTAAACCATATATTCAAAGTACGAAATAATGTGTCCATTTGAATCATACTTAGTACTCCAGAAGATTTAAAAGATTTGTACAAATATGACTTCACTATTAATCCCGAACCTCTCGGTCTTGTTGATTAAAGTATTTTGTGTTTGAAATCCTACTGATAAACCTCGCCTCTCAAGTTATGATTGATCAAGCTAGTAGTTTTGAAAAGGTTGTCAATCAATCAAAATAGAAATACAAGCAATTGTTTATCACTTATGATCATGAAATCAAAGCACGTTAATAGAAATGGGATCATACTTGAATTGAAATAAATATCATAACATTATCCAATCATTGTTATTCCAAACCTCGTAATAATGAAACTTAGTCAGACATGTTCAACAAGTTATTCACATAATTCATTGAACACATAATAGATATAATGAAAATAAGGATAGAAATAACCAAAATGGTTGATGATGGCCTTGATTCCTATTGTTTTTCACTCTCAAACTCTAGGATTCTTCAAAAGAAAATCAAAACTAAACTATGGTGGATGATAATATAATAATATGATGTTTTCTCCTCCAAGCTTGATTTCTCTGGACCTCTTCCTGCCACCCTTTATAGCCAAATTCAAATCTCAGCCTTTAATTTCAAGATTGTAACGTTTTGTAATGTTTCTAGTCATTAGCAACCTAGTTATCGACCAATAGTTTGGTCGTTAACACTTTTCATGAAAACTGGCCTCCAGTAGCGACCACACTCGACCGATACTCAGGTCAATAGTGGGCTCCCGACCTCCTCTGGTCCAGTGGGCTCGTGGTCTTGCTCTAGGCATAGTCTAATGTTTCCTGTCTTCCTTAGCTCCGGTCCAGATCTTCATTATTATCATCTTTAAGCACAAATAAACTCCAAATCATGCAAAACATACCAAACATGTAATAACATCCAAATAATGTTAAATGAAGCTAAACGACAATTTATATAACCACAATTAGTATTTTTGAAACCTAACTAATAATTCCCAAAATATGCTTAAAAATGTGTTTATCAAACTTCCCCAAACTTAAAGGTTTATTTGAAATCGGAGAAACAAAATAAAGAAAAATATAAATACGAGTGTGAACATGAAAAAAATGATGATGACGCATTTTGCTTCAGAAGTATCATTTTTCAAAAATAAACACAACATCATGAACTTGGTCGAAACACCTTTAATACCTTCAAATTTTTTTCAAAAATCAATGATTCTTACTAAGTAAGTGTTTCGCTCAATCACACAAGTGTTTGGTTAGGACGTGTATATGCTTGATATCGAATCAATACATGCACTCTAACATAAGTTTGCAATATATTTGTCGCTCCATTGCTTGGTGTGTACAAATTGACAAGAATCAAATAGGACTTTTATTAAGTTTGTAATGTAGGATCTTTTGGTTAGGTATGGAACATTTAAATAAACTATAGTGAGAATTAACACACAAAATACCACAAATATCCTCAATTAAATCTTTTGAAACTTTTTACGCTTCACCTTAACCCAATAACCCAAGATTTTTCTCAACAAGACTTATAAGAGATAGGCTATCAACCTAACCCAAAAACTACTTATTTTTATTTATATTGAGACTTCTTAAATTGCTTCTTTATTTACTAGCTAAAAGAAAACAAAAGTAGCCTTTAAGCATAAGTTTTTTTTTTTTTGATACCTCCTTATACCCAATATCATTCAACTCAATTTGACCACAAAGATTAAACTCTCAAGTTTCTCAATAAACTTAAAAACTTTAGAAAGGCTTCTCAAGAACATATATTAGGATCATGACTATCAAGGAAGGGGAAATAAAAGCTCAAATGGGGTTAACCAAGGATTATATTTTTAGTAGTTTATATGTACAAGGCCGGAATCGGGTTTTCAAAAATTGCCTAAATTATTCTCAAGTCAATTCATACACTTAAGATCTCGAGACAAAACCAAAGCAAGTCATAAAGAGATACACACATGACTGATAATTCACTTAAGAAAGAAAATGAATGATCTTAAGATTTATCAGTCATAAAGGTCCAAATCTCACAAGCATATCATTTATTTCAAAAAAATAATAATAAAGATTTTCCAGTTAGGGTGTAACATCCTTGTTCAAGATGTGTTTTGTATACATATAAAGCTTTAGAAAATCAACTCATCCTTAGCACATCATCAACACAATCATAAAAGAGGTTCATACAAATGCAATTCCATCAAAATAATATGAAATATTATTATTATAAACCCACAATCATCCACACTTTTATTTCTAGTTCTAGAAAGCAATTAAACATGCAAATAAATAAAAGAATAAGAAAAATAAAAATAAATTGAAAAATGTCTAATGTAATCCTATGTAAAAATTCAAAAATTAAAAATGTAATATACAAAACCAAAGCATTCCGCACTCCATCCCCCCAAACTTATTTTGTATAAAGTAATAGTAAGTTTAAAAGTGAGTGAGTGGCTTACTTTGGTCGAGACTCATAAAGCTCAAGGCGAGCCGGGTTCGGTGGCATAGTTGTTCGGTGGCATATTATTCTTTGTATATCCCGCCGCATCTCAACTTGATTTTCATGAATTTCGCTCACTTGCTCTTCCTTCAATCCGCTTCAGATTTTGTTCCTCCCTCAATCGGCATCATGAGGGTCCGACAACATCGTCATTATCCCACTGGCCTCTAAACACTCGTATGATCACCCGATGCTCTTGCGAGTCGAGGGTCCAATTCATTCATTCCTGGATATTTTCAGGTGAGGTGAGCGTTGGATTGGGGAGTGGGAAATCATCATTCCTCCGTTGTTAGAACAAATATTGATCACCATGAGGAATAATCTTTCTTTCTATACGCAAGTGCTCGATGTTTAGCTCGATTCTCCCAGGGGCGATATCCCATTTGGGGGAAAATTGCTTTTTTGGTCCAGTATATTGTCCACTTTCCAATTTAGGACCAAGATATTGTCCACTATCAAAACACATACACGAAGTTGGCAAAATCATCAAAAAAAGGTCCAAAATTATCATGTTCGCACCGAATTGCTGACGTGGCAGGATTATTTATTTTCTTATCATTTTACATTTATTTTTAAATATTAAATAGAGGAAAAAAGTCATTTTTTCCTTCTCATTTATTTCTCATTTATTTTCTAGAAGCCGATGTCCTTATCCCCAAATACTTCTCATTTATTTTCTAGAAGCTCCTTCATCGGCACGTGGACCTCGTCGATGTCCTTATCCCCCAAAAACTCGGTCGTAGATGAGCTTAAAATCGAGCATGAGGCGGTTCATCTGCAGCGCCGCCTCGTCCACCGTGAACTTCATCGGGAAATTCCACGTCGGATTGGTGTTCCGTCATAGGCCACCGGCGTCTTCGTCTTCTGCTTCGAGCTTTTGTCCCCGTCGGCGATCAAAACGAAGACGTACACATCCATCTTCGTGATTAGGTTGATGGTGTTCAGATCCTTGGCGTACTGGAGAGTGATTTCCAGAGTCCATTTTTCTTTTTCCTTTTTTCTTTTCTGATGTTGGATTATCCACAAAATCAAATTTTGATATAACCGAGAAAATTGGAGAACTTAAACAGATTTAGGTTGAAGAATAATTATGGAGTTTTAGAGAGAGAGAAATGAACTGGTTGAAGAAATGGAGTTTCTTTTCTTGGCCGTAACTGTTCCTTTTTTCTTTTCTTTGTTGGTTTAGGTTGAATAATTATGGAGTTTTAGAGAGATTTAGGTTAACAATTGACCAGGTCAACGTTGACAAGTTTTACAGACTTATATAACTGGAAATGTAGGCCTTATATAACTGGAAATGTAGGCTTGGAAATTACAGCTTCAAATATTTCACATTTTGCCCGGAGGTTTGGTTATTTGGAGTTGGGTGTAAATTGTTAATCAAGAAGTATATGAGGGTAAAAATGACTTTTCTCCTCTATTTAATATTTAAAATTAAATATAAAATGATAAGAAAATAAATAATCCTGCCACGTCAGCAATTCGGCCCGAACATGATAATTTTGGACCTTTTTTGATGATTTTGCCAACTTCGTGTATGTGTTTTGATAGTGGACAATATCTTGGTCCTAAATTGGAAAGTGGACAACATAATGGACCAAAAAAGCAATTTTTCCCCCATTCGGGGAGGAAATTCCTAGAGATTGGGCAATGGGTGTGATCAAGACATCCATATACACGGGGCCCTTCCTATTGTTTGATTGCTGGAAAAATTATTCAATAAGATCCCACACGACATTAAACATCATTCCCAATTGTATGCATCATAATGCCAAAATTTCTTGCTTCCACATGCCTCTTATTTCATACCGGGCGAGTATCATTGATGATATCACCCTTTGAATGTATCCATTGGGTTTCGAGTCTCCAATGCTTTAACTTCTGAACATTACATTCTTAGCCTCGTTGCCTATTCTCCTTATTATGCTTCCCCAAAATTCATGTTAATTGATGCTCATCAGACGCTATTTGAAAAAACCTCATTCAAAAAGGTTGAGGTTATCCTTGATTTGAGCAATGTGAGGTTGTAATAAGTATTCCTCAACTAGAAGAAGATTGTTATCAGATCTTTTAGATTTCTTGCCCTCTCAGCATTAAGAGTGCTCAAAAACTCCTATGTTGTGTTGGAGTATGTTGGCCATTTTCCATTTATTACCCTTTATACCACCCAATTTGACTAAAGAGTTGATTCACATATTCTTCAATTCTAAGCACTTTCATGCACTCAAAGTTTGCGTATTTTGTGGCTCGGGCTCCTAACAAGCTAAGTCGATCTCATTTCTTTTGGCTTTCAAGAGAGGGCAGGTGGATTCCGACATCTCCCAGATTAATGGTCTGGTTTGGAATGTACTCATCTTTTTCTTCAGATAAGTGTTGAGGAGATGTAGGTGGTGACGGGGTCAGTTCCCATACTTGGAGTGCTCTAGAGGGATTGCCTCCTAATTAATTCCTTGTTTATCGTGAAGCCATTTCCTACAAAAATGTTTCAGTTAATTATGACTCCAAGTATCAAAAGTTGATCATTCATCAATTATTTTTATAAACTCACAATGGACTAAATTACAAATACTTACTCAAACATGTAAAACATGCATAATTTCACTAGAGTTCAAAAAAAATCGAGTCTAGTTAATCATTGTTTCAACAATTATCCCCCAAAACTAGATGAATATCCCTCCAAACGAATGAATATCCCCCAAATGTCAAATTAATCAATCTCAAGGTTGAAATATCAAAGAATTCATATTCTAATCGATAATCATTATAGGATGCTTTAGTCATGTCAAAATGTATAAACATTCAAGAACTAAGCATGCATATCAAGTGTTCAACAAAATTCTCCAACAAAAATTCAAACTCAAGTTTAAATTTTGAAGTAGTCCACACACTTAATCCAACAAAATCATCAACATATACAAACTTAAGTATCAGCTAACAAGTATACGTGTATAATTTGAACTAATTCCTTGAAAACCCCAAAACTCAAAAATGAAGAACCCTAGTTAAAAATTAGAAGAATTCATAACTTGTTATTGGATTTGTGATGATGAAGTGGAGTTTTATGATGTGGTTTGTGTTTGAAACACAAATTTGTCGAGAATTGAAGGAAATATGAAGATTTTGCAAGAGGAGAGAGGTTTTGCGTTTGGGAATAGAGAAATGAAAGTAATTTTTTTTTCTGTTTTTCTAGGTTTATACTTGTCTATGGCCCATTATCGACCCCGCTATTGATCGATATTCAGGTCGATCACATTTTCCTTTGAAAAGTCTCTCCAGTAGTGATTGCCCTATCAACCGATAATTAGGTCGATAGTAGTTGCCTTTGAAACTCCACCTAGTAGCAACCAGGCTAGCAGTCACTAATCAGGTCGATAGTTGGGTAAAAATCTCAATTTTTCTATTTTTTTTTGTTGTTTTCAAGATAACTACCTATGTACATTACAATGTTGGGTTGCCTCTCCACAAGCGCTTTCTTTTTTGTCTTTTAGCTAGACACTCTCTTTCATCAAGAAATAGGTGTTTTGAATGATTATGCCATCATCATCTCATCCTTATCCTTCCATTTATCATCTTCCTTTCCTCATACTTCCTGCATACCAATAATTTTCACATCTACAACAAAAATTAAGGGAGTTGTATAAAACTTGATTTGATTTTGTAATCAAGGCATTTTCAACATCAATGTCAAAATTATATATCATTTTACATTCTTCAACTTGATGTATGCCATCATATATTTTCATAGAAATATAATTTTTAAAATTTTATGTTCATCATTAATACGTAATGTGAGTTCTCCCTTCTCAAAATCAATAAGGGATCAACTCATCGCAAAAACTGTCACCCCAAAATGAATGTCTCATACTTATCTTCCTCCATATCTAACACTATAAGATTATGGGGAAGTAGAAGTCATCAAATTTCACCAATACATCTTCAACTATACCATTTGCGTACGTCAAGCTTCTATCCATAATTTAGAGTGTGATACTCGTCCGCTTGATGGTTTCAGTTTTCAATTTCTTGAAAATCATTAACGGCATGAGATTTATGCTTGCACCAACATCACATAACGCGGTGGTTAACAAACTTCCCCCAATCGTGCATGGAAACTTGAAACTCTTGGAATCCTTGTATTTGAGAGGTAGTTTCTTTTGGATGAACGTACTACACTCCTTTGTAAGGTTCACAGTCCCATAGTCTTCAAGTCTCTTCTTCTTTCTTATTATCGCCTTCAAGAACCTCCTGTAATTTGGCATCTGCACCAAAGCATTACTAAATGGTATGTTTATAAGGACTTTTCAAAAAAATATCTAAAAACTTAGAAAATTGCTCATCTATTTTTTTTTAGTTCATCGTGGAAATGGTAATGAATTGGAAATATAAAGGGGTGTAGAGGTATACTTTAGCTTCTTAGCCCCTTTTTCAATTTCTTCTTCAAGCATATCCTCCTTGACATCTCTTTCCACTTATTTTGTAAGTTCTTGTTCAATGTCCAACATCTTCGGTCCTGCATAATGCATTCCACTCTTCAACTAAATTATATTCACTTGTTTAATGGGGTTTACTTTCGTGTTACTCAAAAATTGCCCCTTCTTGTGTTGGTTCCCAATAATGTGGCTAACAGTGAAATTTAAGTCTCAAGTACTTTCATGTGGGTCCCAACCGACCCGTTCATTTGAGTGATATTTGCCTCCATTCAATCTACCATTGTTTCACCACTCTCGAACCGAGACTTTGTTTCACCCATAGATGAGGTGAACATATCTTTGATGCTTAGCTTCTTGTTCTCGTTGATCACTCCATTTGTCACCAAAAAACCCGATGGTGATTGGAGTGCATTATTTGGATTTGTGTAAAAGAAACTTGGATGATTTCTCAACCTCTAACGGTATTGATTTCCTCCTTAGTTGCCTCTATAATTATTATTTAATTTTCTTTGGTTAACAAAATTTACGTCTTTAACCACATCGCTTATCGTCTTTACCAAAACTTTGATTTATCCCTTAATGAAAAAGGGAATAAGCGTAGTCCTATCGCATCTTCTGGAACTCCATTCGTATTGATGTTCCCGCATATCTTTAACAATTGCGCCAAATGAGCGTTCGGGTCGTCCGTGGCACTCCCTCCAAATTAGTTTTATTGAATTATTGATATAAACCCCTTCTTTCAAATTTTTTAGCTTGAATAGTTGACCATTTGTTCCTCCGTCAGCTTGGTTAACAACGAGTTAGAACATGGTCTGAATGGCCGATTTTGCATTTTGTTGAGGTTATTCTTGTTGTTGCATTTGTGCATGTAACACTTGTAGCTGTTGTTGGAGTTAGTTGATTTGGACATTGATATTGTCCTGATTTACATCCATATTGCTTCTCACTCCTTTGTACTTATTTCATCTACAAGTCGCCTCAATCTCCGGGTCGATGGGTTTCAAAAGTTCCCCTTTAGAACGTGTGCGCATGCACCACCTGCAATTCATCCAATATAGACTCCAATAAAAATATAACAAGTGTTTAGATAAATACTATTTTACTAATTATATTATTATCTACTTAAACTTAATGGTCCTGGAAACGGCGCCAAAATCTTGACTGCTTCCTGTTTTTCACTGGATTGGTTCGAGTAATAAAAAATTATTCGTGAAAATACTCTACTTAACCGCAAGTATATGGTGTAGATGTAGTATGAAATGGGCAAGGTCTAATCTCAAAAGGACCATATATGGTTTATGTTTGACAATTAATAAAATTTAGATAATGTGGTTTTATCAAAATGGTAGACAATGAGCTTGGGTTGTTGTTACAAACGATAATTATAAACTATGAATAACAAAATATAATTTAAATGAATTTTGGAAAAGAAATCAAATGATAGAGAGTATCTCGAGGTTTAGTTTCACAATGATATCCCAATGTTATTCCTTTTCAATCAATCAAGTATATTGTGACTCAATTCACTATAATCCAATCACAATAGTAGTTTAGCCCTTCTCTCAAAGTGATCAAATATAGATTCAAGATATGAAACAACGTGCCCATTTGAAATCATACTCAGAACTCTTAAATGTTTAAAAGACTTGTTTAAAGGTTTATACGACTTCACTATTAATATCAAACCTCTCGGTCTTGTTGATTAAAGTGTTTTATATTTGAAAGCTTACTGATAAACCTCGTCTCTCAAGGTATGACTTATCAAGCCAGTAGTTTTGGAAAGGTTGTCAATCAATCAAAATATAAGAAATGCAAGCAATTGTTTATCACTTATGATCATGAAATCAAAACATGTAAATAGCAAAAAGATCGTACTTGAATTGAAAGAAATCATATAACATTATTCGATCATTTTATACCAAACCCCAGAATAAAGAAACTTAGCCAGACATGTTTGATTTGTACATATTTATATGTGGTTTTCATGTGTTTTTGCATCGTATGTTGTGTGCTTTTATGTGTTTTAAGTTTATCTTTTTATCATTTTTCTTCCTTTTTGATGTTTTTCGTCTCATTTGGTGTTTAATAAGTTTTTACTTTATTTTATATGAAATAAAATGATTTTGCTTTATTTTAGTGTCATAGCTCGAGACGACGAAGATTGGACGAGCAATGTACTGAGCTGACACTGGAAACCAGTCTGACACTGGGTTACCCAGTGTCCGAGTCATACCGACACTAGCTGCCGACGCCCGTAACCTGCGCCCGCATCGATCGACGCACCGTCGACGCTTGGTCGACGCACACTTGTAGTTGCATCAATCCTAGATCCGTCGATCGACGCATTACCTGGTCGACACGAGCAGCCTGCGCCCGCGTCGATCGACGTACCGTCGACGCTCCAGCAGTTTGAGCAGTTATTTTCAGAAAATCTATTAAAGACCGGTGGTTTTCTTCATTTTAGAGCACTGGAACTTGGGGGAAGGTTTAGAAAATGCATAGACCCCTCGGTTCTTGCCCCATTTCGATTACACGCATGTTTCGGGTTGAAGATTCGAAGATAGCAAGTTCGAGTCATCATTTCCTCATTTGTTCTTCGTCTTTGTTTTACTTCTTAGTATTTTCATTTTAATCTCTTAGATTTTAGATGGTATATTAGTTTTTCAGACTTTAGATGTTAGATAGATAGTTTGTAGTTCGTAGTTTAATTTCTCGTTTGAACTTCGTGACTTTTCTTGTTAATTTCGTAAGCTTTCATTTCCTTGTTGGCGATGCTTGGTAATTTGCAGGTTTTAAATGCTTAAGTTCTCATTTTTAATTGTATGACGTTTAGAGTAACATGAGCTTTGGTTGAGTTTTATCGTTCTAGTGTGTCTAGAGTCGTTTAGAACCATCGGGATTGACAACCCCGATCGTGGAGATGACTCTGGCACACTAGAACCCTCGTTTTTATAATCGTTTCAAGGATTTCAATTTTATTGCTCGTAGATGTTAGAAAACCCCAAACCTTATTTGACCGAGTGCTTAGTTTAGTTTTTATTTTTGTTTCTATGTACGTAAAATCGAACACCGAAATAGTTTTCGATTAGTCTTCCTTGTGATTCGACTCGAGTCAACTTATCGCCTACAATAGCTCTGTTCTCTTGCCGACGAGATTTTTATTTTAAAGCGAAAAAATTCGATTCAATGTTCAACAAGTCATTCACATAATTCATTGAACACATAATAGATATAGCAAAAATAAGGATAGAAATAACCAAAATGGTTGATGAAGAACCTTGATTCCTGTTGTTTCTCACTCTCAAACTCTATGACTCTTCAAAAGAAACTCAAAACTAAACTATGGTGGATGATAATATGATAATATGATGTTTTCTCCTCCAAGCTTGATGTCTCTGGACATCTTCATGTCGTCTTTTTATAGCCGAATTCAAGTATCAGCCTTTAATTTTTAAGATTGTAATATTTCTAAGTCGTTATTGACCTGACTATCGACTAATAGCCTGGTCGATAACACTTTTTGCTAAAATCGTCCTCTAGTAGTGACCACACTATCGACCGATAGTCAGGTCGATAGTGGGCTCCCGACCTCCTCTAGTCCAGTGGGCTCGTGGGTTTGCTATAGGCTTGGTCTAATATTCTACTTTCTTCCTTAGCTCTGGTCCAGATCTTCATTATTATCATATTTAAGCCCAAATAAGCTCCAAAATCCTACAAAAACATACCAAACATGTATTGACATCTAAATATGTGAAATGAAGCTAAGTGACATTATATAAGCACAACCAATAGTTGAAACCTAACTAATAAGTCTCAAAATACGCTTATAACCGTGTTTATCACCTTGTCACTTCTAAAAAGCATAAGGAACTAGTCAAGTTGAGGTATAAGTAACATGAGGTCTTCATCTGTGAAACCCCTAGGGTAGAAATGTGATAGGCGTAGAAATTTACTTATATCGAAAGCTAGAAATGAATCTTTTCGACTAAAACATGACATACAGTTAAGAACCTCGGTGATTGTTTTAGGAAAACGATCATTCAACTCCTGCACGATTGAATCTATAATATTACAATACATATATACGAAAAAATGATAAGTCAAGTGTTGGACTCCATGTTTAGGATGACCCCTTAATACTACATGATCCTTCATGTTAGGCATTTTAATGTGCCCATCAACATAAAAATGTAATTATGTTATAAAACAAATCATCCCACCCACCATTTTTTAGAATACTCAAACAACTCCTACACAATTCCAACAACCCCATCACATTTTATATATCCTGGCCCATTTTTTTTTAATGCTTATGAAAGGTCATTTGTAATTTATAGAACATCAAACATAAAATGGAGGCTGAAAACAAATTCAAGATCTTTCATAGTTCTAATCATCCTTGTGGCCATTGCTCTTTGTTCTAAATTAATGCCATCTTTCGATATATTTTCAAGAACATCTATGACACTATTAAACTTACTGATTAAGCGAGTGGTAGTGACTAGATGTGTACCCCATCTAGTATCACCTGGTCATGCCAAATTCATTTCTTAAGACTTACCAGTGCCACCACAAACAACATTAAGTTTTCTCAAAATCTCAAACTCGTAAATTGTTCTAAGGGAATATACACATTTACATGATGCACCCACCAAATTCACAATAATAACTTATTTATACATTACTATGAATGTTTTTAGCCCTACTTTTTCTATTCGGATATTCACTTTCACTAGTATTTCCAATAGGAACAAGATTGTCCATTGATTTCTTTATACCATATTTGCGCTTTAACTCCTTCTTACACACCATCGAATTAAACCACCATCTTTCCATAGAGTTTTCTTCCCCCTATTTGCATAAAAATACAATAGATGAATAGTTATTCGATCCACCAACTTTACATTTTAGGCATCGGGCGATCCTGATCTATTTGAAACTAGCTAGAATTCATTTACCCATAGATCATTTTCTGCCGGCATAAGAGTTTTTTCTTTTAGGTTCGGCGGAAATCACATGTTATACCATATTTTATTTCCCGCAATAAATATCCATGTTATGCTACAAGTCTAAGTTTCAGGAAGAAAAATGGATAAGGTTGGGCCCCTCATATCTAAACAATATCTTAGAACTATCTGATTTAATTCATTCTTAATAGCCATGAAATGGTCATCTTAGGGTGATCCTTTTGTTGACGGATGCTTGTATCTTTTTTATGTGCTTTAGTTGAGATTGAGTAATGTTTTGTCCCTTTTTTTTTTCTTGTTTTGCGTTTTTCTAGTGTTTGTCGTCTTCTTAATATTTTTCATATTTTTTCTCTTATTTTGTATATTTTTATGTTATTTTATATTTCTTAGTTTTAGGATAGTCAAGCGGGCCCAAGCGCATTCCTCGGGATCACAACCAGCTCGATTTGACGAAAATATGACATGAGCCCACAAAGCACAAATGTCGATCGATGCCCAATTTCTATGTATGTTTGAAGTAATGTATTATCTTATTTATGGTTTGTAATTTGGATATTTTATCTTTTATTGTGTTGTTGATGAACCTTTCAATTTCCACCATTGTTGTCTTTTATTCCTTTTCAAACATTTTACCTCTTTTGGCATGATTTATATAGTTGGTAATGTAGAGCAAGAATTTAGTCACATTTGTCTTTGTAGTTGACTTGTAGTATATAATAGCTTTTTAGGTTAGTAGATGTGCAATTTTAGTTTGTTTATCTTGTCCAAGAGTAAGTGCTCGTATTAATTTATTTGGGCTTTTAATTAATTGTTCATGATTTCAGTAAACCTTATTATGTATTTTCTCATTTGGTTAATTATGTTCATACTTGCTCTTAGTTTTTGTTATTGCATTTCTTGATGATTTTAGGTTTGAACTTATGGGTTTAGAATCTAAATGAGTTTAGAACCATCAATTGGTAATTATTGAGTGTTTAATTGAGAATCGGGATTGACATACCAGTCTATTAGCTCAACAAAAAGTTCCCCTATTAAGTGATACATTCGACTCCTCATGTTCACGAAAAGCCAAACCCTGCACTAATAGATTTCTAGTACAATCTAGCACCGCGCTTAATCTTGTTCCAATTTTTTTCTGGTTGGCAAGTATTCTGACTAGAAAAGGCATACAAGATACTTTGTTTTTGATTCATAAGTTGATGTACTTAGTGATAGCTTAAGAGTGTGCACTATCAAAAAGACCAATATGGTTTTCAAACTTTGTTAGTATTTCCAATTTCTCCAGCACTTTTCGTAAACAAAGACTACCCATTTGACCTTCTTTATCAATCTTAAACAAATAAAAATCCAAACAATAAGCTGCATCTTTACCTATACTATATTCTAACCAGTGAAAATCATCAAACCATTCTTTCTGCAAACATCAATTGTTTGTTTTTCTTTTGGAAATGAAAGTTGAATTGGCCAACAAGGACCTTTCTCTAGGTATAACATCCTAGCTTCATCTCTAATATTAGGATTGCTAGGATCAATCTCAAGGTTGTCCACATTGACCTGTACCCGCGGTTTCTTTTTGTTGTTGCTCGGATTAGTTGAGTAGTTTAATTCACTTAATAAAGTTAGGTTATTTTTATGGGTCACTAATATAAGAAAACAAAACCTAACTAAAATTAGCCCAAACCTAAATTAATGTCTTCTTCATCCTCAAATTATTCGCAACAGCCCCGGCAAGAATAAATGAGGTATAAGCCATGAATTCTTTCACAATTTAGGTAGAATTCTTTCACAATTTAGGTAGAGCAAAATCCTAATCAGTAAAGAATCCGATGAACTCAAGTAGAGTGGCCGCCTAAGCTCGTCATACTCTCTATCCGCCATTGCATCCAGATGTACGTATAATGAAAGTTCTAAAGAAATTTATTGATATGAAATAAGGTATAAAATCGTATAATAAGCTCAATTAAATAGGGTCTATCTGTCTATGTAAGAGAGGATTATACTCTGAAGAAACTTATTGATATAAAATAAGGTATAAACTCGTTTAATAAGCTCAATCAAATAGGGCATATTCGTCCATGTAAGAGAGAGGAGACCCTGGTCAGCTTGAATAAGGACACACTCAAAGCTCATCAAGTTACTAATAAATGAGATATAAATTGAGAGGGTGAAAGTCATTAATGAATGAAGATTTGACCTTCTATTTATAAACCTTTGCCATTTGTTATTGTTACACGTATTAAGTATAACATAAATATAACACAAAATTACATCAATAAATTTTACTACTTTTCGGAGAGTCAATCAAATTAAATAGATTGTATTATTGGTCAATATGACAAGTTCAGAAAATAAAGACTTGTGCCCCTACAATTCGGAGAGTCAATCAAATTAATGATCGCATGTTACTTGGAAACCGCTTATAGATCTCAGAACTTTTGTATTGTCAGATAATACTAAAATCTATTACTCTTCAAGCTCTTACAATCGGGCTACTGTATCGTGTTCGTGTCGTATTTTTTTTATTTTTTTATTTTATTTAATCATAAATATAACAATAAGTATAAATCTAACTTAATTTAGAATTTCGTATTTTTCATGTCATTTCGTATCGTATCGTGTCTTATTGTATTTTTGTTTCTTTAATCGTGTTTTTTATCTTGTCGTGCTATCGTGCCGTGTCAGCTATTGCCGCCACTGGATTTTAAGGGATTAACAATTTTTTTTAATTTCCAAATACTCGAGCCAATTTCTCGCTTCCCACTTATTCTATTTTAACAATTTAAATAATTGCAGTGCCCCTACAAAACAGTTTCCCATTGTACTTTATAAACTGCTCACGGGATTTTCAATTCCATCATGTGACAAGAATTCCCAAAACCTCCTTTACATTCAAAAAAATGCCCATGAAATTCCAAATTCAGAGCTCCTTGCATTTGATTATATACCGCGTATTTTAGTAGTTTAGGTTAAAGTGATTCAATCATGTATGTGGTCCTAATTTTGGTCAATAATTTTGTGGAGATTTGATATTAACAGCGTAGTTCAATAAATTAGGGTTTCTTTGAATTTTTGCTGGGAAAGAATGTCAAAGGCGAAGAAAAAAATCAGTAATAATTTACTTCTTTTTTTTTGTAGTATGTAATTGTTCGCAAACAACTTGAAAATTGATGTTCCCGAAATCCTCGTGTCTTTTTTTCCGGATTGAATCATTTTGATTCTTGTTGTTATTTTTTGTCTCCAAATCCAGTATGTAGTCTGTTTTTTTGTTTGTTTGTTTGTTTTGGGGGGAAAATAGTGTATTTGATTCACCCTTTTTTTTCTTTTAAATCCGTACTACAATGTCCATTTTCTTAACCACCATGTATGAAATTATGAAAACAGTATGTGATACATGTGAATAATCAGTATGAATTTTGTTTGTAAGGACTAATTCCATATTTTGTATACATTAATCACAAAATTGAACCCAAATTCCATGTAAACTGATACAGCCCGAAATAATTTGATATTACAACTTGCCAAACCGAGCCAGACTGGGGTAGAACCCCAGAAAAGGGAAGAGACAAACTAAATGTAGCGCAGGTAAGCTGAGCCAAATAAATGAGCTGAACTTATAAGCTGAACTGGGTAAATTGGCCTTGGGTTCAAGAAAAGCTCAAAGGAAATAAAGAATAGTTGAATTAAAAGGGACAAAAGTGACGTGAACATAAGAGGAATTTATAAAGTAGTCAAAGAAGGGCTGATCCATCAAAGATTCAAGAGTAATTCTTGAGCTGATTTAATCATGAAGTGGTTCATCTCGACTTGGTAAGAGCTGAATACACTAAGAATTCTCTGGAAAAACCGTCGTGGCTATAATAATCCCGGATTTTCGGGATAATCCTTCTGGGATCAAGAAAATCACAATCAAATAGTAGTATAAACACCACAGGTAGAACGCGAGAAGATATAATGCCATTTCCCTTCATTCACTTATTTTTAAGGGAGCTAACTTAAACTTCGGAGAGGGTACACAGAAAAATCTTCTAATGATCCTTTTCTAACTTATTCTGTTGTAGGTATTCCAACTCAGGTGCATATCGCGATGGAGTATGGAGATTAATTTTTCGGGACAGACCATAATCTGACTCATATCATTGATTTTATTTTAGAAGTAGTATGATATATGAAATTTAGTATCCAAAATTGTCGTAATTAGAACGAACCTAGAACGAAATGTTTGAAGTAAGATTTTGTGTTTTTGCAGTAGTATAGTATTATGTACTTTTGTAAGTAGTAGGTTTTTGTATTTAACGCACAGGGTAAGAATTTTACCTGTTAACAAATTAGAACGAAATTCTTGTATCCTATTAGTTTGTATTTTTATTCTAAAAATATTATTATGAAATTTGTATGTATGCGTGTGTGTTTTTCATTTTTTTGTTTTATTGTATAAATGCTACTTTGCAGTTTGATGTAGTAAGCAAATTGTTTGTTTATGTAAATGAGGAATTTCTATTACATTAGTATGCCTTTTCATAATAACATCTATTATAGACATTTTGGTATGCGGTATGCATTTTGTTTGCAATTTGGAATTCCAAGCTGTATATGAATTATTATCATGTGACTACAATTTCATATTAAACTTCAGATTTCATACTAGTTGTGTCAAATCTAGTAAATTAAGTTCAACTAGAAGTAGATTCACATGGGGACTTTTAGTTAAAGTTAAATTTAACGCCGTTAATTTGATTCCACACTACTTTAAACAAATAATCATGTTTCATACTGCATGAACATGTTTTATACAGCATGAATTATATATATATATATATATATATATATATATATATATATATATATATATATATATATATATTGGGTCCAAATGATAAGCATGTCATTATATACGAACATGCGAACTAATGTTTTTATTATACACATTAACAGTACTTTTATTATACAATCACTGTACTTTATTAATATTTTAGTTATATACATCAGCGGTGCTTTTATTATACAATCTAATACTTTTAATTAAATAAGAAATATACAAAAAGTCTGATCCATCCGTTTAATTAGCTCTAAAGCCCATAATTGACCTTAGATTCACATATCGGGAAATGGTTCTCATTTGAACCTAATCATATATATATATATATATATATATATTATATATATATATATATATATATATATATATATTGGGTTCAAATGAGAACCCGTCATTATATGTGAGCCTAGGGACTCATCTTGACCATTAGATTGGATAATCTTGATGGTTGAGATCATGACATGTCAGCATGGTAATAATGTAAAAAATGCATTAATTAATTAAAAATAGTATTTTGGACATATATCAAACGTTTACAAAGAGCACTACATTGTTCTTTAGAAAGCACAATAGATTAAGAAAAAAAAAACACTACGATTGTATACAAAAAACATCGCAAATTTCGTCTATAAACTGCAAATTCAAAATTTTGAAATGAAACTCAAATTTTCAACAAATCATAACTTTTTCAAGTTTATTCGTTTTGAATGAAATATATATCAAATTAATAATATTCTCAAGATATACAATTTAAGATACACATTGCATGTTTTAAAATGTAAAATATATATATATATAATATATATATATATATATTATATATATATAATTAAATTAAAAAAATTGGACTGATTTTAGCACTACAGTACTGTGTAAAAAGCACAATGAACCTGGACATATAATTGCACTGTGCAATATTAGATCTAAGTACAGGATTAGTCCCTAGGTTCACATATAATGACGGGGTCTCATTTGAACCCAATCCTATATATATATATATATGGGTGGGTCCAAATGATAAGCATGTCATTATATGCGAACATGCGAACTAATACTTTTATTATACACCAGCAGTACTTTTATTATACAATCACTGTACTTTATTAATATTTCAGTTATATACATCAGCGGTGCTTTTATTATACAATTCTAATATTTTTAATTAAATAAGGAAATATACAAAAAGTCTGATCCATCCGTTTAATTAGCTCTAAGGCCCATAATTGACCTTAGATTCACATATCGGGAAATGGTTCTCATTTGAACCTAATCATATATATATATATATATATATATATGGTTTTGACAAAGACTTGGGTAAGTCCAAATTAACGGGTCTCTCCCGTTAGACCAACCCATGACCCGATCCAATACCCAACCCGATTACATTATTAAAAATTGGTCTAATTATATCAAATCCCACAGTTTCTCCTTTTTCTTCCTTCTTTCGTCTTCAACTTCTAGAAATCGGGGATCCGCGTAGCACCCCTTCTCAACCCATAGTAGCGGCGGTTCTTGGCAACTACCCACAGCGACGGACGGCGACGTCCCACCCCCAGGCGTGGTTGATTTTCTACTCGAATTTCAAAAATCGGTCGGACCCTTCTCCTTTGATTGACCGCACGGTGGTGGCTCGGCGAACGGCGTTAGCGATTCAACGTGGGGCGGCTCCGGCTGGAAGCTTAAATTGCCAGCGAGACATGTGTTTTGGTTCCTGCACAGGTTTTTTCAGTTTGCAATGAATTAGTAATCTCACGTTATTATTAAAAAACAAATTCAGGTTGTAGAAGGGGGTGAAACCATGTTCCCTTTCGAGGTAATGTCTTCGCCTTTTTGCTAGCTCCCCGAGATGCCTTAAGTGCTGTGTTACAGTCACGTGATGTTTTTTGATGTACAAAATGGGCAAAACATGGATGGCAGTTATGGTTTCCAGAAATGTATTGGTTCAAAAGTAAAGCCACACAAAGGAGATGGACTTTTATTTTACTCACTGTTCCCAAATGGCAAAATTGATCCTGTGAGTGGCTTTTGCTATGTCCTTGTCTTCAATTTACTTTTCTCTCTATATATTATTTGGTTCTTCATTTTTATTATTAATGTGTGCCTTGTTTTTCTTTCTAAGATCGAGGCTCCACTATTAATTTACTATTTTAAATGAGTTAACATAGAGGTAACTAGTGTTGCAGAAATTGTGACTTCATGGTTGTAATATACTCTTGAAAGTCTGATTTAGTATTAAAATTAATGGGCTAATTGAAATATATTTGTAAATGTAGAGGAGGGTTTTGAAATGATTTTTTTGCTTTTGAAGGGGTAAATAGTAGACAAAATTAAAATTTCACGGGTGTTATTTGTAATTTTAAAATTTTGGTGCGTTTATTTGTAATTAGGTCAAATCTCAAGTATACAATTTATAATTAACCCTTGATAATATATACATACATACATGCATGCATATATATATATATATATATATAGCCTTTTTCTGAAGGCAACATCGCACATGTTACATATGCACGCATGTATATCGCATATGCCGCTAACAACGATATTTTTGACCTGTACAAACATCTCTTCATGGGAGCTGTCCAGTGATCAAATGTCAAAAACGGGTGGCCACTAAATTGATTAGGGATCAAGAGCAAGACGAAGAATACGATTAGGTATTGCTTGTAAATTAATCTTGAGACATTCTTGCGGAATTTAATATCGATAAGAAAGTATCCTCATATTCTTAGCAATATACAACATGCAACCAGCTCCTGAGTACAGCCCCAAAAGCTGCAAATGGGCTGCAACATAAACGTGATAGTGACATATTCTCCCATATTTGAGAAAATTTATCGGCAAAGTTGGATAGCAACAAAGGGAGGTTAGCAGTTAAAGTATAACCATAATATCTGAGTCGTTAGATATAAAGTAGTGGGCACGGCTCACATTCGATGCCATGGGAGTAAAATTCACATGACCACCAAAAAAAAGAGAAATCGACTTGATCCACGCTTGGGGCTTGGATATGCAGCTTGGTTATTGTGTGTAGGCAAGTTGGCGACTAGAATGTAATTAAGTTATGTTTGGTCTTTTCATTGTGAGGTAAATTAATATTATGTTGAGTTTATAGGAATATGAGTGAAAAAACACGAGTTTGTGATTAAATATTGATCAAGTGTTTGTAAAAGATTCTATTTTTAGGGGGAATAAAAAGATCTATTGCACCGAGTAAAAAGTAAAAAGTGATCGCCCGGCTCCCTCAAGATTTCTGCTGGGGAGATGCTTACGCTTGTCTCTAATTATAGCAGTTCAAAGACGCATACTAGAGTCATGGGCTCTTTTACCTCTTGATTTCTGATTCTTCTTCAAAACCAAACATGGTGTTGCATTTTGAAGCTCATGAAATTACGATGATATCCAAATTATATTACGGTATTGCTCTGTTTGCAGTTGGACTGCTCGTAATATTCATTTTCAGCAGTAAGGGTGGAAGTGAAGAAGGCTACGAAGCTATCACTTCATGAGCTTGTTCTTTCATATATATGGATCAACTCAGATTTCTTTCTGCAGTTATTTTTAAGATAAGCTTGTATGTCCTGCTAGTATTTTATTTCTCTTGTATTTGGTGGTGTAAGTGTTTTTAGAAGAATGACACTTCATTGCGATCGGTGTTAAATATTTTGAATTAGGTATTGTAAAATAATGTATTGGTTTATGTACTATAATGTATTGAGTTTTTGCAATAAATTTACAGTTTTTGTTATGCAATCACAAAAGCTTCCCTATAATTAAGTAGTTTTTTATGTATTATAAGTTTAAGATTTTTTTTTTTGCAATAAGATGTGTTTGTGTTTTTTTATGCACTGTATTTTTATTTTTCGAACACACTGCAAATATATAAAACCAATATGATTGAACAGAAAAACCAATACGCTTGAATAGAAAAATCAATACACTATTATCAAATACAATCAGAAAATGCCATAAAGTATTAAGAAAGCAGCAAATAAATATCACAGTATCAAAGTATCAATTTTTAATCCACTCAATTTGAATACATCTATAAATATAAATATTTCAACGACTACCGTTATGCTAAAATAATCGAGGATTGGGAGTCTTAGAACCAAAATCCTTTGCTTGACTTGATCTATTTGATGTGATTGTGCACTGTGTTGTGATCAAGAACTTCAAAGACACCCTGCTTATTTAATCTTACTCTCAACGACGCTTTACAACCAGTTCTTGTTATATGATTCTGCTTTGTCAAACCGGAGATGCTGGATCGCTTAATTCCTTGACAAGAACACACATAATTCTTTTCAATTATTATCTTATCATCACTCACCCTTGTTGTTGTTTTCCAAACGCTAAAACCAACTTGACGTGCATGGCCACAATACAACTCATAGATGTCTTCAAAATTCTTTCTCTTTACACCAATAAGAGAACCACTTAAATTTGTGGTATCACCTAAATACAAAAAATAGAAAGCAAGATATTATCACATAAGATGTCTTTGAATATTTTTTAGAAATAAAATCAATCCAATCAGAATAGTTTCATACCTTCGTCATTCAACAAGATATTATTTATCGATTCATTATCAATGTGAGTTCCACCTTTTTCATCACTATAATTATGAATTATCACAGCCCCTGAATTGAATAATAAAACTAATCCCCAAAAAAGAAAATATCATGCAATTAGAATAGCAATACATTGAACCAAAAAATCAATACATTACATTCCAAAAACCAATACAGTAATGGAATAATAACTCATAGTTTCAGACAAGACCCCTGATGTTTTACTGTGAATATGTCGACATAACACAACAAAAAAATCAAGTACAGTGTAGTCAAAATACCAATACATCATAGTTATAAGACCAATACACCATAGTTATAAGACCAATACTATATTACCTTCGTCTACATTGGATTTTTCTCCCATGTATAGTCCCAAATTACCCATCTCGTCTTCAATTTCCTTCTGTAGTTGTAAAATTCTCCAAAACCTACGAACAGTTACGAAGATTTCTAAAATCAGGTCAAAACCAAATTGATACAATTAGGTCAAAATCAAATTGATTGTTGAAAAAGTTATTTACCTGGTAATTGAAGGTTATTCTACGACGAGGGGCTGACGGCGGCGGCGGTTTTTCTACAGTAGGCTGACGGCGGCGGCGAAGAGAAACGGAGGATGAAGATGGAGATGGAGATGCCCGATGGAGATGCAGATTTGCGGTGGTTCGGAGATGGGAGATGCGTTGATGGGGATAAAAACTCGCGCTGGTTCGGGCACCGATGGAGATGCAGGCGGTGGTTTGGAGATGGTGGTTTGGAGTCGCTGGGTTTGTCGGCTCCCGTTTCTAAAATGTTGGGAGTGAAAACCAATTTCTTGAAGTAATTTCATTTAAATACTCTGATTAAAATGGATTCGGGTTTAACCCGGTTTAGTGGGAGAGACTCGTTAATCTAGACTAACAAGAGTCTAGCCCTATGGTTTTTTTATTGGAATTCTAGATGTCAATTCCCATTTCGTCTTAAATAGAGCAATATTATGCATTTCTTAGTGTCAAAAGTGGATTTTTTTTTTAACAATTGATAAATGGAGTAGCACGGAATCAATTATGTATTCATACTACTCTGCACTTTTTTATAAGTTGTGTGTTATCATTTGTATTATTAGTACACTAAATTTGTGCCCCTGAAATAGACTAGTATTTTCATTCCATACAAAATTGTACTTGTATTATTTAGTATGTAATTCTTGCAACATGTTATGTAATGTGTAATATGTGGGTCTTGGCTGAGACAATGGTTCTATTTGTGTACGCATATTGAATAAGTAACTTCAAATTAGTTTTGTAAATGTATGTTTGGCAAAACAAAGTCCAAAATTTGAAGTCTCAAATTGTAGAGGCAATTATCGATTAAATAATATTTAATTATTTGAAAAGTCTGGGCCGCGAGAGCGGTAGAAAATCGAGGCAAACTCTCAATACTAGATATGACCTCAAAATAACAGGGGTTTATTCAGTTTTACGACTCCGCTCGTGACGGACTCGGGTCGAGGAACTTCCTACTTTAAGTCGTAATGAGTGGTGCGGCCCGGGGTTCCAAACCTTTCTAAATAAGAAATTTCGCTCAACAGGTATATACAATTTCTCTAAAGAGGCCTCAGCCCGTAGAATCGAATTCTAAACCGGCATGGCGCTGCTGGATGCTTCTGATCAATAGAACAAGAAGAGGATCCAGCCAAAAAGAAAGATCGAAGCGATCGAGGAAAGTGATGTTATGGTTTTCCTTTTCAGAGGGAATCAATGATTCAACCTAAGATGATTTGAAAATGTATGTTTGGCAAAACAAAGTCCAAAATTTGAATTCTCAAATCGTAGAGGCAATTGCGATGACCAAGTAAAAATGACACTGATATTTATAGTAGAAGAACGATCTTTGTTTATATTTTTGTTTGAAACTGATATTATTTATGGTACAAATTTGGATGGTAATTCTTTGTTTATAAATGTAATATAATCAGGTTGATCTAGTTTTTTCTCATTGACTAGATAATGATTGGGTTTAATATTGAAAATAATATTTTTATTTATTTAGCATAACAACCAGTAGAATTCTATACTATATGATGAAAATACATTCTAATTGATAAAAACATTACCTGTCCATACTATTTGATAATAGACAAACAAAATTATATATTACATGCTAAAATACACATGAACTAATAACACCATTACTTAAATCTCACACAATAGGATGACAAGGGATATTGATTTAATTTTGAAAACAAAAAAAATCTATGTAATTGCGCATTACATATTAGGAAAGAAATCCCAATCCATTTCAATTTTGTACTGGACGTATAAAAATTCGAAAAGTACATAAAATTGGTATCAACTTCAAAATAGGCGGACACAAATCAGTATTCCCCACCCCCCACACCCTAATAAAAGGAAAAAAAATAAGGGCAACACTCTTGTTTTAGGCCGGACTAACGAATCATCCGTTAGGCCATAATTTCATATCAATACATTATATTGCAAAAACTAATACATTGTAATAAAAAACCAATACATCATAATATAAATACATCACAGTACAAAAAATCAATACATCATAGCACGAGTTAGAGATTTATGAAAAACTGATACTTTACAGTACAAAACCAATACATCACTGTACAAAAACTAATACATTATAGTATCGGGTCAGATGACCTAACGGGTCATGACCCGTTAATCTGGCGTAACACAAGTGTTTGCCAAAAAATAAATATTGGGAATCGATGTTTGAGATTTAGTAATCAACGTCCAATGAAAAACTGATTTACAAGGCTAGAGCAAAAATACACATTGACCTTGTGAATTGTTGTTAAATTGGATTTAATCAATTTAATGGTGCAGCGAAAATTCGTTTTAATGAATTGTATAGGCTCGATCTACGTGGTGTGTAGATAATCGTAGCATTTTGAATTTCTCAAATCCAATTATTGATGAGTGAGAAATAATGCTTTGAAGTTGAATGGTTGTTTAAGTTTCAATTGTTGTTTATCCCACATTGAATAATAATCAATGTGGAAGGGAGTTTAAAAATATTTACATTTCTTAAGTGGACATCAAGTAGGCCAGCGGGTATTGTGGACTTTGTGTGAACAAAGCTCACGCGGGCTCTTGGACTTGGGTTCGCCCGTCCGCCTTCGGCGGAGCCGGAGGCGGAGTTGAGCTCGAGCCCGGACCTTGGGCATAGGGCTGTCAATTTTACCCGATGAATCGGGTAGGGTATTACCCTCAAAAACTGGGTAGCGGGTCCGGTTAGGGTACTACCCGCAAGCTACAGTATCGGGTACGGGTAAGGATTTTTATACCCGCTACCCTACCCGACTACCCGATTATACTTTAATGGGTACTCTACCCGATTACCCGTACCCTACCCAAAATATCATGAATATAAATATATACTAAATTATTTTATTATGATAAATAATGTCTCTAAAAAATAAACAGAACAAAGACCAAAAAAATAAAAAAGGAATGGATACACATATTAGGTTAGGGTTTTCATTTTTCCTTATTACTCACCAACCTCCCTCCCCCCGCCCGCAGCTCTCTCCCACAGCCACACCGTTCCTCTCTCCCACAGCCACACCCACAGTTTTTTTATTTCATCAACCCGCCAGAGTCGTTCTTGATATAAATTGAGAGGGTCCCACAAAGTGGCCCCTAAAGAAAATGCAAAGTGGGAGGAGTTGTTTATACTATCCGTCTTGAGTCCATCCAAGGGATTCAAGATTCCAAGTGTTTTCCCTTTTTCCCATTCTTAGTTTTGTAAATTTTCTTGAAAAATCTTGATTTTGCGTCTCTCTATACTCCTTTTTTTTTTTAAATTTGTGTACTATATGGGTTGTTTGTTTTTCACTCATGTGTCTCCTCCTTGTTGTTTCTAGTGATTGTGTATTATCTCATCATTGATTCCCAATAAACACTCTTTCTCAAAAGTTCTTGGAGATTATTCTTGATATGTGCTTTAATTAATCTTTTTTATTTTTTTTTGGAGAGATTATTTTTGTGGTGTATGATGTTCCCTTGCCCTGGATTTCACACCTAACAGTTGACTTTAGGGGTAATGACGTAAGAAGTTAGTTTTTTTTCTCCCTGATCTGGGACATAATTTTTTTTCGGGTACCCGTTTACCCGTTGGGTACCCAATACCCATCGGGTAAATACTCGTACCCTACCCGAGTGCAAAAATCGGGTAATAGGGTAGGGTAATAATGTTGCGGGTAGGGTACGGGTGCAGTCGTACCCGCACTCTACCCTACCCGTTTACACCCCTACTTGGGCATGGGACTTGGGACTTGGGCAATTGGTCCGATTGGGTGGTCCGTATGGGTGTCCTTTGCAATTTAATGCATGTACGTTACTACCTGTCCAGGTTCATGCTGCCAGGTGCCAGGTTTGAACGTCTTAATACTGCCTTCAAGGACGTCATTAAGTTGGCTGATGTTACTTTCCCCGCTGGAACCCACTAGTGCAGAAACAGCTTTTAAGAACGCTTGTTTCTGCAAATCCAGAACGCCCTGCTGAGGCGTTCTGTATGGAGCTGTTCTTGAAAGTCTGACAATCAAGAATGCCTTGCTGAGGCGTTCTTGATTGTCAGACTTTCAAGAACGGTTTTCAGAGACGTTCTTAAAAAAATTTCAGCCATTCTAGAAAGTCGATTTTACAGGTTTCGCCCGTTCATTTATTACAAAAATGCCACCGCCTGACATTCAAGAACGCCACATCGTGAGGCGTTCTTAAATGTCTGTTCTTGAATCCTATTTTTGTACTAGTGACCCCTATATAAGGGTGAGAGGCTCCTGCATCTCCTAATGCTGCCTTTAAGGACGTCATTAAGCTGGTTGTTGTTACTTTCCCCACTAGAACCCCTATATAAGGGTGAGAGGCTCCTGCATCTCCTACACCTGAAAAAACATAGAACACACAACACAGCATATTGTTTCTGCATTTTCCTTTTTCTCTCGTAGCTCAGTCCAGTTCCTCCAGTTCGCCGGAGCTCTGGTTCTTACAGTGTTGTTAAACCAAAGACGAAAGTCGTTTTATCTTTGGGGGACGAATTGCCTAAAACGAAGAGCACTACCGGGGCAATTTCGTCTTGCGAAAAGAGTTCATACTCGACTCGACTTTTTATTATATTTTCTGTTCTTTTTCCAGATATAGTGATAATTACTTATTCTCTGTTTGTGCTCGAAATATTCCAACAATCTCAAGATGAAATTTTTATTTGTAATTTTATGTTTTAATATCACTACTGGAAAAGATGTCTACCTCAACCACCGCGACCGACTCATCACTTGGCTCGATTAGTTTGACCGCTCCTGCCAATACCTCCACCATCCCAATGACGACAACTGCCCCTGCAGTCACGAACACCTCAACGATTGGCGCGTCTACGGCAAACATGAACATGAGTCATGCTAATTTCCTCCTCAACCAAGGAACTCTCGATACCCTCCTGGAGACACTCTCGAGGAGAATCTCGGCTACCAACCCAACCTCATCCACTGCTGGATCGTTCCCTTATGGGATGGGGACTTCGGTCCAAACTGTGTCAGCTTCGGCTGTGAACCATCCTACTAGGATGACGGGAACTTCGGTTCCAAGCATGTTCTCAAGCACAGCTTCGGCTGCTGGATCGTTCCCTTATGGGATGGGGACTTCGTTCCAAAATGTGTCAGCTTCGGCTGGAACCCATCCTAATGGGATGACGGGAACTTTGTTTCCAAATATGTTCGCAACTGCTCCGCCAATATATTCCTCTACTTCAGCTACCCATTCAACGGGTATGATGGGAATGTTTTTTCCGACTATGACCACTCCGGTGCACTCCTCACGGATTATGCCCGCCGCGGAGAAGCCTCCAAAATTCAATGGTGAAGGCTTCAAGAGATGGCAACAAAAGATGTTGTTCTACCTTACGATGCTTGGCTTCGCTAACTTCATGAAGGAAGACGAACCACCCACTCCGGATGAGTCCGAGACCAACTTCAATGTTCATGCCGCCTACGATAATTGGCACAATGGTGACTATCTCGTACAAAGGTTGTCTCCTAAGTAGCCTGGAAGATAGCCTTGGTAATGTGTACTCGGGCGTAAAGACCTCCAAGAAGATCTGGGAGGCACTCGAGAAGAAGTACAGCTCTGACGAGGCTGGTACTAAGAAATTTGTAGTCACAAATTTCATGGACTACAAAACGGTTGATTTTCGCCCAGTTATGGAACAAGTTCTACAATTCCAAATGCTGGCGATTGATGTCCATGCCGAGGGGATGATACTTCCTGATGCTTTCACGGCTGCTTCCATGATTGGTAAGCTTCCTCCGAACTGGAAAGACTTCAAGACATATCTCAACCACAAGCGAAAGGCGATGTCTCTTGAAGATGTTATCCGGAAGGTACGAATTGAGTCCGAAGTTCGAGTTCAGTACCAAAAGTCGAAAGGTTCAGTTGAACCTCGGGTGAACCTACTTGAACGAGGAGACAACTCGAAGAAGAGGCCGCGTCCTGGCAACACAAAGCCTAAAGCTCCTTCTTCTCAGAAGTTCAGTGGCAACTGCTTTAACTGTGGCAAACCTGGACACCTATACAAGAACTATCGCAAGCCAAAGCAAAAGAAGGCCAAGCCAAGTGCCCAACTAGCCGAGAGAGAGCTGACTAGTGATGATCTCATTGCGGCTATCACTGAAGAAGCTAACATGGTCGAGGACCATGGTCAATAGTTCGTCAATACTGCTGCAACCGCCCATGTGTGTGCAAACTAGAGCTTGTTCTCCAAATACCATCCTTGTGAGGGAAGGGAGTTGAACATAGGAAATCAAGCTTCTTCGCAAGTTGCAGGTGTTGGTTCGGTTGTCCTCAAAATGACTTCCGGCAAGGAGATCACTCTGAATGAGGTGCTGCACGTTCCGGACATCCAGAAGAATTTAGTCTCTGGTTCAATTCTAGTTAGTCATGGTTTTAAACTTGTATTTGAGGCTAATAAGTTTGTACTGTCTAAGTTTGGAACACCTCTGGTTAAGGGTTACCTTACAGATTGACTGTTCAAGCTCAGTGTAATGGCTATACGCCCAAAAACCGTCATTAATAAAATTTCTTCTGATTCCTCTTACTTGACTGAGTGCTCCAGTTTATGGCATTGTAGATTAGGCCACGTTAGTCTAAATTCAATAAAATGATTGTCAAATCTCAATTTGCTTAAAGTAAATGAATTTGTTAATAAAAGTAAGTGTGAAATTTGTGTAGAAGCAAAAATAACAAAGTTACCATTTAAATCGGTAGAAAGGAGCACGAAACCTCTAGAATTAATTCACACGGATGTATGTGATTTAAAGTTTGTGCAAACTAGAGGTGGAAAAAAGTATTTTATTACTTTTATTGACGATTGCACAAGGTATTGTTACCTTTGTCTTTTGAGAGGTAAAGATGAGACTATTGAACTTTTAAGAACTTCAAGAGTGAAGCCGAAAACCAACTTAACTGCAAAATCAAATCTATTCGAAGTGATAGAGGAGGGGAATGCGTAGCTCCGTTTGAGGAGTTGTGCAACGAAAGTGGCATAATTCATCAAACTACAGCTCCGTATGCACCTCAATCGAACGGCGTTGCCGAATGCAAGAATCGTAATTTGAAAGAGATGATGAATGCTTTGTTGATTAGTTCTGGTTTACCTCAGAACATGTGGGGGGAAGTTGTTCTAACGGCTAACTATATCATCAATAAAATTCTACTTAAAGGTAGGGGGACGAAACTCCCTATGAGTTGTGGAAAGGAAGGAAACCTTCTTATAAATACCTCAAAGTGTGGGGGTGTTTAGCGAAGGTAGAAGTCCCTCTACCGAAGCAAGTGACAATCGGACCCAAAATGGTTGATTGTGTTTTTATTGGTTATGCACTAAATAGTAGCGCCTATCGATTTATAATTCATAGGTCAGATGTTCCGGACATGAATGTCGGAACTACCATTGAGTCAAGGAATGTGATATTCTTTGAAGATATATATTCTTGTAAGGATAAAGCTGCTTCCAGTTCAAACACTGTTATTGCTGAAGGAACTGCAAGTCAAGAACTTGTGGGGGTTGAACCTAAGTCTCGTAAACGCCCTGGTTCAGAACTTGAAGCTCTAACTCCTAGACGGAGCACTCGAGCTAAAGTTGCGAAGGATTTCGGTCCCGACTATGTGGTTTTCCTCTTGGATGAAGAACCAAATTCGTTAAAGAAGCTTTCTCCCGGACCGATAGTTCATTTTGGAAGGAAGTTGTTCAGAGCGAGATCGATTCGATCATGCAGAACCATACGTGGATTCTGACTGATTTACAAGAAGGTTGTAAACTTTTAGAGAGTAAATGGATTCTGAAATGAAAGTACAGAGCTGATGGATCAATCGATAAGTATAAAGCTCAACTGGTTGTGAAAGGATTTCTCCAGAAGGAGGGATATGATTTCTTTGATACATACTCTCATGTGACGAGAATTACCTCTATCCGGGTGCTTCTAGCGATTACTGCTTTGCACAATCTTGAGATTCACCAAATGGATGTAAAAAGAGCTTTTCTAAATGGCGATTTAGAAGAGGAGATCTATATGGAACAACCTGAAGGTTTTGTAAAACCTGGATAAGAAAGAAAGGTGTGCAAACTGGTTAAGTCTTTATATGGCTTGAAACAAACACCTTTACAATGGCACTTGAAATATGACGAAGTGATGATGTCAAATGGCTTCAAGATAAACGAGTGCAACAAGTGTGTCTACATTAAGAGTACTAATGACAGATTTGTTATAGTATATCTTTATGTAGATGACATGTTAATCATGGGTAGCAACATGCGAGTGATTAACGAGACGAAACTCATGCTAAAAAGGAATTTTGACATGAAGGATCTGGGAGTTTCTGACACAATTCTTGGTATAAGAATTATAAGAACTCCAGATGGAATTGTCTTATCACAATCTATCTCATTACATTGAGAAAGTGATCAAGAAATTCAATGCTTACGATAGTCTTCCAGCAAAGACACCAATGGAACTTGATGTTCACTTAATTAAGAGCAGAGGTGACCCTGTTGCTCAGAAGGACTATGCTAGGATCATCGGATGTCTGATGTACATCTCTAACTGCACAAGACCTGATCTAGCTTGCTCGGTAAACAAACTGAGTCGATATACAAGCAATCCAATTGGAGAACACTGGAAAGCGCTTGTGAGAGTTTTGAGATACTTAAAGTATACTCTGAACTTTGGGCTACATTATGGTAGATACCCCAGGGTACTTGAAGGTTACTGTGATGCAAACTAGATATCTGACTCAAAGGACTCACTGTCAACAAGTGGGTATGTGTTTGTAATAGGGAGAGGAGCTGTTTCTTGGAGATCCACTAAACAGACATGTAAAGCCCTATCTACCATGGAATCTGAGTTTATCGCTTTGGACAAAGCAGGTGAAGAAGCAGAATGGCTTCGTAACTTTTTGGAAGATATTCCATGTTGGGAGAAACCCGTGCCGCCGTTTATACTTCACTGTGATAGTCAAACTGCTATTGGAAGGGCAAGAAGTGGTTCGTGTAATGGTAAGTCTCAACATATTTTTTGGAGACATAACACCATAAGACATTTGTTATCGAGTGAGATTATCTCAATTGACTACGTAAGGTCGATAAATAATCTAGCGGATCCATTCACCAAAACCATAGCTCGAGATCAGATGTATAAGTTGTTTGATGGAATGGGAGTGAAATCCACATCTTAAAGATGATTGTAGTGGAAACCCAACCATGATGAGTGGAGATCCCACAAACTTGGTTCAATGGGAAAACTAAACTATAAAAGTCTGGGTAAGTAAAACTCTACGACCCTATTCCCTAACGGCAAAAGTAGAGTTTTTAATATGCCACGTGGTGAGGATAAATCTCTGATTTTTAATGATTCTTGTGCAGGTCTTTGACTTGAGTATGACAGAATACTCGTTTTAAGAATCACCTATGTAAGCTAGAACTGAGGGCCACTTCTACTATATGCTTATGAATCCAAAGAAGTTGTCCATGGCCAGAAACAGACACAAGCGTGAGAATGGAAGAATTCTGAGACCTTGGTGGGTTGGTACTATTGTCTAGTATACACAAAGGGGAATAGTTCTAGAATTTTGTTCACTAATCCGCCGGTATGCTCGGTAGTATTAACTAAGGAGGGTTCAAGGCCATGAGCCACCTATCCCTATTCTATATTGTCTCTTAAGGACTGAGTTTTGTATTTGCATTCATGTTTTCATTTTTGAGTTTTCTCACTCATGTGGGGGATTGTTGTTAAATTGGATTTAATCAATTTAATGGTGCAGTAAAAATTCATTTTAACGAATTATATAGGCTCGATCTATGTGTTGTGTAGATAATCGTAGCATTTTGAATTTCTCAAATCCAATTATTGGTGAGTGAGAAATAATACTTTAAAGTTGAATGGTTGTTTAAGTTTTAATTGTTTTTTATCTCACATTGAATGATAATCAATGTGTAAGGGAGTTTAAAAATGTTTACATTTCTTAAGTGGATATCAAGTGGGCCAACGGGTATTGTAGACTTTGTGTGAACAAAGCTCACGCGGGCTATTGGACTTGGATTTGCCCATCCACCTTCGGCGGAGTCGAGCCCGAGCCCGGTCCCGGACCTTGGACCTTGGGCCTGGGCCTGGGCCTGGGACTTGGGTCTTAGGTCTTAGTCAATTGGTTCGAATGGCTGGTCCGACTTAGGTGGTCCGTATGGGTGTCCTTCCTGGTTCAACCCAATCTTTTTAGCCGCGTGCGTAAATGGACTCTTGTACGTTTTCAAACGTACGTAAAACTCCTGACCGTTCAGGTACGTTTCCAACGTACGAAAACGTCATGCAATTTAATGCATGTACGTTACTACCTTTCCACTACCTGTCCAGGTTCATGCTGTCAGGTTTGAACGTCTGTCCAGGTTCATGCTGTCAGGTGCCAGGTTTGAACGTCTTAATGCTGCCTTTAAGGACGTCATTAAGCTGGCTGCTGTTACTTTCCCCGCTGGAACCCCTATATAAGAGTGACTCCTGCATCTCTTACACCTGAAAAAACATAGAACACACAACACAGCATACTGTTTCTGCATTTTTCTTTTTCTCTCGTAGCTCAGTCCAGTTCCTCCAGTTCGTCGGAACTCTGGTTTCTTAAGGTGCTGTTAAACCAGAGACGAAATTCGTTTTATCTTTGGGACGAATTGCCTAAATCGAAGAGTACTAACGGGTCAATTTCGTCTTGCAGAAAGAGTTCATACTCGACTCGACTTTTTATTATATTTTCTGTTCTTTTTCCAGATATAGTGATAATTACTTATTCATTGTTTGTGATCGAAATATTCCAACATGAATGTCCATCGATGAGAATCAGTGTTTGAGATTATAATGAATTCGCCTGTCGCGTAAAAGTTGAATGTTCGAGATGAAACGCACCAGGCTACAATTACATAATGGATTGGCTTAGGTGAGATTTGATATTTATTGTCGATTTGTAGATGGTGTATGATTTTGAGCGGAAAATATGACTGGATTGAGTAATGAATGAGTTATGATTATTTAAGCCCAGTACATGTAGGGATGACAATCTTGCTTCGACCCGTGCCTTCTGAGGAGCCCTGCACCGTGACCCGTGACGGGGCAATTTTTTATTGTTCGATTATTATTTATATACTTGATATGATTATTTAGGGTTTTTTTTTACATTTAATATTATATATCGTATATAAACATTGATAATGATATTTTTTATGAATAATATATATCAACAAAATAAAATAAAAAATTTGTAATTAAGCTTACAAATATATTATAATTTTGGTTTTTTTTTTGTTTATATTTTTTTAATTAATTTTCAATCTTATATTTAATTTTTATAGTAATATTTTTGACTATTATACATTAAGATAATTTAAACTCGGAGTCTATTATGATGGGGGCGACCCGACCCAGCCCATGACCTGCGATGAGGCGACCAACACCCGACTCGTGCAGTGGACAGGACCAGTCCGGGTCTTCTAAGTATTCGACCCTATCCGACCCATTACCACCCTAATTACATGTTCCTTACCAAGAAGAATGAGATTCTGTTCTGTAGCAATTAGGGTAGATGAGATATGTTAATATGTAATTTGTGTGTAAATGAGATCTTTTTTTAGCTTTGATGGAAAGAAAGATTTTCAGGTAATTAAATGACAATTAACCTTAATAAGTGTAACAAATTTTACTTCTCAAGTTTTATTTGTTTATATTGTGTTCAACAACACAAAATTTAGATTAATTAATTAAATACTCCTGATATTCTCTCATAAAATAAATGATGAGTTGTTTTCATATACGTAATCATAGTGTTAATTTATTTCAGTTCCACTATTATTGCACGAAGGGGAATATTGACTTTCATATTTCTTATACTTTTATTTTATATAAACACGAACTTCTCAAATTATTTTGTTTTTTCTTGCTATCTTTTATCAATAATCATTCTTTCATTATGTTTTGTATTAGCTAGACGAACTAGAGAGTTTACTTCGTTTTGAATTGTCTTGGAAATGACATAAATACCCCAGTTTCTACATTTGTTTATCTATAAATATAGTATTAAAAAACGATAACTCGATCAGTCAAAGTTCCATCAAAAAACTATCAGATTCACATTTAACCACCAACCTTTCCTTCTGTAATTACGCATCTTATTACCGAAAGATATTAATATTAACCGAGTCCAACAATCACAAGTCAAAAATATACCATGTATCCACTTAAATCATGAAAAAATTTAATAATAAAACCAAACAAACAAGCAGTGTCATTGAATCTTCACACGAAACCTTCCCTTCCACTCCCCCACATGGCCGCGCGTGTCCCCACCAATTTGACCAAAGACGACTTCGTACATTCTTTCCACTCGCACCTTTTATCAAACACCTTGCGAACATTCTCGTTTCACAGGGGACCAAAATTAAAAAAAATCATAAATTCCATAGCTGGAATTTCTCAGAGACAGGGCGATTGATGGAAAACATAACCGCTGGGGCGTACCAACAGCGCCTCCCGGCGGTCCCGGAATGGCTGAACAAAGGCGACAACGCGTGGCAGATGACGGCGGCGACGCTCGTCGGCCTCCAGTCTATGCCGGGCCTCGTCATCCTCTACGCCAGCATCGTCAAGAAGAAATGGGCCGTCAACTCCGCTTTCATGGCGCTGTACGCCTTCGCCGCCACCTTAATCTGCTGGGTCCTCCTCTGCTACCGCCTCGCCTTCGGCGACGAGCTTTTACCGTTTTGGGGCAAAGGCGGCCTAGCACTCTCGCAAGAGTAAGCAAAAGATTTAAAATTAATATCACAAGTTTTCGGTCTTTCAGATAATTATTTCTTAATTAATTAGTTTAATTAATGCTGGGTCCGTCCTTCCCGCAGGTACCTAACGAGACGCGCCGCCGTGCCGGAGAGCACGCACTTCTACTCGAACGGCACCGTCGAGACGAGAATGAACCAGCCGTTTTACCCGATGGCGACGCTTGTTTACTTCCAGTTCACGTTTGCGGCGATCACGACGATTTTGCTGGCCGGGTCGGTTTTGGGGAGGATGAATATTAGGGCGTGGATGGCGTTCGTGCCGCTCTGGCTGACTTTCTGTTACACCGTCGGCACCTACAGCCTTTGGGGCGGCGGTTTTTTGTACCATTGGGGGGTGATTGACTATTCCGGCGGCTATGTCATCCATCTTGCATCTGGGATTTCTGGTTTCACTGCTGCTTATTGGGTACTGATTTTTATTTTTTTTTTAATATTACTAGTTGACTACAAATTGAGGTTAGGTTAGCCTAATGTTTTTTCGAACAAATAAAACAAGTATTTTTTAAAAAAATTGTACCTTTAATGTAGCGATTACAAAAGCAACTGGAGAGCGGAGGCTTATCCTAACCCTTTTTTTTTTAACCTAATATCTGTGAATATTATTAACAAACAATTAAAGTTTTTGCAATTAAATAAAATCAAAGAAGTGATTTTTTTAATTAAAAAAAAAACAAATTAAAAGTTTCTAGTTTCTTGTGGTAATGACACGTTTATTTATTTTGATAACGTTTTCTTGGATTAACAATAGGTGGGGCCAAGATTGAAAGCCGATAGAGAAAGGTATGTTCCCAACAATATACTGCTGATGCTCGCCGGAGCAGGGCTGCTGTGGATGGGATGGTCCGGGTTTAACGGTGGGGCGCCATATTCTGCAAATATAGTTTCATCAATAGCAATTTTGAACACGAACATATCTGCAGCAACAAGCCTTCTTGTTTGGACATCGCTTGATGTTTTCTATTTTGGGAAACCTTCGGTTATTGGGGCTGTTCAGGGGATGATTACTGGCCTAGCTTGCATCACCCCTGGTGCAGGTATGGCATATAATTTTAGCCTAATTACAAAACGGATTATTATTTAAACCCAATTGATTGTGGTTTTAATTTGATAGACATATTAATATGTGCTAATTAGAAAATTTGACCAAATAGGTGTGGTGCAATCGTGGGCGGCTATAATATATGGAATGCTCTCTGGTAGCATTCCGTGGTACTCAATGATGATTCTTCACAAAAAGTCCACTTTGCTACAGAAGGTACATCTTATTTTCCACTACTACCCCTCACTCATATATCTTTCAATTTAGATAGTTTTGTTTATTATCATATATGAGTGTGATTGCTTTATTTGGACTTTCGGATAAGCCGCATACCAAGTCTACTCGTTTACACCAACTTTTTATTTTATTAAACATTTATAGGAAAGGCATTATGACAACGCTACTTGCTAAGCAGGTGGACAATTCTTTTTGGTTTTCAGTTAATTGTTTTATTTCCTTTTATTTTCGGGCCCACAAATCCATTATGCATTTGTATTGTACTTTGAGTAAATTACAAAACTATCCCTAATAAAAAAGAAAAAGTAAAGGATTAATTTGGCCTAATTACAAAAGAACCCGATTAATCCCGGCGATTTTATTTTCTCACAAAATACCCCTTCATAAGCATAAGACATTTCAAAAAAAAAAAAAAAAAAAATCCTTAACAGTTATAAATATGAAACTCCATGACCAGGTTGACGATACATTGGCCGTGTTCTACACGCACGCGGTGGCCGGAATCCTCGGCGGCCTCCTAACCGGCCTTTTCGCGCACCCCACCCTCTGCAGCATGCTGCTGCCGGTGACAAACACGAAGGGCGCGATCTATGGCGGCGGGATTCTACTCGTCAAGCAGTTGGTCGCGGCTCTGTTCGTCATCGGCTGGAATTTCGTTGCCACGACGGTGATTCTCTTGCTCATCCGGTTAGTCATACCATTGAGAATGCCGCAGGAGCAGCTGATGATCGGGGACGACGCGGTCCACGGCGAGGAAGCGTATGCGCTTTGGGGGGACGGGGAGAAGTACGACTCGGCGAAACACGGGTGGCATAATCCGACTCATGCGGAGGAAATGGCGCCGACGGGGATTTTCAATGGGGCTAGGGGAGTGACTATAGATTTGTAAGCTTGTGTGAGGATTTTTTGTTGTGGTTGTTGTTGATATGATTTGTTGTGCTGAGAAATGGAGTTGGGTGAGTTGTGAGGGTTTCACTAATCTTTGTAATTTGGCATTCTTGAGAGATAAATCAATTTAATGTATCCTTGTGTATGTTTAATTTATAGTGAGGGGGACTCTACATATTGATTTCAGGCACACTACTTTTCACATAATGATCTTCATGTAGAGGAAAAAGAAAAAGAAAAAGAAAATAGTGGTATCGAACCTAAAATAAAGCATGGAACTGAAACATGACATGGGATATCGAAGATTCAGCAAAAATATAACATTGATTTTAATTCAGGCATATTCTCTTAGGAAAGTTTTAATGACACGCTGATCAAAAGAGGTTTGATTTTCCAAATTTTGTATATGGTAAAATAAAGATAAAGCTCACCTTTTCAATTGATTTAATCATAAACTACCCAAAATGACAAAACCCTTTTCTAATTTTTATTTATATTTATTTTTTTATTATTGTTTTTTGGCTGGGGGTTAGATTTATAGTTTTAGTTATTTAATTTAATATATTCAGGAGAGCATCAACTACTTGGGCAAATTGTATTAAAGAAAATATATGAATTCTAGTGCCACTACAATAGAAATAAAAGTGGGAAAAATAAAAATAAAAAAGGAAAATTGTCAATTAGTATAATAGTGGAGCTCCAATATCACAACCCTAAATCATATATCCAAATCAAGAAACACATCAATGCAACAAATGACGAATGCACTCAATATAAGAAATTCCAGAATCCACAATCCAAACACGCACTAACCAAAGTGTACACAATTCTGCTATATTTTCAAAGAAGATGGCACTGAGAAAGAGGCATGTTTAATAGAAAGATCTGCGCACGTTGCTAAAGGCGTTAGAATTTCTCGATTTCAGTACATCCACTGTCTCCACGAGGCTCTGGACCCGACGCACCTAAAACATAATCATGTTAACAAAATAATAAGTGCTATTGCAACTTAACTTGATCCCTTACTCCTTTTCGAGCGTAACCATAACAAGATTCCAGGAAAACTTGATTAGAAAAGAACAAATACTAACCTCCGCCCTTCTCCGGGCTCTCCCTTCTCCTTCAGCTTCAATGCCGTCCAACTTAAGCAACTGCCTCATCAGCATCTCTGTCAGAACAACAACCTCCTTATCCTCAACCTTGATCCCACGGTCCACAAGATCTTGCATCATCAACACCTGGCATTCAATGGTTAGAAAAAGGGACATCATAACAGAATTTGTTTTAAAAGGGATAAATATTTACAGGAACTTAAAGTAGAAACATATATATGTTACGGAGTTATTTGTAATTTTTAAAGATAATCAAGTCCTTTGTAATTAGCAAGAACCTCAAGGGTATTATTCGGGGTATTCACAAGAACTTGTATTATTCGTTAGGCAGGTCCCCTAAAACTAAAATTTAAAATTAAAATTTCTTAACAAAATACCAAAAAAAAAAAATGCAACCCTAGAAAAACTAAATTAAATAAAAAAAAAACCAAAAAAAGAACCCTGGAAAAAATTGAAAAACTAAACTAAACTAAAAACTTTAAAAAAATAAAAATAAAAACCCAAAAAACTGCAGAACCCTAAAAAAGCTAAACAAAATAAAAAACTAAAAAGAAACTCAAATTTACTAATATTCCCCCCTGCCTAACGGATTGAACCGCTAGGCTGGCCTAACAGGGGTGTGCCTCGTTCGTAATCTGTCCCAAACCTGATGTGCGAGCTTGTCAACCTCATTCCGGACTTCAGCAACAGCTTCTTCCCCTTTCGAGTTTCCACTTGTTTCCGGAACTTCTTCATAGCTTTCTTGCTCGTTTGCCTTAGCCTTCAGGAGTATTACCTCCGAATTGTCAGTTACACCTGCTGTTTGTAGATCTTCATCGTCGTCTTTTTCGGTACCCCCGAAAAAGAGTTTGTGTCTCTCGGGCCTCAAACCAACTTTTTGACAAATAAAAGTTTTGAGGTAACCTGTGTCCATTGAAAAAAATAACTCGATTAAAATTTTAACACCCTTCAACCCCAACTCAATGCACAAGGAAGAAAATGGAATTAGTTTATTATCACAATTCAAAATGACTTGTGAACATTTTTGCTAAACGTAATTGATAGCTAATATTTCACCAATAATCTATCATATACAATCATATCCATTTAAGCAAATCCCCAATAGCACCGAATAATGTGAATCAGTCTTAGTGATAAATCTTATGATAAAGATATTGTTCATAGATTACACAAACCAAACTGGATTAAATGGACAGAAAACTAACAAACAAATTACAATACAAAGACAAATTAAAAAAAAAAAAACAGAAAAAATATAGGGAATATCCATAAATATTATTTGTTTATCTAAGTAACAAATATAATATATTAATCGGTGTGTTTATTAAAAAGGAAAGAGTACCAAAGCTGGAGCTAGATGGCACGAAAACTTCATATTGGTCGAGCCCATGAGAGACCTTGATGTTAACAGTAGCAGGCCCGTGATTGGGCATCAATCCCAGCCCGATTACTCCGTTTCTCCTGCTGCTTTCCGAGCTTGGATTCAAACTCTTCATTGGCGAATTTGTGGATAGTTCTGCGACAAAGCAGAGTGCAATTTCTTTTATTTCATTTTTTATTTTGGGTATATAAATATAATACGAAGGAGCTGGTTAGTTGACTTTTCGGTCCGGATATTTTAATTGAGCTGACTATGGAGTCCAGGCCCGATCTCTCCGATGCTTATTCCTCAAATTCTTACGGTTTGAAGTACAGTTGTGAATCATGATGTGCCATTTTCTAAACATGACGAATTCAATAAATGGATTGAATTGGAGTAATGGCCCAGTATAGGCCCACATCAGATTCTCTGGGTCGAGACTGGACTGAATTCCTTTTATGCCCATCTTCGGTCAATGGCCCAGTTTTGGACTGGGCCTTCTTTGATGACAAGTCAACGTTCTCAGCTCTTTATTAAAAGAGAAGCCGTTGTTCAAACTTTTTCAACCCCAGCCAAATGTACTTTTAAAAATGTGGATAATATATGAGCTAATTCTACGAATAACACCCATTACTTTCTTCGCCTATTGTGTGTGTGAGCGAGGAAGATGAAGGTGAAGATGGTTGTGAATTAACATAAAAAAGGGGGAGAAAAAGAAAAGAGAAGAAAGAAAGAAAGAGGGTACGATAGACAATACTCTATATGTTTTATTTTTATATTTTTAAGTGGTACCCTAACCAAGAAGCATAACATAAATGGATCATTACTGCCCTAAGCGAACCGGCCTGGTTTAGAGGATGAGTCATGTGTTAGTCTAGGGGCCCAGTGGAGGCCCACTGAATCGGCCCAGCCCTCCCATGTCTAATTGGTTTTATACTGCAGTTTTTGGGTCCAAAACTGGAAAATCTTGACTCGGGCGCATAATTATTTCCAGCTGTACCCTTTTATTTAATGCTTTGGCCATTTTCTTCTCATACGCATTCGACCAGACAGGCAGACTATAAAAATGACGGTTGAGCAATTTCAGTACCAAACCGCTATATATAAAGTAATTTCATGTACTTGAAAATCCACTTTTATTCCATTTGCTACACTAAATAAAGCCCTGCTTCCACGATCCAATGTCTACAAATATACATTGCAGAAATAAAAGAAAAATACATAAGAAGTTGCTTTATTTATGAATAAACAAATACTTGTCGTCTGTTTTTATTTTAGACTAGTAATTTGTGAGTAGTCTCATTATTCTGCACTTTTTTTTTTTTTTTTTTTTTTTTGCGATGCACCAAATAGGATTGGTGTAAAATAAAATTACAATATATGTATAGAATTCGAAATTACTAAAATATTAATATATGTGTGAAAGTATAAATGTTCTAAAGACAATTAAATTTAAAAATATTATACTGCAATATATGTGCACTTAGAGAACTAAAGAGAGATGCTGCCGAAATTTTAGTCAACAAAATTCATATACTAAGACATTGTATTATTAAAAAATCACATTTTTCGAATGGGATAGAGCCCTTGCCAATAATTCAATCTTTTTCCAGCCACCCTCATGCTGTCCATTTTTTAATAAATTAATATAACGATCGTATAATGATAGGATGAGTTCCGATCGTAGTTTGATGTACAAACGAATCATCAACGACTTCTTATCCCCACAACTCGTGGATAGAGTTGAGAGCTACATTGAGTTTGCTCGAGCACATTCTGCATATAAGGAAGAAGAGAGGTTGAAGTGTCCTTGTAATCTTAATAAATGTAGGAATCATAGGTTTCTTGACATCAATGAGATTAAGTATCACTTGGTTAGACACGGATTTGAGCCAAATTACTATATATGAATTTACCACGGAGAAAGTCAGCCCGTCACCTCTTGACGCCATCACGATATTCACTTTGGAGGACCCTCTTACATCGCTCCTGAAGAATCATCAAACGCATACATTAATATGGTTCAAGATGCAGCTAGTCCCGATTTTGACATGGTTGCCGATATGGAAGAGTCTCCGAACCTTAAGGCCCAAATATTTTATGACATGTTGAAAACTGAAAATCAGCCATTGTACCCGGGGTGCGAGGGACATACTCAATTATCATTAGTTTCCCTTATCATGAATTTGAAGTCAGAGAATCACATGTCTCATAAATGTTATGATCAATTGAGTGAATTAATCAAAGGGATTGTACCGAAAGACAATCTCATACCCGATAACTTCAACAATAGTAAGAAGTTGTTAAGGGGTATGGGCTTACCGGTCGAGAAAATATAATTATTACAACAATAATTGTATAATCTACTGGAGAGACAATTTTAAGTTGACCAAATAAAAATTTTGTAATGAACCTCGGTTTAAACCTATTTCTAAAGGCAAAATAAAACAGCAGAAGGCTCGCATCACGTACAAGAAGATGTACTATTTTATGTTAACTGCTCGTCTACAAAGGTTGTTCGCATCTAATTCTACAACAAAAGACATGAGGTGGCATGATGAACACGTGGTTGAAGATGATGTTATGCGCCACCCATCCGACTCAGAAGCTTGGAAATATTTCAACCAAACTTATCTAGATTTTGCAGCTCAATCTCGAAACGTGAGATTGAGTCTTTGTACAGATGGTTTTCAACTATTAGGAAGTCATGTCACATAATATTCATCATGGTCTATTATAATTACACCATAAAATTTGCCTCCGTGGATGTGCATGAAAGAGCAGTTCATGTTCCTCAGCATTCTTGTACCAGGGCCAAAGTATCCGAAAGACCATTTCGATGTGTTTCTACAACCTCAAATCAACGAGTTGAATCAGTTGTGGACAATTGGGGCTCCCTCATACGATATCTCTAAAAAAATAAAATTTTCAATTGTGAGCAGCCCGTATGTGGACATTTAACAATTTTCCTGCGTATTCTATGTTATCTGGTTGGAGTATGGCCGATCAAACAGCTTGTCCTTATTGTATCACTCAGACACCTTCACTCTTAAGTGCAGCAGGAAGCAATCGTGGTTCGACACTCACCAAGAATTTCTTGAATGCGGTCACCATGTTTGAAAGGATAAACGATACTTTCAGAAAAGAAGATTTGTCGAGATTCCACCACCGAACGTCCATTTATGGACATAAATCTTAACAGAGATAGAAGGATTGGGGCTTCTGATAGTCACTAAACTAGATTCAGCACTCGTTAATGCACAAATTTCCAAAACATCTGGTTGGAAAAAATAAAGCATCTTTTGAGATTTACCATATTGAGAACAAATTTAATTCGCCACAATTTAGATATTATGCACATAGATAAAAACATGTTTGAAAATGTATTCAACACGGTGATGAATGTCAAAGGAAATACCAATGACATGTCTAAATCAAGATAAGAGTTGAATGAGTATTGTGGTCATTCGGAGCTGGCATCAGACGGATCGAAAAAGTGTCCTAAAGCTTGTTACACATTTGATAAGTCATCAAAAGTTGCATTGTACGATTGGGTTAAAAGCCTTCGATTTTAAGATGGGTACACATCAAACTCGGGACATTGCATCGACAAGAAGGAATTGCATTTGATCGGGATAAAAAGTCATGATTGTTATTTATTAATGCAATGGTTGATACTTATTGCCAGTGAACTACTTCCTTCAAATGTATGGAAGGTCTCACCGAATTGAGCATGTTTTTGAAGGAACTCACGCTACTAGTCGTTCTCTTCGAAAATATATATGAGTCGTAACATTCCATTAATATTATGTCAACTAGAACTAATCTTCCCTCCAAATTCTTTTGACTCAATGGAGCATTTGTCCGTTCATTTAGCGTATGAATCGAGAATGCTAGCCCAGTACAGTATAGATGGATGTACCCGTTCGAGAAGTATCTTCGCAAACTAAAGAATAGTGTGAAGAACAAGGCGAGTGTTGAAGGTTCGATAGCAAATGCATATTTGGTTGAAGAGGCATCAAGTTTTAGTTCGTACTATTTTGAAGATCACGTGTTAATTTAAAGGAATAAATTTGCCTAGAAATGACGATGGTCACGATGGTGTAGATGGCTATGATGAAGTTCCCTCGATCTTTAAAAAATATAGGGAGATATTTGGTACAAAGAGAAAAAAAAATCCTGACCAAAGCAAAATACAACACAGCAAGGATATATATTTTGCTAAATTATAAAGAGGTCCAAGAATATGTTAGGTACAAACATTCTTTTTAATTTTGTAAGTAAGTGTATATGTAATGTACTAATACTTTTTTACTCAATTTCTAACAAATGATGTAGTATTTACATGGAGAGCATTCAAAATCTCCAACTAAATATAACAGATGATAGGCTCAATGAAAAATTGGAAAATAATCTTGTCAATTAGTTCAAACATTACATAAGTTGTTCAATCTCGAGATGTGTATCATTTAACTGCCTTATATATTTATCTAGTATGTTCCCTAAATTAAAAATAATTTTTCAACGTTATGATTATTACTATAAGGTAACCTAGTATGGTTATTACAATCCTCTCATAGAAATTGTGCAGCTCGAATACACTGGGCGAATGGAGAAAACACACTATTGTTCAAGTGCGACTGGCTTGATCTAACTCGTACAGGCACAAAAGTTCATTCACATTATAAATTTGTCGATATCAATCATAAGCGTAGATTCAATCGATATGAGCCTTTTGTACTTGTTGTCCAGGCTGTACAAGTATATTATTGTACGTACCCAAGTTTGAAATGAGATAAGTTGAACTGGTAGGCAACGTGTAAAATCAAGGCGAGATCAAATATTGAGTTTATCAAATTTCTGCCAGAGCAATCATTTCAAGAGGAAGCTATAGATACACGCAATCCAATATAATTAGATGATGTCGATTTTCAATTGTACGACCCCACTGATAATGACGTGAATGAACTTGGTGACTAGGCATATGATGATACAGAAGAAGAGTTACTCACCAATTAGGATAAAGATCAAGACACGGACGAGATTTAATTTGGTGATAACTTTAATAGTGAAAGTGTTGGTTCAGATGATTAGTATAAAATGAAGTCATTGTGGTTAAAATATGTGTAAATTGTTCATATTGAACGCTCTTATTTTAACTAACTGATTTATATTTAGATATATTAAAATGGTTGATGTATACTGGTAATTTTTTAAAGGCTCGTATTATATATTTTTTTTACCAGATGTCGAGGGGTCGTGGATGCGGATCCAGTTTAGGTCAGTTAGATATTGAGTCAACTAATTGTTTAGCTAATTTTTATGATGATTACGTGGGCCTTGGTAATGATCATTCAGCATGACACCAGATTTATCTACACCAACACCGTTCGATGCAAGTACATCTCAACAGCCTTCGGGTCCAAGAGAGAGGCGATACCTTGTTAATATTATCGGAAAGAAGTAAGTAAATTAATAATTATAAAATCCTAATCATTGTTATTATTAAATAGTATTTGTAACCACAAACACAATTACTAAGCACATAGTAGGGAGGTTAGGCTGGCCAACATATTTCGGGAGATCGTTGGGAAAGAGCTTCATCTCGCCGAGTGGCAGTTCAAGGCAGTCCCTGGTGATATTTCTCTATTGTGGTGGGACATATTTTAGGCAATTATTATTTAATGTCAAAATTTTATTAATCATTAATGTAACTTGAGAATCATGTATCAATTGAATTTTAATTATTATTTTATTTTATAGGAGTTTTGTTATTGGGACATGGACCTGTATACTTCACAATCTAAAGAGGCGTCATTTTTTCGCAAAATGGGGGACAAGTATGGGAAGTGGCTTAATGAGTATAGGCATATTTCCCCTCGGTAAATTTTATCGAGGAGGGTTTTTCGAGGGAAAATTACCATCGGTAATTGATTAGCGAGGGATTTTCAGTTATTACCGAGAGTTTCTCCCCTAGTAGAAATTCTATTTTTTTTTTAGTGCATGTTCAATTATACTATTTGAAATTAGATATATTTATTTGGTTGTCAAATATATTTATCAGTTTTATTTAGGGATGGCAATGGGCCGGGTACTAGAGGACCCGGACCCGCCCCGTCCATCCCACGGGTCGGGTCGGGTCGCCCCGTTATATTTATTTATTTATTTATTATTATTATTATTAAATTTAAAATTAATTTAATATATAATAACACATATATTATTATAAAAGTTAAATATAAGATGAAAAATTAATTAAAAACAATACTAAATTTAAATTTTTTTAATAATTCATATAAAAAAAGTATTTAAAACATATATAAAATATAGAGAAAAATCATTTTTCCCTCCTGAACTATAGTCATTTTGACACTTTGCCTCCTAAACTTTTTTTTGTGCAAATTACCTCCTAAACTGTATGAATTTTGCACTTAACCTCCTGAACTCCCATTTTTGGTGGAAATTCTAGTCGGATCTCACTCGTGTGACATGCACGCTAACATATAAGGGGTAATATTGACTTGTCATCTCCTCCTCATGACTCACGCTCAAAATAATGGCACATGAGCACTACGTAGGTTCCAAATCCTACGTGTATACATATATTAATGTGAACATTATCTTAACAGGCCACACGAGTGCTCACGTGCCATTGTTTTGAGTAGGAGTCATAAGTAAGAGATGAAGATTCAGTTTTACCTCTTATATGTAAGCGTGCATGTCACACGAGTGAGATCCGACCAAAAGTTCCACCAAAAATGAGAGTTCAGGAGGTTAAGTGTAAAATTCGTACAGTTTAGGAGGTAATTTGCATGAAAAGAAAGTTTAGGAGGCAAAGTGTCAAAATAACCATAGTTCAGGAGGTAAAAAAGATTTTTCTCTAAAATATATTTAAAATTAAAAATGTACAGCGGGTCGGGCCGGGACGGGTACCCACGGGGCGGAGAAGGTACCCGGACCCGCCCCAAACGGCACGGGTCAGGTCAGGCCGGGCCGGGCCGAGATTACCATCCCTAGTTTTATCCATCCTTTTACAAGTGAACAAAACTTATCAAACAAACATTTCTAGTACAATATATATATATATATATTGTGTGCGTGCGCGCGCGTGCGTGAAACAGTTCTCTGCTTAGTGGATTGGCAGTTTAATATTCAGCAAACAGTTTAACGTAAAAATTTAATTTCTCATTCACAACAAATTTATTTTGAAATTTTGTTGTTTTACTTAAATAGGATCTATTTACATATTTGGTTGAGATTTGATCAACATCCAAATTCTTAAACCAAAATTTCAATAATCCCCCACAAGAATGAAATTAATACATCGTGTATGTAAACCAATTGAAATTTCCGATGAACCATTATTACATCAAGATAGATAGCTTCTATCTTTGAGTCCTCCCTAGTAAAATATTATCAGATTTATTGATTACTTAGTAACGCGATATTCTGAACTACCTAACCATTTGTGTAAACCAAGAAAATAGTACTCACACAATAATAATTCTAATACATTCTAGTTCTCATCATTTTCGGACCAGAACCATATATTAGATTCATAAGCATTTTCCTTTTAGAAGCGTCCATTACTTCTTTACTTATATAGGTGATCTTCTATGAAGAGTATTCTGCCTTCCTTCACTGTATAGGTATAGGAATCATTAAATATTCTTAAAATTTTAGCCTCACCACTTAGTCTGGTTTCCCACTTGGGAATTTTAGGAATGGGCTGGTGTGTTCCCAAGTGTTCACTGAACTGTTAAAATTTAGTTTTCCCATTAAACCAAGGTTTTAGGATCCTCTAATTCACAAGGTTGGGTGTCCGCTAATACTGTTCTTTAATTGTGGACTTTAAGCCCATTTTGATTGTACGTAGTCAACCAATACAAACCTACATGAGATCAATCGTCATATGGTACTGTGTCAATCACTTATATGTCAATACTTACCATTGTACATGCTACTCAATGCCCTTTCGATAACTAATTGATTATGATAATGTATCATAATTAAAGGGACTCGTTTATTCCAACAAGAGATGTCTTCCACGAAATTTCTAAACTACTTTGCTTCTTCTACAACTTTATCTAAAGCTATGTAATCAGATTCCATAGTTGACTGAGCTATGAAAGTCTACTTACAAGATTCCCACGACACTGTTCCACCACCTATCATAAACACGTATTCACTTGTGGCCTTGGAGTGATTTGTGTCAGATATCCAATTGGCATCGCAATATACTTATAATACTGTTGGGTAAATTGTATAAAGTATACCATAATTCATGGTAAATTTTAAATAACTAAGTACCCTATTCAAAACACTATGATGATCTTTATTAAGGTTACTTGTGAACTGACTCAATTTACTTACTGAATATGCAATATCAGGACGTGTACAATTACATAAGTACATTAGACTGTCAATCACTAACTTCCTTAGAATATTTTCTACGTAATGAGATTCTGATAAAACTATCCCTTTCGGAGGTTCTATTGATCTTAATCCCTAATATGACGTCCAGAAGTCACTAGTGCAGAAACTGCATTCTAAAACAGAACATCCTGGTGCATCCAGAAGGGTATTTAAAATACAGTTCTGGATTAAACATTCTAGAACGGTATTTGAAATTACAGTTCTGGATAGATACTTTTCCAAAACGGTTTTACAATACCGTTCTGGAAAGTATACATTCCAGAACGGTAATGGAAAAACCGTTCTGGATTATGAGTCGATTCAGAACGGTAGTCAAAAAACGTTCTGGAATGTATTTCAATCCAGAACGGTTTTCTAGAAAACCGTTCTGGAAAGTCTTATACCGCGAAAATGAAATTTTCTTGCCGCCCATATTTTTACTTTCCAGAACGGTATTTTTAAAACCGTTCTGGAATGTGTGCATTGTAGAACGTTATTTTAATACCGTACTGGAATGTACGTCAATCCAGAACGACATTTTGAAAATCGTTCTAGAAAGCTTCGCCGATACAGAACGGTATTTAAATACCGTTCTCGTTTTCCATTTACTAATTAAATATTAAAATATCGTTCTTGTTTTCCATTTACTAATTAAATAATGTCCATACGTTTTTCAGCCAAACATTTTCGTCCATACATCCATACATTTCAGTATCCTTCTTTTCTAAAATTCTCGTCGCTCCCATCTCGCTCCAGCCGTCGCCCCATCTCGCTTCGGCCGCCGGCTCACACTTGAGGAAGACGGTTTTAAGCAAACAGTACGCTGGTCCAGAGAAAAAAGCTCGCGAGTCGCGAGGCTGAAGAAGGGGAAAACCGCCGTCTCTGCCAGCCGCTTCCAACTCTCCACTTGTGCTCTCCGCCGCCCTCTACTCCTACTTCTGGTGCTGGTTTAAAACCCTAAATCGCAAGGTATTTACTCCCCAAATTACATCAATTTCGAAACCCTAGCCCCCAAATTTATTGTGTTTTGATTTCTTGATTTAATCCCTCTTAGTTTATTTCTTGTTTTTCTTGGTTTTGTCTTGTTGATTTGCTTCTAAACCCTAGCCCAAAAATTTCTAATTTGCAGTAGCTTCTTTTGTGAAACGTGGTTGATTTTCTTGATGAATTTTTACATAGTTTTGGAAATGAGAATTAGTGATGTGTTTGGGAAATGTTCATATTCTGCCCTGTTTGTGTGTGTGTGTTTTCTCCTTTTTATTTTTATTTTTGTTTTTGTTTATCGAGCCCTTGTGAACATTAACCACTTGACTACAATACTATTCTCCTATTATTTGTCTTTTCGAATAATTAACCTTTTCCTTATGATGAAAAGGGTTCTCATTTTTTGATATGTGATAATGTTTAAGGTGCTCTTGGTCTTTGTTTTTTGGTTAAAGATCATTGACTTAGTTTAAATCATTATATTTAGTGATTTGATCTTAGTTCAAGGCTTTTTTTATGCATCTGCTATTTTTGCGTATGCAGGCACATATGCAACTGTGTTGTATGTTTCATTTATGTGTAAACATAATCCTGGATTTATGAAAGTATAGGAATATAGGATAAATTTATGAAAATATCATTTGAATAGAAATTATTTCTTATTTTAATACTACTCTGGTTAGTGATGCTGCTGTGATTCTTATTTTGTCTCCTTTCTTGATTTCAGCTCTCTCAGAAGTTTGTTGACACAGAGCATTTCAGAGGTAAGTCGAACTAGTTCGTGGTGTTTATTATTCTTCCCTGTTCATGATTAAGTGTTGTATTGATTTTATTATTTCATATCTTGTTGATTCTAATTTTCTACCACTTATTATAAATATGTTGCAAACTTCGTGATTTGAAGCAGTTAGGTGAGTTTGGGAATTTTGCATTTTATGATTTTGCGATTCAGGTATGGCAATTCAGGATCTTACTGCAAATGCACCATGAAGTTTTGTAATATTATTACTGAGGCCTCTGTTTTTATTGCCAAAATATTTTTTCATCTGAATCTTGAGTATTTTGAGGAATTAGTAACTAATATTTTTTAAACCTAAATTTTGAGAATTATGAATTCAGATTATTGGTTGATATTGGTTTAATATATGTTCGTCTTATGATTGTTGACATGTCTGTACAATCTCCAGATGACCGGAGGGACGCGGATGCCGATGTGGAAGGAGAGAGAGAACAACCAGCGGCGGAGGGCAATAGCGGACTCCACCTCTACGGCAATTACGCGCTCCCCAAGCTCTGCGACAACAATGAGGTGCTTAAGGCCCTCTACGACAAGGCTGGTTGGACGGTTGAGCCCGGCGGCACCACCTATCGCAAGGTTTTTCCTATTCTCTCTTTTTCCCCTTCGTTCTTCTTTTTATTTATTCCATTCTTTTAATTTCGTATTTCTTTTTATTAACTTATTCATTGCGATTGTCGTAGCTCGTAGTTTTACCTAGTTGCGTTGCGTTTATGGTCGCCTTCTGAATTTGGTTCTTAATTTTACAAAAGAATTTGATGTTTTTGACATTCATAACTCGGTGCTTCTTGGATATGCAAATCAAAATGAGGATTAGTTACAGACTTCAACATCCAAGGTATATTATGATTTCCTTTCCTTCATAATAAGATTTGTGACGATATAAATTTGTAGCAGATCTAGAATAAGCTCTCAGAAATTCCAAGACTTTGATTTGGCTTTAAGATTTTTGGTTTTTTAAAATGATTTTTTGTAGCATTTTCTCATTCCTATCTCGAGTGGGACAATTGTTCTTGGGATTGTCATTTTTTTTTTCTAATTTGATGTGTAAAATGTATGAATTCATCGAAAATATTCCAGAGTTATATTGTGAATGTTACTCAGGATCTTGTTTTCATCGGTTAATGAATACTTACAGGGATGCTACTGAGATGACTAAGCGGGATTTTAAGTTGACCGACGATGATATACTAAGAGTGGGCAAATTAATACTTCCAGCTGCAAATCTTTTTTATGGTTGGAGATGTACTACCACTTAAGATAGGTGTTCAGGTAATAAATGATTTGATAGAGTTAAGTTGTCTAGTTGCTTTCATGAGCAATACATTACTATCTGAAACTATTTTGGTGTGTTCTTCACAGGTTCCTGCCGATGGAGTCTTGATGAGTGGCCATTCTCTTGCCATTGATGAATCCAGCATGACTGGAGAAAGCAAGATTGTAAGCTGATTAGACGTTATTGTTCAGTTTTTGTTTTTAATATTATTGATCTTATCTTTCTCACACATAATGCCATTATGTAGGTTCAAAATGACCACAAGTCATCGAAATAACAAAGAAATTATAATCCATACATGCTACCAGAAACTTGACATAAATAGTTATCGAAATATTGAATTGAATGGTTCTAAAAGATGGTTTAATTTTGTGTTATTAACTTTGGGATTTGACTCGTGCTTGAATAAAATATTGTATACGRRAATTYGGTGTTTGCKTTTTATTAATCAAAATGCATTTGGTATCAACACATTTGACTATTGTATTATTATTATTATTATTATTATTATTATTATTATTATTATTATTATTATTATTATTATTATTATTATATTTCTTTTTCTTTTTTTTTTGAAATGTCTATTGTATTAAATTGAATAACATTAAAAGTCATAATTAAAAAAAAATCTAACAAAACGTAAAAAAACAAAACAAAAAAAATAGAACTTTCAACTTGACTAAATTTCACGTGAATTAAATTAAAAAAAAATGAGCATAGCAAATATGAACATAAGTATAATGGTTTAATGAAGTAGAAATAATGAACAACATGGTCTAATGAATCGGGGACTATCTATCTATATATAATAGATTAGCAACATTTAAAATAAATCGCATGGACCACAAAATAAATGAATTAGGTTTGGTCAAAGTGTGTAATTAAGATAGTAAAAGAGAGAGTAACACTGCAAAAAGCAAACTGTGGTTCAGCGTTTGTAAGTTTGTTTGCAGACAACGCTTTTAGTATCTGTTGTGACTTTCATAGGCATCCTTGGTCTCTCTGTGGCTCTTTTGGTACTTGTTTTTCTCTTGGCTAGGTAATATAGGGCAGCGTTTTCTTGTATATAGTTAGTATCTATTTTCTTGTTTTTAAAGGGTAATTGTATGGTTTGATGGTGAAACATTTCATGTTTTAGTGATTGGACTTTACAAATTAAATACCCATGGTATACATGTCTTGGCCTGAATCTGTACAATTCAAAAGGGATTTGATCAAGGATTCTTATTGGTATTGACTTTTTAAACATTTAATTGCATTCAAGTGGAAATGCAAATATGCTAAATAGTATGCTTAGCTGCTATTTTCAAGTGTAGAGGTTAATGTTATTGTTAGTGCTCAACAAATTTAATTATGCTGAAAAATTCTCCTTTTAGCAGATTGAAATGCCTATCCACTATATTGTGTTTTTGACAGCATTGTTATTGACAGGAAATATGGGTGCTTCAAATCTGTATCTTTTTGCCCTACGGAGATGAAAACATATTTTTTAAAATAAAACTTGATTCGATAAATTCGTCTATTTTCACTCCTTAAGTAAAAGAAGGTAAATCAATTTCTCCCGATCAGTTGATATATAACTTTGTTGTCATACTTTTCTTAAATATCTTACTAATTGGCTAATTTATGGTTTATATGTAACTTATAAATATTTTTACTACAAATTATTCACGACTTATCTATTGAATTTCGTAATAGCTAATCTCAAAGTGTCTTTTAGTAGCAACGGTATTTCTTATTTGGTGTGTCTTTATGCTCCTTTTTTGCAATAGAGATTGTAATTATCATAGTGATTTCTCCAACTTTACTTATTTGTTAGGCTTTGTTAGCTTAATATATGAGCACTAATTTCTTGCATGGTAGGTGTTGCTAGTGCACTTGCACAAGTATACTAAGATATGATGTTGAAGTTCTTAAGTACATTTAGGACATGTTATTCTTTCATGATTTTACAAAATATGTTTATTAATTTTCTTTATGCAAATAAGTTCACAGAAGAAGAAAACAGGTGTATAGCTCAAAAACGCTTTGTGCACAGAGTCAGAAGATAAAATGAGAATTTCCGAGGTTACATGCATCAGGTATGTTTTTTGTAAGGCCTTTTATTTTTACTTGTGCTCCTTTGTCGTTTTAGTACTTATATGCTAATCAAATTTATTGATTTTTTTTTATAGCCTGGATTAAATCTTGTGAATGTTACTTATGTGTTTCTATTGAATCAAGCCTTGATATGGTTTAAACATAATCTTAAGTTTTCATTCTGCAGGGAGTGGTATTTTATGAAGACGATGAGCCAATAGTTGATGGTGAATCTGGAGATCTTAAGGTTTCATGAAGACTTTATCTTTTTTTTTTTTTTTTTGATTTCATATAGTTGAATAAAAAATATTATTGTATTAATATTAGTTTTAGTTTGCCGTGTCTTAGATTCTATTGAAATTTGGGTAATATAATTAATATAATCACAGTATTTATTATTATTGATTTTGGTGTATTCCTACTTTCATTTCATTTTTTTTTTTAACTTTCTAGAAGGTAACTTTTGTAAAACTGTTCTAGTAAATGTACTTTCCAGAACGGTATTTTTAAAAAACCGATCTGGAAAGTATAACTTACCAGAACGGTAACTAAAAATACCGTTCTGGAAAGTCGCACTTTTAGAACGGTATTTTCAAATACCGTTCTGGTAAGTTATACTTTCCAGAACGGTATTTTCAAATACCGTTCTGGTAAGTTATACTTTCCAGAACGGTATTTCAAAATACCGTTCTGGAAAGTCGCGACTTTTCAGAACGGTATTTTGAAAAAACCGTTCTGAAAAGTGGCGGATGAACATGGGATGGTACCATTCTAGAACAAAAAAATTATTTTCTAGAACAGTTTTTTTTACCCTTCTAGAAAGTCTGCCAATCCAGAAGGGTAAAAAAAAGCGTTCTGGAAAGTCTGCCAATCCAGAACTATGTCACTACAGAAGGTACAGAAAGGCGTTCTGGATAGGCAAAATTACCCTTCTGAATATGCAGTTTCTGCACTAGTGAGTGTCAAACGGGCTAGCCCGCTTCGCCCCGCTACCCCAAAATAGGGCGGGGTGGGGCGGGCCTATTTTTGCGTGCCAGGAATGATTGAAGGTCCGCGGGTCAGTGGGCCACGGGTTGGACAGTTTTTAACTTTTTTTTTTTTATCAAATTTTATTTTATGTTTAAGAAATTTTAGAAAAATACTATAATATTTAAAGTCTTCTAACGGGTAGACGGGAAATAAAAGAATACAAATATTTTTTCAATTTTGATTTCAATTTTAACCAATATAAATTCTAATATTAAATTTATAAAAAAATTAAAAAATAGCCAGCCCGCTCGGCCTGCAAAAATCCACGGGCTTAACGGGGTGGGCCAAATAAGCTCGCGATTAAATGGGCTTGGGAAATTAGAACCCAGATTCACCTGTTTACGTGGGCTAACGGGCCAGCCCGTAGGCTTTGGCCCATTTTGATAGGGCTAATGATGTCACATATTCCCATGTCTTTCATGTAAAAATATCTTTTTTACATCCTCTTAGTATTCATGATCAAATCATGATTACTTTCCATAATCAACATATCATCCACCTAAAGACAAAAAATTAAAAAAGTATTATTTGTCTCTCTAATGTAGATACACTTGTCACATTTGTTTATTTAAAACCATTTGACAACATAGTTTTGTCAAATTTTTCATGCCACTATTTAAGGTGCTTCTTTCAATCAGTAAAGTGACTTAACCAGTTCACACACCTGATTCTATTGTCTGGGTGAAACAAACTCCTCAGATTATTCCATATAAATCTTCTCTTCAAGATCTCCATACGTCTAATTGATGTATTCAAAGATCATGTAATGCAGCAATAGCAATAAGTATATGTATAGATGTAATTCACAAAACAGGAGAATATGTATCAAAAAAATCATATCCCTCTATTTGTCTAAACCCTTTTACTACCAATAGGGCCTTAAACTTGTTGATAGATTGTACTTCCTTTTAAAAATCCACTTACATCCCAAAGGTTTGCATCCCATAGGGAGATCGACCAACTCCCATGTATTATTATGCAAAATGGATTCAGTCTCACTATTGATAGCTTCTTTTCAAAGAGGAGCGTTTGGAGTAGACAAATGTCACTGCCCATGACGAATGACTCGGCGGGGCGAGTCCTATGCGCACATTCTTGGCGCATTCACTTGGCGCAAGGCGCGGAGCAAGTGATGAGTGGCACCAAGGCTTATTGTCCAAGGCTTCCGAGACGAATGACAAGTGTGATAACCAGAAATGGCACATGGCGCCGAGAGCTATGCGAGAATGCCGAGCTTTGCGGACTGGATGGTGATAGGACGCGAGATGTGGTGATGAGGCATGCAGAGCCGAAAGGCAAGGCACATGAGTACGAAGTCCTGGCCGAGGCACAAGGCAGGACCCGTATTATATTGGTAGGATGTAAGGATGCGAGTGGCGTCACAGTTGGCACCATTCAAGACCTTTCCCTCCGACTTATGCGGACACACCGAGCAGGGTGTCGCGCGTGGCCGAGCGACCGAGCGTCATGGGCCGATTGCCGAGAAAGCTCAAGACGAGAGATGCGAGATGGAGTAGGCGGATCTGGCTTCTTAGAGAATTAGAAAAAAAAAATCATGCCTTCGGTAAGTTTTGAGGGAAAACCATGCCTCAGTATTCTTCTTTTTTAGAAAATTAGAAAAAAAATTCAAAAGAAATGAAAATATAATAGTATTATTATTATTAATACTAACTAAATAAATTTAATCTCATTATTTTTTAAAGATACAATGTTGTTGTTTTTCTTGTTTTAGAATCACAAAAAACTTTAATTGACGTTAATAATATTTTTTGATTCTTTTAATTTTTTAATTTATTTTTGAGAAAATCGATGGCATTTTTTCCCTTGGTAATACCGAATTACCAAGGTCAAATAAAGCCCTTAGTATTTTTATTTTTTAACAAAATTAAAAAACTCATAAGAAAAGAAAAGAAAACATAACAGAATTATTATTAATTCTAAATAAAATAAATTTAATCTCATTATTTTTTAAAGATACCATGTGATTTTTTATATAATAAACAAAAAATATTAATTTATTTTTAATAATATTTTTTTGAATATTTTTTTAAAGCGAGGGCATCTTTTGCCCTTGGTACATCGAGGACATATTTCACTTTGGTAATTACCGAGAGCAAACAATGCCCTCGCTACTTTTATTTTCATTAAAAAAATAATAAAAGATTTAATAGCATTATATGTAATACTAAATAAATAAAATATGGGTTTGTTGTTTTTAAAGATACCATATGATTTTTTTTCTTATTTTAAAATTATAAAAAATATTAATTGATCGATAATTATATTTTTCTAAATCATTTTCCAAAAAAATAAAAATACCGAAGAATGGTGTTTGCACGTGTTACAATCAAAAAAATCTCTGCGTGTTGTCGTCTGATGTAATCATGATTTGTTTGTGCACAATTAAGTGTCAGTTTGTGCACGTTAATATGTTCCCTTGTGCACGTCCATGCAGAATGGTATTTTGCACGTGTTATGAAGTCTTCAAAAATTTTGTCGTATTATATGTGGCATGTATTATTTTGTGCACTGATTCAATGCGAGATTTTGCAGGTGATGTTGAGTTTTCTTCCCAAAATTGTGAGCCTGTTCGACAAACTATGGTCATGACACCTAACTCTACAAATATAAATGTGTAAAAAAAAAAAAGGGGGAGCAATTGGCAGAGTTCAAGATCCTTCATATTATTTTCTTATTTTTATTACTCTTAATTTTGCGACGTAGTTTGTGCACAAACAAGTATGATTTTTTGAACAACCGATCAATCAATTTTGCACAATAGTGCAATAATTTATGCATAGTGGTATTTTATAAATTCCTATTTTAGGTGATGGTCTTTTGGGCTTTTCGTACAAATTAATTGGACTATATTTTTGTCTGAGATTCAGAAATAAGACCTTTTTGGTGTCTTCTTTCTCTATTTGCTTGTTATCTTGTATTTAAATATGTTTACATATTTCCTTATCGTACATCGATAATACTTAATTTGGGTCTAATGACAAATCCAACCCGATGATCGGATTGTAATGATATAATTTACACAAGTAATGCAATAACATATGTCCAATCAAAAGTGCAACCATCGAAGTTAAAAACTTGAAAACTTAAATATTTGTCTTTCCCTCATCAGGACCATTATTAAAAATTTTAAATATGTAAAATACAAATTTTTTGAGTCGCAAAATAGCCACTATATACAAAACTATTAAAATAATAAATGCACATCAAATTGCACATTATTCCATACACTTGTGCACATTAGTTCATAACTGCATGCACAAATATCCACTATATACAAAATTATTAAAATAATACATGCACATTAAATTACATATTAGTTCATACGCGCGTGCACATTAGTTCATAACTACATGAACAAAATAGACCAACATGATTATAAAAACAATACAAAATCACAACAATAAACAAAACAAGAAAAAATTCGAATATTCTAGTCGGAAGAACATGTTTTTTTGTTTTTTTTTTGTTTTTCACATTTTAGTGTTCGAAAATATCAACTTCTGTTTCCGATTCTACTTCACTCGATCAAAATTAAAAAGAGACATGTGCTAAATATAAACACTACTGTCAAAACTTCAAGAAGCAGTATAAATCTCCATTCAAATTAATATTACCCAATCTTATTCAATTTGCACTATACCCCTCTAATATAAACTATAAGATCACCAAAAAAAAAAAAAAACCTATGGCGAGTTATGAGTTTGGACACTATTAAGAAGCCTTGTAAGTTTACTGAGAGTCTCACGAGCGGACACGGTGTCCGGATGATACTCGCCGCAAATCGACGTCCTAATACAAACCATCTTCCTTGTAGTTCAAATTGCACATAAAGATTCTCGAACATGATCTTCTGCAATAATTCTTCAACCTTGTAGTTCAATATGATGATTAGGATTCATTTCATGATTAGATATATGAGTAAGAATAAAAATTGGAATGAAATGACATTGATATTGAACTTCTAGAAGTCGAGGTTAGCTAGACGGTAGTTCATTGAAATCCAAATTTGTGAATTTCTCCGACATTCTACGAACTTCCATGAAACATCACAATTTATCTTCTCATTTGTTGGGACACGCATTAAAGAATAAACAACATCATTTTGATTGAGATCTTTATCACAAGACAAATGTATCTTCTTTTCATAAGATATCGGAGGACTACCGTAATACTCACTTATAGACCTTGTATCACCAAAAAGATTATTTTCTTCGAAGACGATTTTCTCTTCATTCAAAGCTGGAGTACCATTGTCATCAACTTCAATATCCTTGTCAAAAGATAGAAAGTTGTTAAAAAGAACTGGCATGAATAAATATCACATGAACCATCATTTCTATGAAATAGATTTTCCATCTCATAGTTTGGTGAACCACCCTCTAAATCATGACCCTTAACATCACGATTTAAAGGTTTTCCATGCGCAAGGCGTTGCACGAGTTGCTGCAGTTGTCTCCTTAAATCTTCCATCTCCATATCACATAGGTCTCTTTCACGAGTGACGATATCATCAATGTTTTGTCTATTTTGCCTAAGACCATCCATCGAAAACCAAAGCTCTAATACCACTTGATACCAGAAAGTTCAAGAGAAGTAGGATGTATCAAAAGGCACCCCTCAAAACTCAAAACTCTAAAAATCCACCAAAAGAGTTTAGAACAAGATACAATAAGACAAATCTTCTAAACAAGCTTAAAAGCTCAAAATATAATTTATTTTAAAAATATGCTGGCGAAAATATTACAATGAAGTGTCTTTTATTGGCAAGGACTTTGAATAACCCTCCAAGATAAGCCAAAGACGATACATTACATTTTCTAAGGTTTAGAATAATGAAAAGTTTACTCTAATAAAGATAAATAAGATGAATATCTTGACTACAGATTAAGTACTTATCAACCCACACGGTGCTTGAATGAGTAAGTTCATGAAAACACACCAAAAGTTGTTTCAACCTTCTAAATTCTCGTATGAAATTATTGCACTATCATACTCAGCCAAATAGTCATAACTCACTGTAGAATTATTATTTTTGAGATCCGTTTTTAATGTTAGAAACTAGACTTACAAGACTTTCCAATAATATACAACTTGCACTTTAATTCATTTTCAATTAAAACAATTAAAATTTCAAATTTGACATATGTACTTCAATTTTTCGTGTTAGATACGCTACATTTTATAATTTGGGTTGAGATGGTGCACCTCATCGCGCCTTTTAAACAAACTTATATAGCCATAGATGCGTGTATAAATAATTAAATGTATGATGATTTGCACGTTTAATGCATGCATACCTATTACGTTTAGTAACCATGTAATCATATATATTAAACGCATATAATTATATGGTATTATTATTTAAGAAACGCTATTATGCGATTGGAGTTGCACACCAAAACATTGTGCATTATTTTGGTGTGATCCAGGGATGGAGTCGTGAACTGAAATTGAAGGAGTCATCAATTGAAGTTGAAGGGCACGAGATTTTTCTATTCCTACATATAGTGGATAATTTTATTTTTTTTGGTTATTTATTGAAAAATAAATTGAAATATTAGTAATTTTATCTGAACAAAGATCACTACTATTATTATTAGAATACAATTCAAGTCATGTACATCTCAAAAGCTAAGAGAGCATACGAAGAAGATTAACATTCATAGGGAAAATTAGAGATTTCGTCCGCTAACTCGTCATATTTCGGTGTTTGTCCGTTTATTTTTCCTTTATAATTTAATTTTAAACATTTTGGTTGATTTAACTTGGAGCACCCTAATTGAGCCGCAATTGATGGTATGCACCTGGAAATTGACTTGGAAAATAAAAAATACGAGGGGTACAACAAATGCACCAAAACCAGTCTTTGGCCCCCAAATTACGACCCAAATTTAAAAACTTGCAGGACAAAGAGACCAAATGGACAAAACTTGTGAATATGAAATCTCTCCTTTTAACATATATAATGGCTAAGTTGGAACGAATATGAAATGCAATGGATATTTTGATGATTAATACTAACTATTTCATTTAACAAAAAAAGTTAATAACTGATAATAGACTCCTACACTACACCTAGTACTAGATATAGTATAATGTTTTCAACCACTCCCATGTGTGGCTTGTACTTGCAAGATTCAAATTTGTCTCCAATGTCACCTCAGCGCAGACTGTTTCATCTGCAAATTCACGAAGTAAATGTGTAATTAATTACTCGCATGTTCTATACCTACCAATTAGGCTATATATTGGGTTTTATATATTAAAAAATAGAGATGCAATGCCCTAATTAATTATGTTTTCATCACCTAAATTAAAGTCTGTTAATGATACATGTACAATAGATCTTATGTGTAGTGTACCAAGATTTAAATTTGTTGAAACTACTTGTTCAAGTCAATTGACAGGTGAGACGGTTGAATTAAATCAAAACAAAGCACCATGAATAAATTATGTGAAAATAAAACTAAATCAAATTGCATTCAATTAATCAGTTTGTCCCCTCCGCGTACTAAATTATTTTATTTAAATTTGATTGAAATCTGATTAAACAACCTACACAAGCTTCAAAGGGTAGCTATATATTCTTCTTCTTTTCATTTATATTATTATTATAAAAAGCAAATATAATTATTTGTCAATTTCATTGCTTTTGTATATAATATATATATACGAAATTCTGAAAGAAATGGGAAAAAGATTTACAGCAGGCAAAATCACATGACTTTCCGGTTTTGTCGTGGAGAGGGTGGGTATGTAGCTAGCTAGAGCTCTAATTATGGTTACTTGTTCAACTGTAAAAATTACCTGCTTTTAACTGTCTTCTCAATCGTCAACCCAACTACTCTTGAAATTATCATGATCACATGTATACTGAGGAAGCTTTTCTTTTTTCATACTATATATTAATGATGATGATATTACAAGACATATATGCATGCATGCGCTTGTATCGTAACATATGCACAGTATGTACATTAATTGCTTGGATTAGACATTTTAACTAACGCATCTCAAAACATGATATAAGTATATAACCATGACGAACTAAACAGTTCCATCACAGACCTTTTTTAGAAAATAAATTTATATTTTTGAAAGTTTAAATTTAAAAATAAAATTACATTTATTTGACCGTATTGCAGATGGAAAAGAGTGTTTGTTTGATTGTATGTATCTGTCGAAAAATTGGTTTAAGAAATTGGACATCGATCAATAAAAATTTCTCGAAACAAATTTATTGTGAATGAGATATTAGTTTTTTTAACTTTAGTTATACTGTTTGCTGAATATTGGATTGTCAATTCATTGAACAATTATTTTATATATATATATAAGATTAGAATCATGTGAGAACCAAATTCTTAGGTGAGAACTTAAAAACCGCCATATTACATTTTACGTGATACTAATTTAAATATTGCAAAATGTTATTTATATGTTCACATTATTATATTTATATTCTCTTGATTTTTAGTATTATCTTATTGTGTACCATGATTCATTAATAGCACCACATCCTATGTAATATAACAAGTTTCTAGGATCCCACACAGAGATTGATTTCCACGTGAACCCATCCATCCATATATATATATATATATATATATATATATATATATATATATATATATATATATATATATATACGGAAAACTCTATGGTGCCTTTTAGGGCACCATGCCCCCACCCCTACATTTATAACTATAGATTTCTTAATCTAAAAAATTTAAAATTGATCGAATGGTTGTAAATGCACTCCACTAAGTGGGAATGGTGCCGTGAAGGCACCGTAGAAGTCCCGTATATATATATATATATATATATATATATATATATATATATATATATATATATATATATAGGGTTGGGTTCAAATGAGAACCCGTCATTATATGTGAACCTAGGGACTCATATTTGACCATTAGATTGGATAATCTTGATGGTTGAGATCATGACATGTCAGCATGGTAATAATGTAAAAAAATACATTAATTAATTAAAAATGGTATTTTGGACATATATCAACGTTTACAAAGAGCACTACATTGTTCTTTGTGAAAGCACAATAGATTAAGAAAAAAAACACTACGATTGTATACAAAAAGTATCGCAAATTTCGTTTATAAACTGCAAATTCAAAAATTTGAAATGAAACTCAAATTTTCAACAAACCATAACTTTTTCAAATTTTATTCGTTTTGAATGAAATATATATCAAATTAATCACATTCTCAAGATCTACAATTTAAGATACATATTGCATGTTTTAAAACGTAATATATATATATATAT